>NW_019060013.1:1039053-1050245 GCF_000696155.1 Zootermopsis nevadensis
ATCTTCGTAACTTTTTCGGGCGTTGTGCTCGAAGATGGTCGTCCAGAACGCTCGTCATCATCGACAGGGGTTCGGCCATTTTTAAAACGTGAATGCCACACAAAAGTTTGCGGACTCCCCAAATGTTTGCTTTAGCATTTCATAGGTTTCCGTAGCGGTTTTGGCGAGTCTTTGGCAAAATTTGATGCACCCGCCATTCCGAAATCGCAGGAGGGTCGGTGTAATGCACTACCAAAACGCCCGTAACTAAGAAACAAATGCTAATTCGATGATGCCGGCTGGCACACTGATTCACTATGAATGTAGGCCGCACCCCCTAGCGGCAGAAGCTCGTACTACATCCGGTTCGCCCTCTATTGACACAGTCTTTAAACTTTCCGATCGCACCTCGTACGCCATGTTCTTAACGTACACCCCGTTTAAACCTTTCCTTTATTTTGCTTGTTTGTTTTTAAGTGCCACTATATTGCTTTAAAGAAGTAGCATATTTTTTAAATCCCAAGCTAGTTAACAAATTGTGAAGGCCTTAATTTTGTAATTATCTCCATTAGCCTTCTGTTTTATCGCTAGTACTTCTGTGCGTCCTGACACTTTGATAAACAGTTTGGTCTGAGACACGCACTGTAGGCATATCCCAGAGACCGAATTGCACACTCATACAAAACAAGCAGAAATGTCATCGCCTTACAGGCCTATATTACATTCTTCAGGTTTTACAGACGATAAACTGGCACACGAAATAATCTAAACTGAACAATATCTATCACTTCTAATTTAATTTTTCTTTAATTTCAAGACGAATAGCCTTCGAATTTATTATAATTCTCCGCACATCGGTAAGCCTATTAATTTCACAGTTTATCAATCATTGTCTCCTGCAGAGTAGAAACTGCCCTGTTTTGGATATCTGCCTGTGCTGTGTAAATATTCTATGTCCAGCTTCATACCTTTCTTCGTTTACACATCAATATCAATTATATTGTATATTTTTATAATTTCTAATATAACACATCAATACCAATTACATATTTGTAGAAACTTGAAGGAACAGCATTAACGAAAGACATGTAATGTTTGTTGACTTCTTTTACTTGCTGAAAGCAAGTTTTGAAGGAAGTAACAGCTGTTGGAGAGCAAACGCGAAGGAGACCCCTGCCTCGGTCTTTATGGTCCGACTTCTCTGCAGGGGTCCTCGACCCCGGGCAAGGTTAAGAAAGTCTGTTGTAAACAATTAATAATTACGTCACCGGACTGTCTTGGAAGAGCTTTCTAACTCTGCCACCTGGGAGCAGCACCGTATAGAGGACGACTCTCATGCACTGGACTTTGGTACAAGCAGCCCATCTGTAATGAGTTTAAACAAAACGTAAAGCCAAGTCTGCACAATAAATCATTTATCTGATTCCTGTTCAGAACGGGCTAAACCAAGCAGACGCACACCCGTGGAAACATCAAATCCTGCTCGCTTTATCGCTAAATTATTTTAGACAATGCTTTGGAATGTGAGATTAGGAATTCAAATTGAATGGGACAGATCGGCCTCTGCTGATGCTGATAACTCTAATTTCAACGATGTATTTACCTAATTGCAAGCATGAAGTATCAGGAGAAGCCTGAAGGATTTTATCCTTGTCTGTGCAGACGTGTCACAAAAATGGTACATCATTTTTGAATGCTCATATTTTCCACATATTTTTTTCTCATGTTAACTTACCGGTGTATCACTGGATTTGATAATTATAAAATATTAGTGCCTGAACAAATAGCCCACTGACGACCGAGGTTCAAATCCCTGTTGGAGAACTGAGGAGGATTTTGTTACACCGATTTTTTTTCAATTCGAAATTTCAAAATTGATTCTGAATCGAAACAGACTAGACGGACTGCTCTGTGGAAGCTGAAGAACAATAAGAACTTCGTGTAAAATTTATCTTTTGGACATTGTCTATCGTCTAAATTATAAAATCACAAAGTTTCAAAAGCGGAATTCTGCTTCCATCTTCGGGTAAAGAAAGTGGGAAGAAGGTAGAAAACCCATATTTTGGGTCCATTGTTGAGCTAGTCTCCATGGCTAAAGCTAGCTCAAACAGTGGGCCCTTATCCAGCCTACGATGAACACGCAAAAGCAAAATTTTATACGTAAGGCACAATGGTCAGAAACCTTCAAATGTCGACAAGAAAAATGTCTTTATTTTCTAATATTATCATTATTTCGAAACATTAAGTGAAAAGCTAGATTTAAAAATTCAACACTTCTCAGCGCATGTTTGGTCATAGTTTTCACCTCCCTGCAATTGAGCAGAGACTGCTTCAGCTTTTAGACGGCGTACTTCATGGAAGCGGCCTGTTCGGCGATCCATTATGAAGCCAGGCGGACTCTAATAGGCCCCCTGTAGACCATGAAACCCTTAAGGGTTATGAGAGGTAACGACGCAATAATCATAACAAACTCCGAAGCTACCGATTACAAAATTTGCTGTAGGCTTGCGTGATCAAAAATAAATTCCCTATTGTTCAGCCACGAATTACATTTCATTTGGATGGAAACACAGGAAGGATTGAAGGAAAATAAGAAATTTATAAACATGGAAGTACTATTTCTACACCAAATCTTGGTCATTGCTTACTGAGATGTGTGGTATTGCAACAAACTTTGTTACGGGCTTAGTAACATTTCTTGCAGTGTAGGCCTCTGTTGGAGATATCAAATCAGAATCCTGCTTCCACGGAGAACAGCAAAATTTTATCTTTAGCTATTCAAATACAGACTTATATGAAATATTTTCGTTGTTTCGTAATTAAGTAGGTGGCTTTTTATAGCGATTAGGCCAACATCTTCTGACTCTGATTCCGTGTAAACTACATTTACCCGTAGCTGTTTTCCAGTACGCAGCAATTTTCCAAATATAAAATTAATTTGAAAAATCTGCTCTGTACAATAGCTTAAAGGTAATTGTAGACGTTAATCTGACCGAATATAAAGGACTAAGAATGAAATGGACTCAGAGGTCCTTCCAAGTGATAATTATCACTTGGAAGGACCTCTGCGTCCATTTCATTCTAATCATAATCATAATCAAAGAGTATTTTGAGTATTCCTAAAATTAACATTTTACTTGTACACCTTTAGGAGAGTATACAAGAACAGTAATCTGCCGACGCTCTGGTAATAGCAGCAGTGAACATCAGTAAACTTTAATCAGACTGCAGCACGGCGCAAAATCCCAGAAGACAGTCATCATTTTTTTATATATGTTTTTTCTAACAACTAAGTTTAGTAAAGCAGCCAGATTCATACAATATTCGGAAGTGCAATAGCCTAGCTTATAAGGAACATAATATGTGGACTGAATATGTTGCAAATTATCAATTAGTAAGGCTTCAGATATAACGAGTGATTTACATAATAATTATGATGGTAAAGCAGCTAATAAATATATTACAATTTAGTATATATGGACCCATTATGAATTTAAATAAACTACAAAACGAAATTCTGTAAAGAAATTTGCGTAGTACTTACGTTCCATGTCTTCTGCAAGGAACAAGAGAGAAGGTGACTTGGATAGAACGCCCTTGAACGTCATGGAGCATGGCATGTGAGTAGGCTTAACTTGTGAGGGATCCTCAGTGCCGTGGAAAGTCCAAAAATTGTGGCGGTAAAAATGAGGAAGTCCGGGAGTCCCCCGCCGAGTTAACAAATAGAACCCCTGCTTTCCGCCACGGGGTTCCAATCCTCGGCAGCACATAAATTATCAGCTAGCAAACAATCCCTGAGAGCTGTAGTACAGTTAATTATCATATACTCACTTTAATTGTCCCGGAATCGATATCGCGTTGATCTACATCTGGCAGTAGGTGTCTATGCTAAACTAACGCTGATTTAAATCAATGCTTCCATCTACCAGTCCTCAACATTTGGATATTACAAAGGAATCCACATTCAGCCACGTTGTGCCGTGCTGAGCCACACACATGTTCTACAGTAACATTTATTACTGAACAAGCTATACTTTGATGAACAATGTACCCAAACTACCCCATACATGTGGCACATAGAATCCGCACTTCGTGTAGTACTCGTATCTTTATAATTACATCTGGATATGAGAAATTCGAATGGTGTCCATTCCAAATACGGTTTAATGCTTCTCTTACATCTTTATAACACCAATCACAATTTAGAATATTCATGGAATTAACTGTTAATATTAGTTTTGTTCTTTGGTAAAGGCATAACCTGACTATAAAGTATGTTCTGTCAATGCGAATAAATATTATTGTCATTTAACGTTCTTTTAACGATAGAATATTTTTCTCTCCACGCTTTGGTTTTCGCTGTCACGAGAAAAGTAGTCTCACCGGATTCCACAGCAAAATGCAATAATTCCCCACTCCTTTGCTGCGTACATAAGAGTAATATAGGTCTACTTTTAATCATCTCATTTCTGAAGCCGTTGTTTCTCAACAAATGTTACTTTTCAACGCGTCAATGCTGTGAAAGCGATAACTCATAGAAAGATTGGTCATTTATTAGAATAACTCCGGTAGTTTGTAATATAAATAAAAATGGGCTCTTTTGCCATCTCTTGAGTCAAGCCGTCATAATAGGAAATTATAAGTTACTTTGTAATGACCAAAATAAAAAATAATATAACATAATTTATAGACCTATAAGTTGTTTCTTACTGCTTGATAAATACGACGTTACAAGACGTTTGGTTAATGAAGATGTTTCATTGGACTTAACTTACTAAAGTTTAGACTTACATTAGAAACGTTATAAATGACATTTAGAATAAGATTATATAAAATGTTAACCTTTAACCGCAGATGGCTGTCTTCTGGGTTGTTGTGCAGTGTACTTTGGTAGAAATTTACCGACGTTTCAGAGATTCTTGCTGCCTCCACCATCAGGGGGATCTAACCACAGTCGTCCAGCCCTTAGTCAATCACCAGACATGTGCTGACTTTCAACATTACTGCTTTTCTGGACTCATCGTTCAGTATTCTGAAATGATATCACTACGTTTACTGAGCTGACTCTGCTCACATCTTCAAGTGAACATTTTTGTTCTTTTAGATCCGATAGAAGGGTCTATTTCCAATCCCTAGACCAGAAATTGGGAAGAAACCCTCCTGTCGGACCATACAGAATACATATTTTCACCTGAAGACAGGAGCTGAGTCTGGTCCCGAAACGTAGTGACCTTGTTTTACAATACTGAACGATGGATGAAGTCCAGACAAATAGCTATGTTGAATATGACGCACCATCGCTAGAACCCTTTAGAGTTAAATATGTTACCATAATAGCTGAATGAACACAATATCTTTCCGCTATTGTTAGTATTGAAATGCAAATATGCTACAATAAATTTGGAGTGAAAACAAGATAATATAACGTAAAATAAAGAACATTGTAGCCGGACGAAATTAAAACGGGAATTTAACACGCCAGGTATCAATAAATTTACCCAGCATACATAAAGTGAAGAAATGTTGTAGTTTCTTAAACAACATTTAAGAATTATATCTGTATGTTTTGTCAGTTGCATGTTTACTGTTGCTTGCAACTCCAGCAATAAATTGCAAGTTTATGTGCCCAGTTCGGCCGTTACCAATCACAGTTAAAGACTCAGGGAACAAAATTATTATAATAATGCGGGCCTACAACAAAATGTAAACGAGCCCCATATTTTTTCTCATCTCCGCAGCTGCAAATTGATTCTTAAATGGGTTAAAATAAGCGGTGCGAGAACTGAGACCAGATTATCGTTCACTGGGGCACTCTGTTATTTTCTTACAGACATAGTTTAATGTATTTATGTAAGGACCATCCTGCCCCCAGAGCCATATGAATACAAATAACCACTTTACTCAAGAAAACAAATAAAACCTAATTAAGAATTAGGTAACGGGTAATGGGAGGACGTGGGTTAGAGGGGAGAAGAATGAACCTCATTTGGATGAGGTTACCTCTCCCTCTTGAACTGTACCCCAATATATAATGTGTATGACGTTCAGTGGTGGCTTATACAGGAATTCTGCTCGCTGAAATCGTGAGCCACTTAACTCCTCCAAGTGGATGCCCAATTTTTTTTAAAATTTTATTATCTTCTGGGGCCTAGAATCTGCTATATTAGACTCCATTCCGTTGTATTATATAGGTAGACTTTACATGTAGGCCCAATAACCATCAAGATAGCCTTTGCACTTTTACACTTATAGCCTATAAGCATATTCTATTGTAGGATTTGAGGTTATCACAGCGGTGAGTCTGAAGATTGTTGTCTTCGGGGTTCTGAAACGTTTGTGGAAATCTACCAGACTACAGGGCGCAATAGCCCAGAAGACAGAAATCTTCTATTTTCTATTACTTAATCAATTCATGTTCAACCAATTTATTTCACTTTCTTGGTTTGTAGAATTTGAGGTTTTCACGGCTGTGAGTTTGAAGATGGTTGTCTTCTGGGTTGTTACGCCATGTAGTCTGATAGAATTTTACCGATGTTTCAGAGGTCCATGCTGCCTCAATAATCAGGGTGAAACAAAGCTTGAATTAGCGGCACAGTGGTTTACATATGAACCACCTTCAGTGGACGCCTGTATTGGTCAAACATTTATTTAAAGCCACAGGCTGTAATAATCATTCAAAGTGAATCTACGAGGTGCGATCGGAAAGTTTCAAGACTGTGTCAATAGCGGGCGAACCGGATGTAGTACGAGCTTCTGCCGCTAGGGGGCGCGGCCTACATTCATAGTGAATCAGTGTGCAAGCCGGCATCATCGAATTAGCATTTGTTTCTTAGTTACGGGCGTTTTGGTAGTGCATTACACCGACCCTCCTGCGATTTCGGAATGGCGTGTGCATCAAATTTTGCCAAAGACTCGCCAAAACGGCTACGGAAACCTATGAAATGCTAAAGCAAACATTTGGGGAGTCCGCAAACTTTTGTGTGGCATTCACGTTTTAAAAAGGGCCGAACCCCTGTCGATGATGACGAGCGTTCTGGACGACCATCTTCGAGCACAACGCCCGAAAATGTTACCAAGATTCGGCAGGCCATTCACGAAGATCGACGTCGTACCATCAACGACTTGTGCGACATTGTTGGGATAGACTATGGGACCTGTCAGCTGATTCTAAAGGAAGAACTCCACATGCGACGCATCAAGACAACGCGCCAGCGCACACCGCCCTCAAAGTTCGGCAGTTTTTGGCCGTCATCCCGCACCCTCCTTATTCGCCGGATTTAGCTCCGTGTGACTTCTTCCTCTTCCCAAAGATGAAAATTCAGCTAAAGGGAAGGAGATTTGAGACGATAGAAGAGATTCAGACAGAATCGCAGATGGTGCTTGACAGGCTGACAATATTGTAAGTAGACTTATAAAAAAATAATAAATTTAACGTCTATGCGCATGTACACGCGGTAAAATACAGTCACCGTCGACTTAGAAACTAATTGTTGTGTACCAAAATATATCACCTGCTTTAACATCCAATAACTCAGAATTTGCCCACAGTATTTATTGACGGGTTTCATACGATTTTCGGAGTAAATAGCGTTTATTTCCCTATAAAGCATCAATCAAGTCGTCTTTGTAATGGAAGCTTGTTGTGTTTTTCTTTGAGGCACTGACTGGATAGAGTGGAACCTCTTTTAACCGACCTATACGGGGTGGGGGCACCATAGGTCGGATAAGCTGATAAGTCGGATGAGCGAGGGATATAGGGACGTGGTCATGGATATGAAAAAATAAATATAACACAAATATATAATTAGCAAAGTTGAAACAAAAACATTGTTGTTAACACTGAAATATACAGAGATTTAATACAGATTTTCGTCGGCAGATGATGCGGGCGTTTCGCACGCACAAGCCGACGGCAAAAGAATCACTCGTGAGCGCTGTTCGAGGAACTCTCTGTATTATACTTAATTTATCAGTAATTCTGAGTCGCTGTCCATCACATGAAGTTGAGGTTCTGGTGTGATTCTGCTGATGTCAGCTGATTTGCTTGCTATGTTGTCCTCAACAAGAGGGAGTAGGGTTTCAGCTTCTACGTGAACCAGCAGTTTTGAAGGATCTATGTATTATCAGCTGATTTGTATTTTGTCTTTGCCTGCGAATAACCAATTCTCTAAATGTCCTGAAGTGTTCATAATAATCAGGAAAACTTTGGTCTGAGGTCAGATCAATGAACTGTATGATCCCATCAACATATTCCCTCACAGTTGACAGTTTTGCAGTCTTTTGATATTCTTCTTTATCATCAGCTTCAGTAGCAAAAATATTCTCAGCAATTTGCTCTTCACCTAAATTCTTACAATCGATCGCAAATGATTTTGTTGAAACTCGGTTGGTTAATATGGGAATCGGATAATCGAGGGTTGGTTAACAGGGGTTTTACTGTATTTAAATATTATTTTAGTAAACTTCGGAAAAAGTTTGTATCGTTTGCCTTGTACGATATTTTATTGTATGTAGGATGACAATGACGATATTTGTAATCAGCAGGTGGACAGTTGCCGAAAGCTGTGGCATACATGCACATAAATACAAAATGGATTGATAACTGATTGGTGTACGGTGATGAGGGTCGAATGTGGGCGGGGTTCCCTATAGAATGTACCAAGTGGGCGGAGTCGCCTCTAGCTAGATGGTCCATGGCATCCCCCTCGGTCACCACGGTAATGAAACTTGTAGGCGGCTAGATGTTTATTACTCATTCGTTAGCAACTTTAAGACATGCAATGGCGGAATGTTGGTTCCGTGTCAGAAAACACTCTTGTCAGTTTTCGTAAATCCTGGACTGGCTTTCAAAAATACATTATTTTTTATATTTAATGAACACATGATGCGTTGTTAAACTGGGCTGGAAACGATAAATCAATGAAGTAACTGAAAATTGTTAAGTATACAGTACTATAACATATCACAAGAACTTCATTTATGAAATTATTTTATCTTCTGCGTCATACACAATTGTTAATGCAAGCTTAAGAAATAAATTAAGTGGATTTTAGTGGTCATAAACACAGGGGTTATATAAGTTGGGTGTCGCCTGAATTACATGGTGTAGTTGTCCTCTTCTTTGAACCTATTCAGATGTATACAATAGTCTGAAAACATATAATGATACTTCATATCGTTACAAGAGCTCATAACAGTGGTGTGGTTCAAACTGCATCAAGTGACATCAGCAAATGTCTGCGTAAATGTATTACGTAGACTTCTCCGACAGCTTATGGTTGATGGAACTGTAGCCTGTTTGGTATTGTAGAACTCAGATAAACATGGGCAGGGTCTATAAATACGAGTTTTAACTACCAGCAAGCCCTTCAATCGCCCAATAATAACGTACGCAGCCCCTGTATGTGGATACGCGGCTGAAACACGCGTTAACAAGCCCCAAGTTTTTCAGAACAAGGTACTAAGAATTATCACGAAACTCCCAAGGGTAACGTGAATCGAAATTTTACATGAGCAAACTGGCATGGAGGCGTTCCGAAACCATGTCAGGAAGCTAGTAAATAAATTTTACTTTAAAAGCCAATTAAGTGACAACTCCCAAATCAGGCAGTTAGGTCAATATGACCCCATTTATGACAAACACAAGCGACCGCGGGCCCTACTGGGGGACTGATCCTGCACATACCCTACTAATTACACGTATTTAAACAAACTAAAGCCCTTTTTGGGCGAAACTATATACTCATTTTAACCAGCCGTTCATCGGAGGACGCTCCAGCAGAACCCCTGCCATGGACAAAACCACGAAGCCAACAGCTGAAGAAGATCATGGAAACACGGATGATCTGCACTCCATCATATTGTTTTGTATTGTTGCACCAGATGTACCTGGCTTTAATAAAGCCTATGGCACAAGTTAGGGAAACCTAGGGGTCGTATAAATTCCTCTTTTGTCTGTCGGACCGCTGGCTAGTAGTCAGTGCGCATCCGGAAGGTCCTGCGTCCGGCCATCTCGACATCTTGGTTTTCCTCTGTCTTCAAGCAAATGCTGAGATGGTTCCCAAGTTCCAAATTGCCACTGCATGCTTCTCATGCAGCCCTCCCGATTTAAATTCATCAAAACTTACCACCCCTTAAAGACGCCAAAATGTACCCCCCCACCAGCCGAAACCTCTAAAGTATGCCCTAAACTTCGAAATGAATAACTTCAGCATTTTCTAATACACAATTCAAAATTCCGTCGTTTCTGTCCATTATCGCACTAACGTCTTCACTCTTACTTCACTTTATCCTTACCAGAAGGACGAGCGGGCATTACCTGGGGACCTTCTAACTATCCCCCTCCTCTGAAATCGAAGTGTCTCATGCTTCTCTCCCTACCAATTTCCTCTTTGCAAATTCTTCGGCAAGCCCAGTCATGTAGCAGTCAGCAAACCAACTTTACTATGGAACGATACAGGAGCAGTTTATCATGTGCGCATTCTGGCATGAAGAAAACCAGTTATAAGCAGCAGGGCCTCGTAAGGGCGAGGGGGGGGGGGAAGTACGCCGGAGGCGGTACCTCTGGGCCCCACAACTGAATTAGTTATCAAACATATTAAAAGGTGCCCCGAATCCAGCTTTCCCCCGAGGCCCCTAGATACCCTAATAACCTGATGATCCGTAATCCAGACTGATTTGAACTAACAGAACATTCAGCAACACAGTAATGAATTAAAACTGTTAACAGAAGAAATCCATATTCCAGTTTTGAGGACAGTTTAATTACTGATTCCATTCTTTCATTAAGTTTTGTTGGGAGATGTTTGAGTTTCTTGGCAATGCAGCCTTATGCAGGGCTGCTGCTCCAGTTAGTATGGAATGGTGAGTGGGGAAGGATGTGGAAGGAGGTAGAATACCAGGTTTTACCACAAGGAACATACTAAAATTAATGCTTAACAAAAAATTCTAACTGTTTACCCCAAATGCAAATTATAATATTACTATTATTAAATTATTTTACAATTAAAACAGGTGTACAAGAAAACAAAACATGGAGTCATGTTTGTTTCACAGACAGAGGTTCAAATGAATAAAACGCAGTAGACAAAATGAATTCCTGTGGGAATAAGAAAGAGATGAAGAGACTAATGGAGCAGATGACGTACACAGACCGTACGTGAGGGAGATTCAGTACTTGTTCCTTTTTAAAAAAAGTATAGATTTATAACATA
>NW_019060014.1:14132-26759 GCF_000696155.1 Zootermopsis nevadensis
CTTTGGCAACATTTGATGCACACGCCATTCCGAAATCGCAGGAGGGTCGGTGTAATGCACTACCAAAACGCCCGTAACTAAGAAACAAATGCTAATTCGATGATGCCGGCTGGCACACTGATTCACTATGAATGTAGGCCGCACCCCCTAGCGGCAGAAGCTCGTACTACATCCGGTTCGCCCTCTATTGACACAGTCTTGAAACTTTCCGATCGCACCTCGTACCTTTTTTCTTATGTTCATTGTATATGTCATTAAGAGTGCCTACTTTACAGTAAATAAATCCTTTCAAAGCAGCGTAGGTGTAGGAAACTTTTGTAATTTATAAAACTTTAAGATTTTCTTCGCATTGTTCTTTAAATTACGTAAGTTATAAATTTCAAGGTGTTTTACTCGAGACAAAACTTATGGGTTTAAATACGTGTACCACGAGACAGACGCAATATAATAATGAAAAATGCCTTGTTGAGCAACGTGCCACGAACGCTCTAGAAAGTTGTACTCTGAGCTGAGTGTTCGTTAATTGTGGTCTAACTCGTTAGTTACTAGTGCACAGAGCTTCTAAAACTTTGTAATTGGCCGACCGTTTATGCTGAGGTCTCTAGAGACAAGGAGGAGTGATCCTTTCTGAATAATATAATCGCCAGTTAGCTGCATTGAATTTGTGGATTAGTTTTACGGAATTTAAGACCTAATAAACTGTGTTTTCAGTTGCCGACCTTTACAGAAGCGTCGAAATTATAAGACCGACTTTGCTTGCGCAAGTTAAAGAATTTCAAACTTCTCGTGTTGTTGGTTTTATCTCCAAATTCCGAACATACATTTTGACTATGCCCCTGTGACATCTATGACTTTCACGACAGAGAAGTTCGGCGGGTGCAGGAGTAGGCTAGGCGATGAGCCTGGTTAATCCAGTAAGTTATTAGGGGAACTGAGGTAAATATCAGCATCTCTAGATTTCCTTATGTATTTAACCTGACAGCGGAATGATAACTTATGTTCTTCCAGCTTAATTTTCTTCGTGTTCTGGATTTAAACGGAAGTTTATTTTTTCAAATGCTATCTTTATTTTTGATTCACTCGTATATTTAACTTTCAGAACAATGGACTTATGTTATTAATAATATAAGATCAATAAGGGATACCAAGCTTCATTTCATTTGAATGCCTTTGGCTATAAATTCGTAATTGTTTATTTTAAACGTCTAATCACAATAAAATGTTTTATTATATATTAAATTATTACTATAAATAACATTTAATATTTAAAATATTTAAAATATATATTAAAATGATGCTATTTCTATCGAAATGTTCGATTTTCAATTAGAGCATCATTTTCACTTAAAATATTAAAATGTTATTACTATAATTAACATTTAATATTTAAAATATTTAAAATATATTAAAATATATATTAAAATGATGCTCTTTCCATCGAAATGTTTGATTTTCAATTAGAGCATCATCATTTTCACTTTACATATTAAAATATTATTACTATAATTAACATTTAATATTTAAAATATTTAAAATATATTAAAATATATATTAAAATGATGCTCTTTCCATCGAAATGTTTGATTTTCAATTAGAGCATCATCATTTTCACTTCATGTTTCGGTTTTCAATGAACCATCTTCAGGTGTATAATCGATATAAATTCAAATGTAATTCAATTAGAGCATCATCATTTTCACTTAAAATATTAAAATATTATTACTATAATTTAATATATTTTAATATTTAATAAAACATTTTATTGTGATTAGACGGTTAAAATAAACAATTATAATCATCGCAATATGACGCAACAATATCACCTTATAAATGCGTAGTTTATTTATAATCAGTCTCCGTGTATAATCGATATCAGCCATTTTATACAAGATACTTTGCAGTCTGTAATATTTAAGCATTAACGCTGATACGTAGCAGCATTATTCTCCACAGAGAAATTGTAACTTGTGTTCTTCTCTTGTTGTAAAATACGGAGATTCAACACTCATAAACATAAGAGGAAAATTACATTTATTATGTTTTCATCCATAAATTCTAGACAGGAGGCAGGTCTGAACTGAATGGTAGCAAGTATTGTACGAATTTAATCGTAAATCAGAATTAGATTCTGTTGAAAACGGATGACTGACAGTTAAGCCCACTCTTCAACCTGACACATCGGAGCGACTACTGGATGTTATAAATACACTTTCATTACTTTGTGGAGTGGTAAAGGTTTCAATTTCTCGTAAAACAAATTAGAAAAAGACTTTCTCTGTTTCTCACTAGAATACAGGTCAGAACAAGGATTGTATATGAAGGCAACTAATGAATTATTTTTTAACTGAAATTTGAAATTCTTCCGTACGTCAGCAAATTAATATTACATTTTCGAATACATTGTAAAACAAAATAAGTTCATAATTGTCATATTCCAATTTATTTTCTAAAATATGCAACACATAACACAATAATTTAATGAGATGATAATGTTGCGTCATATTGTGATGATTATAATTGTTTAATTTTAACCGTCTAATCACAATAAAATATTTTCGATCAGATATGAAGAGTACGCGACATATATTTACGAAACAACATTGAATGTGATAACAAAGTACAATTGATCTAGAAGAGGATAACTGATATTTAATGGACATCTGACGAAGGATTGCATTTAGAATATTACATTTGAATTTATATCGATTATACACCTGAAGATGGTTCATTGGAAACCGAAACATGTCGTGAAAAAGATGATGCTCTAATTGTAAATCGAACATTTCGATAGAAAGAGCATCATTTTAATATATTTTAAATATTGAATGTTAATTGTAGTAATAATATTTTAATATTTTATAAAATATTTTATTGTGATTAGACGGTTAAAATTAAACAACAATAATTTAATTTATCGCCTTAGAATTTTAGCGTAGCGTTGAATTTTTAAACATAATTTGATGCCTGTAATATTAGATTATGTCAAATTATAATCACTTTCAAATAGTATTTGCTCTTTTCACCATGCATACAGAATTAATCCAAGAGATTCATTTTAATTTTGTGTCGTATACGCCCATGTGTTAGTCATAACAACTAACTCCTGAGATAAGGTACCTTACCTTAGTCATGGAAACCGGAAGGTTCATTGACTTCTACACAAAAATTTTGTACGCATTATTCATCTTTCCCATGCGCGCTGCATGATCCACCAATCCCATCCTTCTTGATGAAATTATCATAATAATATCCATCGGTACGTACAAACTATTGGCAATCCTCTTCTTTAAACCCCTCAGTCCTCATTTTTCCACTCGATGTGAGAGAAAAGATTTTTACGGCCCTACAGAAGAGAAAATGAAATTATAATTGTGTATATCTTCGTATTTACGTCTCTAGACAGCGGACACGAATAGGAAAGATAATGAAACAAGCATTCCGTGTATTCATATTGCGTGCAATGTCTTCGTAAATGCAATTCTGATTTCTTTACGCTTTTTTTCTCAAATACTTCAACTCTTCCTTATTTTTCAATGGATTTATTATCTGCCGTTACAAGATGATTATGTCCTCTAGATTGGTCTGTCCACTGCTGTGGTAATTCTTTCTGATTTCGTATAAAATTAATAAGTGACATAGGAGGTTTACAGTTAATTCCGTCTAGGTTAGGTTATTTTGGGTTAGTTTAGGTTAGGTTAGGTTATTTTGGGTTAGTTTAGGTTAGGTTAGGTTATTTTGGGTTAGTTTAGGTTAGGTTAGGTTATTTTGGGTTAGTTTAGGTTAGGTTAGGTTATTTTGGGTTAGTTTAGGTTAGGTTAGGTTATTTTGGGTTAGTTTAGGTTAGGTTAGGTTATTTTGGGTTAGTTTAGGTTAGGTTAGGTTATTTTGGGTTAGTTTAGGTTAGGTTAGGTTATTTTGGGTTAGTTTAGGTTAGGTTAGGTTATTTTGGGTTAGTTTAGGTTAGGTTAGGTTATTTTGGGTTAGTTTAGGTTAGGTTAGGTTATTTTGGGTTAGTTTAGGTTAGGTTAGGTTATTTTGGGTTAGTTTAGGTTAGGTTAGGTTATTTTGGGTTAGTTTAGGTTAGGTTAGGTTATTTTGGGTTAGTTTAGGTTAGGTTAGGTTATTTTGGGTTAGTTTAGGTTAGGTTAGGTTATTTTGGGTTAGTTTAGGTTAGGTTAGGTTATTTTGGGTTAGTTTAGGTTAGGTTAGGTTATTTTGGGTTAGTTTAGGTTAGGTTAGGTTATTTTGGGTTAGTTTAGGTTAGGTTAGGTTATTTTGGGTTAGTTTAGGTTAGGTTAGGTTATTTTGGGTTAGTTTAGGTTAGGTTAGGTTATTTTGGGTTAGTTTAGGTTAGGTTAGGTTATTTTGGGTTAGTTTAGGTTAGGTTAGGTTATTTTGGGTTAGTTTAGGTTAGGTTAGGTTATTTTGGGTTAGTTTAGGTTAGGTTAGGTTATTTTGGGTTAGTTTAGGTTAGGTTAGGTTATTTTGGGTTAGTTTAGGTTAGGTTAGGTTATTTTGGGTTAGTTTAGGTTAGGTTAGGTTATTTTGGGTTAGTTTAGGTTAGGTTAGGTTATTTTGGGTTAGTTTAGGTTAGGTTAGGTTATTTTGGGTTAGTTTAGGTTAGGTTAGGTTATTTTGGGTTAGTTTAGGTTAGGTTAGGTTATTTTGGGTTAGTTTAGGTTAGGTTAGGTTATTTTGGGTTAGTTTAGGTTAGGTTAGGTTATTTTGGGTTAGTTTAGGTTAGGTTAGGTTATTTTGGGTTAGTTTAGGTTAGGTTAGGTTATTTTGGGTTAGTTTAGGTTAGGTTAGGTTATTTTGGGTTAGTTTAGGTTAGGTTAGGTTATTTTGGGTTAGTTTAGGTTAGGTTAGGTTATTTTGGGTTAGTTTAGGTTAGGTTAGGTTATTTTGGGTTAGTTTAGGTTAGGTTAGGTTATTTTGGGTTGGTTTAGGTTAGGTTAGGTTATCTTGGGTTTGTATAGGTTAGGTTAGGGTAGCTGATCACGCTCCTAGTTTACGCTGTTGCTTCCACGCCTCTTATGGCGTGTTACTTTTTCAAACACAGAGATGTACTTCTTTATCTCTGAGAACTGAGAAATTACGTACATTAAAACTAAATCATTTTGTGGATATAGAACAGCAGGGTTTAATCCAAGTTCCTGTTCCCTTTGTTTGCAGGTTTGCCGTACGACTTGGGCGTGTACTGGCAACAATATCCATGGGTCCTGGGTGAGACCCTGTGCAAGCTGCGAGCTCTAGGGTCCGAGATGTAAGTCACACTATTTTAAGACATAACCTAATTTGTGACCCATTCACTCGTGAGAGGCCATGTTTGCGTCTGTGCGTGCCTGCCTTCATGAGTCAACAATTACCACCTCCGTCGTGTTCCTGTTTCTTCGTAATTAATTTTTCTCGGGCTACGAGACGTGTAAAGTGTTTTAATGGAGAAAACACCAGCATTTCGAGAACCATTCTCGTCTTTTACCAGACTACAAACCAGAAGACAGCAATTTTTCAAGCAGATAAATTTTTTCAAAGTGTTTGTAAATTGCTTGTTGACGTGATTAGTTGGGTGAGAAACAATTATTTTAACATAAATTATGACTGTGTGAATCATATTAATGAACCAACAGAGTACTTGCAGTGTTACTGCTAAGAAAATTAATAAATTCTCATATTTATTAACTGTCCTTCTTGCTAGAAAGTTTATCATAGGCTTGATTATTCGACATGTATCTTAGAATATCTAGCAAATAAATACTTTTATTAAACCAAAGAAAATTTGTGATTACGATATCATCAACTTGATTGGTTATATCACTCGTTCTGCATGAATATTATCAGTACTCCCTCCTGATGTTACTAGCTCCACGTGTTTGTTAATTGTACAGCGGAAAACTCAGCAGAGAAATTAATTAATTACTGACTCGATACTTAACTTTTATTAAATTAATTATTAGAACTTCTTTATGTTTTGAATGCCCTGAGAAAAAGAAGCCGTAACCTACGAAGGAAACGGAACCCGATCGCCACACGTCGCTTAAAAACAGCGAAACGCAAATCTTTAAAATTCCATGAGATGGTAAAGTTGCGTCATATTGTGATATAATAAATATATATTGTTTAAATCTTGTCCGTCTAATCACAATAAATTCTTATTAAATATTAAAATATTACAATAATTAACATTTAAAATATTTAAAATATTAAATGATGTTCTTTATCGAAATATTCGATTTACATTAGACCATCGAATATTTCGATAAAGAACATCATTTAATATTTTAAATATTTTAAATCTTAATTATTGTAATATTTTAATATTTAATAAGAATTTATTGTGATTAGACGGACAAGATTTAAACAATATATTTAAAATTCCAATTATTTCGCGAACCTTCATATTCGGGTTATGATTTTAAATATTAATTAATCTGTTAGTCATCAAATTGAATTATTATCCAGTTGTAATTTTCGGATTTATTCAGTAACTTTTACGCGGTAGACTAGTCTAACACTTGTTTGTCGGTCTTTTATAATTTTATATCATCTGCCACACTCCGAAGAAGCTACAGTGATTCTTGCTCTATCAAGGGATATTTCATTCGGCTACATATTTCGACGGAAATTCGTTGTAAAATAATTTAATATTAAATTATACTCGTATAGCAACACGTCCACGGTGGTCTAGTGGTCAGAACACTAGCCTTGTAAGCTTGGGGTCCCGGGTTCAATTCCCGGTGGTGCTCAAATTTATAACTTGTGTTGGGTAAGGCCGTGGTCTAGGCATCACGGAGTTTTCCTCCGGGGGCTTCCCCAGTTTCTCCGTGGCATCCCAACAATTACTCCATTCACACACAGAAGAAGGCAATGGCAAACCACTTCTGATCATCTCTGCCAAGAATGTATATATGTATGAGCAGGTCCCTGACAACCTGAAGAGGTTGGAAGGATCCTGTTCATAATATATGGACCTGTCGTCAGACAGAACACTACAAAAAAAAAGTAAGCAACACGTGTTATAGGTCAACCTACACGTCAGTTCTGACCATCGTGGCATTTTCCACGGAGCGCTACCTTGCCATCTGCCAGCCCATCCACTCATACACCACGTCCAGCCCCAGGACCGCTCTACGGGTCATCGCCATTCTGTGGTGCGTGTCTCTACTAAGCGCCACGCCCTTCGCAGTCTACACCCGGATCAACTACGTGGAATACCCCCCAGGTCTGTAAATCATCCCTGTCAGCTAAGCAGTGGATTATATAGACAGCGCTTCCGAGAGGCGGTCGGTCTTGGGCGTCGAGGATCGACTGACTTGGCGGGAGGGTCGGCCGACTTGGCGGGAGGAGCGTTCGACTCTCCCCGCCGAGGCAGCTCTCGCTAGCGAAACACCCTGTATAATGGCATTTCTCCAGCAATCGTTAACCTGTTGATAGCATACATCGCTTCTATGAAACCCAAAGCTACATTATCACCACAAAGCCTGCTTGCTACCTATCCTAATCCACTTTCCTTACCTCGGAATAAGTGTCCTTAATGAATATTTAGGCTCCAATTTACTTCCTCCATTTACGTGACTTGAACTCTCTACTGCACGAACGTGGTTACCCTCTCCTCGGAGGTAGCGTTTGTGGTGACGTTGTTCATTAAGTTAATATTTTGAACTGAGAAGTAGCAAGCATTTCCAGAATTTATTCTCCTCCTAACTTCCTCATGAATATCATTTTCCTGGTTAACTGCATTTCAAATATAAGTTAACACAACTGGCAATTCGATGTATATCGATAATCTAAAAACAATGCTACCCAAAATCGATTATCGATTGAATGCACCTTTCGTTTCTAACCACAAAAGACTATTGCTCGTCGAAAATCTTAAGTTATGTGTTGATTCTGTTGTCAATATAAAACTATCACAAGCTGATCTACCATTTTTGAATTATATGTAGTTTTATGGACCAATCTGTTGTCATATTTTTCCGATGCAGAAAATATAATTATTTATCTGCTTAATTAAAACTTTGATGCGTCGCGGGAGACATCTGTCCCACTAGAACGACATTCTAGAAGCCTTCATCTCTTTTTAATTCTCAATTTTCAACAAACTTAAATTCGTAATTAGGAAGTATTGAGCTTGCTTTCCGTTAAGTACTGAACTATTAAATGTATGGCCACTGGATCGAGATTATATGCTGTTTATACAATATTATAGGCTCAGTTTTGGTTTTGGTCTAATTAAATTCTGAAGAATTGACAGGTTAGGACCAAACTTACGCTTACATAACTTAGAGAAACAATTTCCTAAAGGAACTTCAAGACGCACGCACGTGCCCTCACACATATAATGTTGTAAATGTATAGAAATTACAGCATTATATTCATAGACTGTTTTATTAAAGTATTATTCGACTAAGTAAGATTCTTCATCGCATTTCTCATGTCTGTGGGTAAATAAAACTGAAAAATATTTTGAGTTTCTTGTTTAAAGTGTGGTTATGTTCACAGGTTCCTCATACCAGGTAGCAGAATCCGCATTCTGTGCTATGTTGGACCAAGCTGTACCATCTCACTGGCCCATGTATGAACTGAGTGCATTAATCTTTTTCATAAGTCCCATGGTCATAATCATCATTCTGTACGTCCGGATGGGAGTCACAATTCGCAGTCGAATGATCAAGTTTCCAGGCGAAACCAAACACCTGGACTCTCGTACTAAACCCATCATTAGGATGCTTGGTAAAACACGAACTGAGGAAAAGAATTTTACAAAAAGGAACGTCATACTTGTCCGCATTCCGCTCACTCACATAAAATACGCTGACATTGTTTCAGATGTAAAAATTAAAGACGTCTTTAATAATAAACATGGTATACCGCTAAGAATTTAATAATTATGTGAAATAAAAATCTAAAAATTATCATCCCAATGATATGATAAATTAAATCTGTGATACAGTATTCAATAATTTATAATTGGGCGATTTTTAAAAAGTATTGTACGAACTCCATATGCCAAATCCTTATCAAATATTGCCTGAAAAAGGCTTTATTAAATTTGATTTTTAACTGAACTTCAATCATCAGACAAGCTTGGATTTCTACGTGTTTCATGCAGTACTCTTTATTATTAATAACGTCGAGAATGGTTGACGTGTAACAGCAACATTCATGTGTGACAGCGATGATTTCCTTTCGTTACTATTAAAATAATTCAAAATGTGTCTGCGATTATTATTTTTATTTATAATGTATTTGTGCTGAATCACATTTCTACAAATTGTCCCTGTTTCTCAGTACACATAACCTTTAAATTACCAGGCTTTTAAATCCATATATTCCCTGCTGCTGTACATGTGTTACGATAAAACATTTTATCTTTATCAAACCCCAAATACGAAAATGAATTAAATACATATAAAACATTTGAACCATTCCTCAAACTTTCAGTCTGCAAGATTATTTTCAATTGAAAGGAATATTAAATTTATTTTACATTTTCCATAATCATTAAATTCATATTATGAAAATATTGCGGTCAGAACGCTGGCCTTGTAATCCTGGGGTCTCGGGTTCGATTCCCGGCGGTGCCCGAATTTATAACTTGTGTTGGGCAAGGCCGTGGTCTAGGCAACACGGAGTTTTCCTCCGTGGCATCCCAACAATTACCCCATTCACACACAGAAGAAGGCAATGGCAAACCACTGCTGGATCATCTGCCAAGAACGTATATGAACAAGTCCCAGTCCGAGAAAAGGATGGAAGGATACTGTTCATATGGACCTGTCGTCAGACAGAACACAAAATAATTCCTCCGTGGCATCCCAACAATTACTCCATTCACACACAGAAGAAGGCAATGGCAAACCACTTCTGGATCATCTGCCAAGAACGTATATGAACAGGTCCCTATCAGAGGGAACTTGTTCATAATGTCACCAGGGGTCGGCTCCAACCCGATGGTACCAAAAATAATATATTTTCCTTAAACATTCATTTTCCCTCTGACAAACAAGTTTAGAATTCTTTTTCCCTGCTATATATGCACAATACACAAACACGGATTCAACCAATTTTTATCCACCGAAATACAGTCTACCATTTGATGATCAATTTTGCTTAGTACAGTTTCCAATCCACAGAAATGCTCAGTCAAACACCACGGGAGTTGCAGGAGAAGAATGCACATTCATTGCTTAGTGTTTCATGCGATTTATCACCAGATGGCACAATTTTATCACTTGCATTAACGTAACCTGCGTTCATTGTAGTTTGTACCGCTCGGAGCTTCAGAGCATTATTCGCGCCAAACAACTCCCCTCAACTGCAACTATACCTGTCTTTCTAGCAAACTGCACTGATTTTGCGTTTCATTTAAATGCTCCACAAAATGATACCCACCGCATCGTTAAAAACGTTGAATTACAATTCGTATCATTTAATGTAAGATGCAGTATCATTTTAAACGACATATTTAAGTTATTTCTTACCCATTTCTAGAAATTATTATTTTATTTTTTCACCCACATCTGTCCCAGGGTGACAATTTGCCCTCTTTTCAAAAGTAACGTAAGATATCCATCAATTTAAACGCAACCCAAATATTTTCTAAGAGTTAGTAGTATAGTCGGCGTAGTAGTTTTTGGCCGGTGGAGAAGCTGGCGGACGGGCCTAGTCTGTGTACTTGAGGTGGCACGGTCAGCGTATTTCTTTTGTTTGGGCGTGCAGTCAGCATTATACTATCTCAAAGAGACTCGCTCCTAGCCTTTCCCTTGAAAATTCCAAGCTAGCGGAGCTGGCGGACGGGCCTAGTCTGTGTACCTGAGGTGGCACGGTCAGTGCATTTCTTTTGTTTGGGCGTTCAGTCAGCATTATACTATCGCACAAGAGACTCGCTCCTAGCCTTTCCCTTGAAAATTCCAAGCTAGCGGAGCTGGCGGACGGGCCTAGTCTGTGTAATTGAGGTGGCACGGTCAGCGTATTTCTTTTGTTTGGGCGTTCAGTCAGCATTATACTATCGCACAAGAGACTCGCTCCTAGCCTTTCCCTTGAAAATTCCAAGCTAGCGGAGCTGGCGGACGGGCCTAGTCTGTGTAATTGAGGTGGCACGGTCAGCGTATTTCTTTTGTTTGGGCGTTCAGTCAGCATTATACTATCGCACAAGAGACTCGCTCCTAGCCTCCCCATTGAAAATTCCACCGACCAAAAACTACTACGCCTAATATACAAAAATAGCAGCTGAGATGATAGTAAATAAGTCTCACTTGTATTTAGGTACCACATAATTTCCCATAGGAACGCTAAGATAGTAACACTGCCCTTCCTTTCTGCGTCTTGTATGAAAGTCACGTGGCGATTGTATTTCAGTGGCCGTGGTGATCACATTCTTCCTTTGCTGGGCGCCTTTCCACATGCAACGCCTATTTTACATCTACGGCAAGCAATCGCCCAATTTTGACAAGATCAATGAGTGGGCGTATTACATCACAGGTCAGTGTTTACGATATTGGTGATATTGCTTATGCATTTGGTGATCTAGATACCTGTATCCTCTGCCTTTCTAGGTGTGTATTGTCCATTTCTGTGATACGTCGTTAAAGGCCGCTGCCAAAACTTTACTTTAGACATTTAGAATTTAGTTATAACAAATACAGGTAGGACTCGGTTTACGCCGGGGTTAGGTTCTTGATATTTCCGGCGTAAAATGAAGCGGCGTAAATTGAAGTAAAAAATATAATGGGAACATATGCAAATACATTAGTTTCCTTTCCAAGATTTACAGTAATCGACACAAAATAATTGAAAAATGTTTGGTTTTATTCTTTTCTGATAATAAGTTATAATATGGCTGTAGAACAGTATCAATTCCTCAATTAATATAATTTACCTTTTCTCGTCGCATTTTATATTACTTTCTTTGTTTAATTATCTGAATTTTAGGCCATAATTTATCGTTTTTTATTACAATGTCGGGACCATCTGCGTCTAGGAAGTCGGGCAGAGTCATGACTCTTACCCCCTCCAATCGTGATCTATGAGAGGCGCAAAATTGAAGCGGCGTAAACCGAGTCCTACCTGTACTCAATATTTTTGGAAACATTCATGTAGACAACATCTACATTAACAAATATTATTTAAGTGTGTAAACATGAGAGAAAACGACCGGGTCTGGAGAAAACTGCGTAATGACGAACTTAAAAATCTGTACTCCTCCCCCGATATTGTCAGGGCGATTAAGTCGAGAAGAATCAGATGGGCTGGGCATGTAGCGCGCATGGATGGGACAAGAGGTGTGCACCGGGTACTGGTTGGGAAACCTGAAGGGAAGAGACCTCTGGGGAGACCTAGACGTAGATGGGAGGATAATCTCAGGCAGGAGGAAGCCTGAGGGGGAGAGACCTCTGGGGAGACCTAGACGTAGATGGGAGGATAATCTCAGGCGGGATCTGTGGGAGATAGGAGTTGAAGGAGACTGGATTTTGTTGGCCCAGGACAGGGTCCGGTGGAGGGCTTTGGTTAATTCGGTGATGAACCTTCGGGTTCCGTAAGCCATCTAGTTGGTTGGGTCCACTATTTGGGAAGCCTGAGGGGAAGAGACCGCTGGGGAGACCTAGACGTAGATGGGAGGATAAT
>NW_019060014.1:45623-57474 GCF_000696155.1 Zootermopsis nevadensis
CTCCATCATCAGAGTATGAAATTTCTGTCTTCTGGGTTGTTGCGTTGTGTAGTCTGGTCGATGTTTACCGACGTTTCTGAGGTCATACTGCCTCCATCATCAGGTTGATTCATCGCAACAACCCAGAAGACAGAAATCTTCATATTATGATTACTTTCCAATTCAGAAATCCCTGTCCAGAGAAAAGTCCGAAGTGATAGACAAGATCTGCGAGTGTCCAGGGGATAAGAAATATCATCTTGGTAAGTAAAGTTGTGGCTCAGATGTCAAATTAAAAAATTAAATTAAATTCTCTAACATTATAAAATGTTACATGTAGGGGGAAAAATAGAAAAATGTTGAAAATATCCCCAATTTTTAATTTCACATATTTTCTAAAACGGTAGCTAAAATAATAAAATATTGTCTTTATTATATATTTCACTAGCCCTTTAATATCTTATTAAATGAATTTTGAATATTAATTTTTTAAATATTAGATTTAAAAAAATACTGTAAATGACGAGTACTGTCAGTATTTTGGAATGTGTTTCCCTCAAAACGTAGTTTAATTTAAATTGCACAGATTTACAATGAATTCTTCTCGGTGTACCAGATCGCTGTCGAAAGAATGCTGAAAGGTACTTACATATTATTTCTTCCTGAATTCAGATCTAATTACTTTTTTTTCCCACACCAATTTCCATTGTAATAATTCCTCCAATTCTTGTGTGTTTATCGTAATTTCAAAATCGGGAAAATTTGTTTCCTGAAAAGTACATAAAGATTTTAAATAATTGTAATCATTACAGTCTGGGTATTGTGTTTTGTAATCTTGCGTATTTTACTGAAAGATAACGCTGTGTTATGAGTAATGTTTAGTGATATAATTATTGTAAGTGAAACTCAAACTTTATGAGCCATATTTAAATTATGTGCGAATTCGTTAAATCTAAAATTTATACTAAAAATTTGACGTTTTCTGACAGTGAAGTGTTACATTGTTCTTTTTAGAAATATTATAACATTTTATAAAATTTAGACGATGAACAAAGTCTGAAAGAACAATTTCACAGAAAAATTTCCTATAAATTTCTGTAATGTATCCTTTTCTGCTATAATTTTTGCTGAAAGTATAATTCAGTCAATCTCCCTTTTAGTGCTCTTTTTAAAAGAAAAATTATGATCAATCAAAATGTATTTGGTTTCAATTCACGTGCAAATTCAAGACATTAGAATACAACACCAACAAAAACCACGTGTTATAATCATCACTGTATGACACGTGGTTTTATGGTGTAATGTTTAGAAGCTCATTTGTATATTCAAGGCTAGCAATTATCTCTGCCTCGTACCACCACTGAAATTTTACAAACAATCTACCTAAAGCAAATCCTTCTTGTCCTGACAGCATACGAAAACTGATTTCTGTTCTCTTGGAGCGTAAATGGTACGTTCATTTACACTTCGCCCTGTGTGTGACCATTCTCACTGACACAGATTTTAATTAATACAAATAAAACACTTACAGAACTTGAAGAGTGTCCGATGTATTGTAAATATCTCGAAGATTGGCACCCATGCTATAAATATGTTAGATTCTTGCCTATATATGCATGGATGTTTGTATTTCCTTATGGATCTAATTAAAAATGTGTTATTTGTGGTGTCTGATATCGTGTTAACAATAAATATTAACAACGCATTGGAAAGGGGGAATTATATACGAAAATACTTATATCTTAAAAAAGATTGGCCAGTGAATATAACACGTTAAATCAGGAATATAGTATTTCAAAGAGTTATTGTCAATGTGGTCTTTAAATTCGAAAAAAAAAGGAACACATTTCATACGTATATGAAATATCCAACGGCCATACCATGTTGAAAACGTGGGTTCTCGTCCGATTAACGCGGTTAAGCAACATTGGTTGCGGTTAGTAGTTGGATGGGTGACCGCTTGGGAACACCGCGTGCTGTTAGAATTTTTAATTCAAGGGTTTACATGGCGTACAGTGGGACAGTTTTAACTTTACTTTATACTATGGTTTAAATTATGTTGAATAACTAAATGAGACTTTTAGTGACGCAGTTGGACCGAATATTTTCAGCATTTTATAGTAACAAAAGAGTTAAGTATTCTACAAGAGTAAGGTTAGGTTTGCAACCTGAAGGACTAACGTATTTCCCCGTGTAAAATAATATTTCTGGACAGAAGAGCCCGCATGTACCAATTAGATAAGGAATTAACGTGCCACAAAACTGGAAAAACCCTTGATAATACCAAGACTATTTATTTAGTGTTATGTCTGACGACAGGTCCATATCAACAGGATCCTTCCATCCTTTTCTCGGACTGGGACCTGTTCATATACGTTCTTGGCAGATGATCCAGAAGTGGTTTGCCATTGCCTTCTTCTGTGTGTGAATGGAGTAATTGTTGGGATGCCACGGAGGAAAACTCCGTGTTGCCTAGACCACGGCCTTGCCCAACACAAGTTATAAATTCGGGCACCGCCGGGAATCGAACCCGAGACCCCAGGATTACAAGGCCAGCGTCCTAACCATATTGTGAATATGATCGCAAATATGACCTAAAAAGTAAAGCTGTCCCTCATTACGTCATGTACGCGCTTAATTCTTAACCTCGACACTAGATGGGGTGAGTGGTCAGTGTCCCAGTACCCATTGGATAGGAGACTTGAGCCGGTCTAGACGCAGAGGCTCCTCTGTCCTTGCCGGGGATAAGACCACGGTCGTCCAGTCCATAGTCAGTCACTATATTTATCGAGTTCCCCGTCTCATGAAAATATGATTTAGCTGCATGATATAAATAGCAAGGCAGCTGTATCGAAAACCATAAATTATTCAAGGAACATAACCCAACTTTTAATAAGTTTTAGTGATGGCTTGTCCGAGGGCTTCTTGTGTGTTGTCAGCACTGGCTTTCGGGCAGGTGTACAACTAAATACTCAAATTCTTCGTTATTTCTGTGTGTCAGCATATAAAACCTCGAAAACTGCAGAAAAGATTTTAATGAAATTTGCTATTTGAGAATTGTACTTAATTTTTGCAAAGATTTATGCCAAGTAGCTGACACATTACACAAAGATCTGCTTACATTTCTGTGCTGACTCGATGAAGAATGGTGATTATTTTGATTTGTCGTGGTTAATTCTAATTCCATGGTTACCATTTCCCATTGTAAATAAATTTTAACGTATGAAATGGGTCATATATTGATGCACAGCGTTATATTCCAGCCGTAATCTGGGACCCATACGCTGAAGTACATTCCGTAACAGTTATATATTCGCATAATTTTAAGTGTTTAGTTATCGAAGGTTTGCCCCACTGTCATTCAAGATGGCTGCCATTAGAAATAAATAGGGGATATCTCGTTTACGAGTCTGTTTATTCTGTGGTCTCCCCTTGCGATGGGTATGTAAGTCTGTGGATTACTCTGTAACTTTCTTTACCTTGAAAAAGACAAGTAAGTTTGAAATGTTCTGTTTGTCGCAGTACAAAAATGGAAGTCCAAGGTTACGAAACGTATAGTTTGAAATGATTAAAGTTGCTTTATAAAAACAAAAACTGGGAATGTTCTTACGCAAACGTTGTTCTTTTTTTTTCCACTGGCGGAAGGCCTTGGCATGTACAAATTTGGGGTTGTTGCTGCTGATGGGAGATTATCCCATCAGCCAACTTGTCCCTTATGAAAACGAACTTTGGTTGGATGCATGTCTGAGATATGAACCTAGAAGTGTTGGGATAACTTTGGCTGATGGCTTCTACGACTTAGAGGGGGGGTCACTTTGTCTTAAGGCCTCCACAATTAGAGAAGGCGGGCCGTGCCCTTTTTGAACTGCAGACACTCTGTCCTTCAGGGATTTTTTTTTGTGAGGTCGCCAGCATGCCACACGGGGAAACCACAGCGGCCTTCCATGCAGTGAATAATATTCCAATATTGAAAGTATAAATTGTTATAAGTTTCCTTGTATCTTATACTAGGTGTGTTGGAGGAAACTCAGTTAGGTAGAGGTCGCGCGAGTAATGGTGGCACCTCAATGCGCGATGTGTAAGCCGAGAGAGGGGAGTTCAGTAGTAGTGGGGGGTCGCACGGCCTCGGCTGCGGTGACGCACCGAACTAAACACAGCGAGAGCTACAAAACAACTGAAGGTTACACCCCTCTAGCGCGTGCTTCGGACGAGTCCATCTCATACGACCGAAATCAGTCCTTTGCGCATGCGCCAACACTTCTCGCTCGGCCACTACAAGTAATTTGTTTATAACGTACTGGATGTACCGAAAAGGGGGACGTCTGGGGGTTACAGAGACGTTTCGGGTTAATTTTGTTTTATTTTATTAATATCATACTATTCCATCATTTGATTACCTCGTGATGTTGCGCATGCCATTTGTTTACAATTGTACATTGTTTCTTGGTTACTCCATTTGAGAGACATTGTTTAGATATCGAAAATATTAAAATGGCGCTTAACTAGGGTAAAACTGTGGACTGAATTCGTCTTGACTCAGGATATGATTTTATTCAGCCAAATAAATAACCTCAGGGTCCAATAAAAGGCGAGATATTTGTTGACAGTTGAGCGACTATTAGCTTCTCAAAGACTGTCTTCAATGCAGTTAATTACGTTTAAAGCGAGCTACTTTTAGAACAGTCGCTAGCCTCGTCACCTATTACACCGGGCCGTGCGTTGCTTCAACAGGCCCGACCTCTATCAGTGTGAAGACAAAACAACAGAGAAGCTAGACAAACAGCTGAAGGGCGTAGAAAATGTAGACACACGAACGCCGCGAGGAGTCGAACAGCGAGTTAACAAGTGATATGACGAGATATCGAAATGGCGAGACTTATCGAAGCAGCTCAACGATATATTTAGAACGACAAGAAGAAATAGAAATTCGTATGTAATTTTATTTCGTGGGTATGAACTGCTTCAGGATAGAGACAAGTGGTGGACCCATATCATCGCAGAAGCCCCAATGAAAATTCGGGTTCCGTACAAGTCTTGGCCATGTAAGTAACACTTAACCTCAAACAGAAGAATCTCTACGGCAAGGCCACCGACGTGAACAATTATTATCGATGCATTTCGATCCGAATCGTGACAAAACTATTAGCTTATTTGAGTATGGTTGTACCTGTATTCGTATGAACATAGTATTAGGTCTGTTCGCAGTTATTACAAGTTAAAAATTGTCATGGAATATAATACAATATTTATTCTAAAGGGGATTACGTGAAGAAATTTACCAACGTTGGTAATTACCACAGTGAAAATCTCAAATCCTACTTTTAGTCTTCCTAACCTGTTCCATAATTGTATCCCATCCTCTACAGAGGCCGATTTATCAGATTACGTATTACTTTGTAGGCAGTGCCACCTATTGATAAAATATGTAAGCTGCTCATGAGTTACGAATATGTAAATTCCTAGGAATGTCTTTCTTGAACACACGGTTGTGTGAGAGACAGTTTGTAAATCACACCATATAAATTCCGCACAATACAACCGGCCTCTTTCATGGGTGAGGGCAATTTGTCGTTCACAGCCACTAAAAAAAGCGATAATCTCACAGGCATGCCGGAGGGGATCAACACGTGACATCACAGGAGATAGTGAGAGAGGGGGGGGGTCATAATGCCAGAGCACGAGGGGCCACATATGACACTCGTAACGCTGATAATGAGGTCCATGTGGCAGTGATTTATAGGCTTCAGCCTTGAATGAAATTAATTGGACAGAATTTGTACACACCTGGGCTCAAGCGACATGGTAACAGACGCCTTATTATTTATTATTATTATTATTATTAACTTCTATAATCCGTTTCGGTAAACAATAACACGTTACTATAATGTTTAGGCTAATGATCTATTGTCTCTCTGTGTGTCTGCGCGCTTCTAAATGGATAGATATGCATATCGAACGTTGTTATACAGTTTTTACAGTCAAAGAATCCCAGTAGACTTCGCCTGAATGATGTTAATCAGAAAGTTTATTTGTCAGAGTGTACACTTCTTCCTACAAGTTTTACGGAATCCATTGTTTTCTTTTTATTAGCAGAACTGCAACAGGTTTTTTCTGGTCATCTCCTTTCCCCCTTCCCCGCACCCCACGTGACCTACCAGCTCCACCATGCTTACGCGTTGTCGCTTGCAGTAGGACTCCGAAGCTCGAGGAGAGAGGTTGTGTTGTTGTAGATGATACGCGGTTTGTATGTGTCCTTCCGCGTGATTAGTGTACTGCAGAGTGCACCGTATTTGCCGCGCGACAATTCTACAAGCATTGCAATAACAAAACATCCAGCTGGTTTTAAGAATAGTTTTGCTTTCAGGAAGTAAATAAACACAAGTACAGGAAAACTTTTTTATGTTTTCTATAGGGACGGAAGAGTTCCTTATGTAAATTGGGTTGTAAGAACCGAGAAATGTACTAAGCGTACAGGAATATTATTTACGGATGTGTGTTACGTAAATCGAACAGAGCTGAAAATTTAAATAATTTGTCAGACTCCAGTGTTGTGACTCATTATGATATAAAGACGTTCATTGTTGATAAACCACATGATTTATCGCAATACATTTTAGAGTGTAAGAATTTCACAATCGCAGCGATAATTTGAAGATTCTTGTGATAATGCTTTGAAATGAACCTACTTTGAGAACACCAGCTGTAATTGTAGTATCTGTTCACCCTTCTAAAGTCTTCGCGAGTCAATGAATTAGGTTTTTCACTATGTAATTGCGTTGTCATTTCACTTACCGGTAATAAATCGTACGCAACAATCAACTGTATAAATGCAGACCAAGACAATTTATAATGTATGAGCTTAAAGGTGAGTACAAACAGATTTTATTTACTATCAACTACACAAAACAGTTCAGTCTAGTTTCTACAGGTTGTTCGGAAATCAGTGTGTTTGTAGTTTTCGCATGTGACTAAAATGTTCAATATTAGATCCTTCGACCTTCTGGACTCACGGTAAACAAACTACAAATTTACCAACGTTATCACGCTAAAGTGTCGCCTGTGATTCTTTAAACAACAATTTGTTTCCTCTTGTAACTCCTGAACAGTGTGTAGGTTAATGGGGAACACAGTCTTTGAGTTAGCCCTGAAGGGAATAATCGCAGCGGTTCGTATCCGGTGGTCAGGACCACATACGCATTCGAAGCACTCTGGAAATCAATTAGACAAGACACATTTGAGACGATATTTTCTCCATGTGGGTGTGCACCATTCTGCTGGAAGAATATTTTGTCCACATGCACTCATGCTTTGTTGCTCGTCAGTTTACTTGGCGTTTTTACTCGATGGTCATTTTGGCTTGGCACGTTACGGCTCGGTCTTCGCAACGGAACGGCACGTCAGATACTCGTCCATGTTGGTGTTTGACTTTGTAGACTTGTAGGCAGAGAAAAACGTCTCATAGGAACACACTTTCGCTATGTTATAGACTGAATAGAAGGATAATATTAATTAATTTCTAAAGAGAGCGTTTCTGTTGGCGTGGATCGGATTCAAAGAGCTGATGAAAGGGTCTTAAGGCTTTGACCGGGATGTTCTTTTATTAAATCTCATGTGGTACCGCCTGATTCGACTTCTAATGGTTAAGTGAAGTGTTTTCTTCGCGGTACGGTCTGAATTCGTAAATATTATGAAGACGATCTTCGGCTTCAAAGGGTTAACCAGCTGATTTTCGTAATGGTGAGGTGTAGTGTTTTCTTCGCGGTACGGACTGAATTCATAAATAATATTCAGACGATCTTCGGCTTCAAAGGGTTAATAACGCATTAGTGACGTTCGGGTTTCGTGAAAGGCAGGGGATTTCTTGATCATCTGAGTGATTATCAGCTTCCCTCGATGGATACACTACTTGTTGACAGTTTCTTTCGTCATTGCAGGCGGAGGGTCCTTAATCATCGAGGCAGAAGAAACGATTTAATGGGTGAGTCTAACTTACAAAGTATTTTAACAGATACGTCTGACGTGTGCGTTTATCTTTTATGATGTGTAGTAAGAACTTGTTGTATTTGGATGAGAATTTGTGAAATTATTTATTTTCTGATAAGATACGAACTAAAATAAAAGCTGAGCTTGTAATTCTCTGACATCGAAGTTCTCTGCTCAAAGGGTAGACAACGCTTCACACAAGAAAAACCTGTGTTTTCGAAACGTCGATAAATGAGTATATTACACAGGAATATTAAACAACCTTAACCTTATATATCTCCATTCTTCGTAAGTACCACAGTAGAATCGGTAGTTGGCTTTCTAATAATCCGTGAGTTTCTGCTGATAGATGGAAATCTTAAGGTACGGCGATGCTGGTAGTACGGGGCCTTGCTATACCAGGGTTCCATTTTACACGCTTTATTTATGCGCGTTAAAGCGTTTTGTTTTAATTTATTTGTTTTCTAGACTTAGACCCAGTAATTATCGAAAGGCTAGCCTGTTGAACTGAAAAACAGTTGTTTGTGCTTAAAATGACGTAATAGAGATTAAAAGTGCTTGATGGAGACATCAAAACTGTGAAATTTTGTTTTTAGATTCAGTAGATGGGTAGACACGTGATAAGACGAAAACTTAATGTAACATCACAATCTCTGCATCTGTTGTTGTGCCGGTATAAATCTGTTTAATGCAAGTGATACTTTGTGCAAACTAGACCGTTTCGGGGCACAAGGGGGCATCTTCAGGTTATCGTTTATCTAACATGCATGCGAGCCTATAGTGGGATCCAGTCTCATGTATTTTAGCATCGTATTGTCCTTGAACGGTTACGAGTCGGATATAAATAACTCTCATGTCCAATCTGTCACATGGATTATAGCTGACAAAAACAACATTTGAGATTCAACATCGAAGCTCGGAGACATGAATTTGGAATTTTAATTCGTGATATTTTTGTTTGCTGATAGTTTCAGAACGTATTTTAAAAAATCCCGCGGCTAGAATTCAGAGTTCAACGCATTTCTTGTTGAAAATGTGTGCTTCTATACTCGTGAGCGGTACTAGTCGGGTTGTCAGACTCCAGGTGTTCCGGGACGTTTTATACCGGGGTCCTATTAAGTGCAGATGTTATTACCAACGTAATGGAGTGGAAATTTGTGAAAACTGTTGTCAGTTTATGACTCTCCTTTCATTTCCTTGTTACAGTATATTCGTAGTTCAGCTTTTAAAAGGAAATTAGTCTTTCTTGTTCCTTTGCGAAATTTCTTTCCACGAATCCACCGCCCAAGCGTGAAGGCAGGACAGGGCGGTAAGGGGAAGCATTTGGCACCCTTGGGGGACGAATAGAGCAGTGGTATTGAACCTTTTTTGTTCGCGTACACCCAGATATAATTTCTCTTCAACTTTGTACCCCCAAAGTTGTTGGTGTATAATTCAAGTTATACATAGTATATAATCTACATCTAAAATAAATTAAATAAATTACATTACTGATTATTCAATGTTTATCATAAAATAATATATTTTTTAAATTTCACGTACCCCCTAAGATGTCTTCGCGTACCCCCAGATATAATTGCTCTTCAACTTTGTACCCCAAAAGTTGTTGGTGTATAATTCAAGTTATAAATAGTTTATAATCTACATCTAAAATAAATTAAATAAATTACATTACTGATTATTCAGTGTTTATCATAAAATAATATATATTTTAAATTTCACATACCCCCTAAGATGTCTTTGTGTACCCCAGGTTGAATACCACTGGAATATGTGGTTCATAAACTTGTACTCATCATATGTTGGGGTCAACAAATGAAAGGGAGTAAGATTGGTGAAGTAAGTAGCACGCAAGGGGGGTGTTTGAAATGAAAACATAATTTTAGTGGGGAAACCATGGAAGACGTAGGGGAGGAGGGGAAGAAGTGTTAAAATGTTTCGGAAACAGGGTGTGATATGTGTACTGGTTTCATGTAGCTCACGATAGGGACCAGTGGCGGACTGTTTGTAACATGGCGGATAACGTAAACCTGAATCGAAAAACCACCAACGTCCGTTTTGTACAGATAAAACGTTTAAAATGAAATATGGGCTAAGGACCGTGAAATACCTGGCTTTTTCGTCCATAATTTGGTGAAAATTAAAATATTTTATATCAACATATTCACCTGGGGTGAAATTCAGAGTGTGGACAGATGGAATTTGAACACGAGTTCATGCAGTTTTGCAAAGCGGGTGTCTAAGAGAATTGTAGGTTTATCGTGAAGAGAATATTAGCAGATTCATCGAGTTGTCATGTATTTACGTCATGGAAACATAATATATCAAAGATATGCATTACTTGAAATAGTTTTAATCGTCTTTTCTTTGTATTTAAAATGTCACACCTCTTCGTAATCCAAATATGCTAACAAACCAATGTAAACGGCGAACGACCGTCCGCTCGAGTCCAATACTCCGGACGCCTTGAGGAATTAACGGATTTATATGTTCGCGGTTTGTACACGTGACGTAACCGTTCAGAGTCGGTTCGACCGTGACCTTGCCGGGGATCTTCGGTGCGATTCTCGGACTCCTTACTTTCTCCTCTGTTCGTCGAGGTTTGAATTTTTAACCCTTTGAAGCCGAAGATCGTCTGAATATTATTTATGAATTCAGTCCGTACCGCGAAGAAAACACTACACCTCACCATTACGAAAATCAGCTGGTTAACCCTTTGAAGCCGAAGCTCGTCTGAATATTATTTACGAATCCAGACCGTACCGCGAAGAAAACACTTCACTGAACCATCAGAAGTCGAATCAGGCGATACCACATAAGATTTATGAATATTATTTACGAATCCAGACCGTACCGCGAAGAAAACACTTCACTTAACCATTAGAAGTCGAATCAGGCGGTACCACATAAGATTTAACAAAAGAACATCCCGACCAAAGCCTTAACAGCGGCGAGAGCCCTCGGGTGGGTATGGACGTTTCGGAAGGACGTAGAGCTTTGTACGGTGTAGAAAGAAGGGTGACCTTGGTGGGGGTAGTTGTTTTGATACGCTCCCACCAATTCGCGAACCTAAAACGTCAGTCTTGAGCGGTGGAGCTGGACGGATGTGTCAGCAAGTCAGCTGTTCTGACGTCGTTGACTGAAAATGTAGAAGCAGGGATGACAGAACCAGAATATAAGGATAGGTAATCAGTCGTTCGAAAATGTGACGAAATTCAAGTACTTGGTGACGACTTTAACAAGTCAGAATGACATTTATGACGAAATCAAGAGCAGATTAAATCCAGGGAATGTTTGCTATCAATCAGTGCAAAATCTTTTGTCCTCCCGTCTAAAGATTAAAATGAACCAGAGTGTAATTTTGCCAGTTGTGATGTTTGAGTGCGAAACTTGGTCTCTTACTTTGAGGGAGGAACATAGATTGAGGGTCTTTGAGAACAGAGTGTTGAGGAAGATGGACCCAAATAGGGAGTGGGACAGACCATGGAGAAAATTACATAATAATGAGCTTCACGGCCTGTACTCCTCACCTGATATTGTTATGGTGATTAAATCAAGGAGGATGAGATGGGCGGGACATGTGGCACGCATGGGGGAAGGGAGGGGTATTGGTTTGGGGGCCTGAAGGGAGGAGACCACTAGGTAGACCTAGGCGTAGATGGGAGGACAACGTTAAGATGGACCTTAGGAAGATAGGGATCGATAGCTCAGGACAGAGTCAGATAGTGGAAGTTTCCATCGATAAAGTGGGATATTCTTTGACAAGGCGAGGGCACAGTAGACTTCTTAAGGTGGCGACTGACTTGTAACATTTGCCTGTAATGTAACGTGTTACAAATCGAGCATTACACAAGTGAAGACAGCGAACGGAGCCGCTCGATGCGAGCCG
>NW_019060014.1:74383-86063 GCF_000696155.1 Zootermopsis nevadensis
TTGTATGTATTATCAGTGTTTGCCTGTTATTGGCTTCTTGCTGTTGGAAAACACGTAAATAAATTAATTGAATTGAATTAAAAACTAATAGAGATAAGCTTATTTAAAAATCTACAAAACTGATAGAACGGGTCAAATACACACTTCGGTCATCATTAAATATGGAATCCGAAGGCTTGATGTCAGAAAAATCAGATTCTGATATAACGTCTTTTTTTGTAACGTTCAAATCTTTCGATCCATAGACACAAAAAAAAAGCCAATTACAATCTCGCCTGTGACATGCCTATCTGACAATCAAAATTTAGTCGTACCTGCAGAGATACGCGACTAGACTCAATAAGGATTTTAATACTAAATTCCAGCCTCTGGGCTTCACAACGCTGTCAAACCTCCACGTACAAGGACTACCTAAACCTAAAAACCTTTCTAAAAGGCTTATAGGCTTATAAAGTGGTTATAAAAGGTTTTCCAACAACCACTCCTCCAAAAATCATTCAGGATGAACTCGCACTTGTACTGACAGTTCAAACCGTGATCCCAATGACCCCTTGGAGAGACAAAACTCCTCTGTACATGCACATAGTCAGAGGATGTCCCTTCTTCCGTGACCTCATGGAGAGAGAGAGAGAGAGAGACGAAGACCCGACCTCTGCAAGAAAATTCAAATGAAATGTTGGAGCCCGGATCACAGCTCAACCCCAACGACCCCCCCCCCCCCACAAAAAAAAAAACTTTCGGTGACTTCCCCCTACAGCTTCAACCAACCACGTGACCTTTATAACGTCGCAGGTCACACAGCAACACGCCAATTAAGACGTCCAGCTTGGGGTCTTTCGTATCCGAAAATAAAATTGGTATAACCCCTACTAAAAACAGTTGTGCCAATCTCTACTCCACTTTCTAACCCCAATTTCTCTCTCTCTCTCTTATTCGGCTTCAATATCTCTTCAGGAGTCATTGTACTGTACTTACATAGTCTGCTGTAAAGCAGATTTTGTGTAAAATTGCTATATATTTTTTTTCTCTGTGAAATTTAATGAAAACTTTAAAATTTTCTTATCTGTCAGTCTTATTCCGCGTCCTACGGCTAACATTTGGATCCATGGAATGCGCTTGTATGTGTTTGTGCGTGCGTGCGTGTTGTCCTGCTACCTGATTTATTTAAATTGGCGCTGAATTAAATCATTAAACCCTTCAGATATCATCGCGCAGGCGCGTTCATTCGAACCCATATTGTGTCGGCACATTTACTCTGTGTTGTGAGTACTAAATTTTTTGTATGCTTATATTGTTATTCGAGTCTTTGGAAAATAAACAAAAGCCAAACGCAAATCTTTGCCAAGGTTCCATATATGTTTTTACTTCGCTCAGTTTACGTTCCATCTGTCTTCTCAGTTTACATTCAACTGTCACAAACACATTATTTCGTATAAAGTCAGCGAGACGTCTGGTGTTCAATTTTATCTGCTGATGCTGTTATAATTACGTTTATAATTTGTCCTCTAGAGAGTTACGAAAGCTTTAATCGGTAAGTCTATTTATAAAATAAGACTTCACTGTTCTCAATGCAGAAGATAATCTCTCACGAATGTATGAGGAGAAGTGAGGTTAAGATCGGCACTGAGCGTGTTTTGTAGTAATTTATTTTAATGTTCACGCCTTTGTACCTTCATATTCAACTTTAACCCTTTCTTCAAGCTTATTTCGTTCTTAAACAGACTTTTCCCGCCAACTTTAGATTTTATTCATCCCATTTCAAACACGTAGAGAGCGACATTTTCCAATTGTACATCGTCGGGACACTTGAGGACTTCAGTCTTCCCTCGAGAGGTGACTGAATTCCAAAAATCGTGTCGAAACATGTTTCTTCTGCTGTGATAGTAATTGTGAATTCTATTCAGGTAACTTGTCCAGTCCAGAAGTTCTTTAATGTACGGCCGTTCAAGTCACATTGACATGAAGTTTAAATAAACCATATCTTATGTCAACGTTTCGAGAGCAATCTCTGCTCTCATCATCAGAGCTGCTACGTAACAAATCTGGTCCTTTGTAGCGCGCTCGGCGATGGCAGAATATATGGTTTATTCACCATTTAGCCACCTGACGAGGCTCGTAACCCAAGAATCTTTCATCAACTTCAGTCGCCGCGAAAGCTTTCACTTTTTATACATCACATTGACATGTTTTCAGCATCTTTTCACGTGCTGTAGAAATACTGAGCGTGACTTCATTTGGTTTTCTAACGCCTTGCAGTTTCACACTTTTTACATTCACAAAAACATTCAAATATGTAAGGAATATTAGACATTACGGGGGAAATTGTTTCGTGGCCTTGAAGCGTCTATTTTATTAATGGCTAATGGCTGTTTTCCCCATTTGACACGTCTTCAAAGAGTAGCTAGTAGCTAATTTCCTGGCCTGTCTGAGAGTCATTTAACTTGTCTCCATGTCGGTTGTCCTAAATCCCATTAAGTTTAATGGTGACTTACGGTGTTACGTAGTGTGTAATTACATCCAGGGCGTTGCAGTGAATTGAGACCACGTGTCCAAAGTTCTTGATATAAGTTGGCAGTGACACGGTGTATAATATTACAGTGACAATTTTGTAATAGTGGACCGAGATCATTAATTGGATTACACTAGTTCCATTTCAGTAGGCAGTAATTGTGTAAACTAATCATTTTAATGGAAACACACCCCACGTTTTTTTTTTTTGGATTACGATAAGGTTGGGGCGAGACCTAGAGGTCACATTAACCTCACTAAAATCACCGACTACAAAAAATTCAATTAATTTATCTTTATCATAAATTCTAAAGGCTTTTAAAATTAATTTGTTCGTATAACCCATCTTTTCTTGATGTTTAAATCTAATTTGTTTCTTTCATAATAACCTGTTTTCTTTTTAAATTTTTTTTAATGTAACCGGAGTGGCTGAGTATAGTGACAGACTACGGGTTGGATGACCGGGGTTCGATCTCCGACGGTGGCTAAGGACTTTTCCTCTAGCCTCTGCGTCCAGACCGGCTCTGGGGCCCACCCAGCCTTTTATCCAAAGGTTACCGGGGTCCGCGTGGCCGTGGCGTGACTCTAACACTCACCCCCCCATCTAGTGTCGAGTTTAAGAATTAGTAGGAGCTATACTTCCTCTCCCCCAAAGCGTCTATATGGCGTACAGTGGGACAGCTTTACTATCCAGAAATTTTGATGAAGTGAATTCAATGTGGCCTTAAAATGATCTGAATACTGTCTTCGGTTGGTCGAAAACTGCGCGTTTAGATACAATGATTGATAGTTTGAGAAGTTAATCTTCAATTGAAACAGGGCACACGGTATAATTCGTGATGACTGAAAGAAAATAAGTGGTTTTTCAGCGCTGTGATGTTAGTTTTAATCGAACTGTGTCAGAAGACTGGAAAAATACATAAACGTCAATTTACTTCCTTTTAGTGCTTCTCGCAGTGAACTAAAATAAACGGGTATATAAATGGCTCGGCTATTACGGTTCGTCCCTGTGTATCATCAAAGTTGATTCATTCCACAAGTTATACAGAGCAATATAAATTATAGTTTCTCATCCTATATGGCGTGGTCTATAAATGCTCCTTATGTCATTGGTGAGTTACGAGGCGCGTCCACAAAGTAAGTTTCCCACTCGTCCCACAGCTAGCAAACCTTATATTGCGCGAAGCGACTGTGCGTACGTGATAGAGCAATGACGTAGCATGGCCCATGCACTAACGGTACTTCCCGCGTTCTCACAGTAGCATCGTGGCAGCTGTTGAAGATGGAGGTTCTTATTCCAGCTCCCGCCGACTGTGAAGTGCGGTCAGTGATAAAGTTTTTGAATGCACAGAGCATAGCGCCGATCGAAATTCATCGTCAGCTGTGCCGGGTCTATGGGCCTAACGTCATGAGCAAGCAGATGGTGCGTCGCTGGTGCAGACAATTTTCAGCAGGTCGACAAAGTGTGCATGATGAGAAGCGCAGTGGGAGGCCATCCATCATTACAGACGACCTTGTGGAGCTTGTGCGGGAACGCATTATGGATAATCGTCGCTTCACAATTACGGAACTCAGCAGTCATTTCCCGCAGATTGGTTAAGGAATAGTTCAACTTAATTTAATTTCCTCGATTCAAATGATTTTGTATCTAAACTGGAAAACATTCTGTTGGAAAAATCAATGTCTCCTTACCAGTCCTTACCTTAACCGTCGTCCAACGCGGGGACACTCCCCTCTAGAACGGTGCTCTGTGTGACTCGAAGGACGAACTTGGGTGTTGCGTGGGAATGCTAGGTCGTGGGATATCGAAGAAAATAAACACAAACCCATAAATATATTGTAATTTATTTATTTGTGTGTCGTATAAAAAGTGTAGACCAAATCGGAAGTTAAGTATTAAATTAAAACATTACCAGAAAGTTGCACTTTAAAATAAAATACCAACGCAATGTCATTCAACTGCTCACGCGCAACTTCCACTGCGCATCTGATCATCTGCTGCCATAACCTCAAAACTTCGTTTGTAGTTTGGCTTTTATTCAGTAATTCTGGCCAAGGGCAGTGTCTTTCCTGTTATTGTGCTTGATATTATTTGAAAAGTCAATTGTTACTCGGCTTTTCAATGAAGGGAAATGATATAAACAGTAAAAAATACCTTAAAACAATATGCTGTTACTATTTAACACTGGAACAATGTAAGCGAGACTGAGACGGCTGGCTACATGCAGTGTAAGAGTAGGAGAGGGGGTTCAACAGGCGTTGAGGGGGTTCAAGAGGTGGAGAGGGGGTGCAACAGGCGGAGAGGGGTTCAAGAGGCGGAGAGGGGGTTCAAGAGGTGGAGAGGGGTGAAAGCGCTGGATGACAGAGCAGTTGAATGTTTACACTCTTACATGCGCTTAGTGAAGCAAAACGAAGTTTGTTGTACAAATACACACGCGAAACCCAAACCATCTTTGGCGTTTTGAGCAACAGCGATATATTTTTTTTTATGATACTACAGTGTGTATGATCCAATGTCCTGTGTTTGGCAAACAATTGGCATATATTTTGACGCTCGTAATCAAATGTCCGTTGGACAAACCGAAGTTATAGGAGGATTTACTGTACACTGAATGCGGTCGCTGGCTGTCAACTGTCCTCAAAAATGGAAATGATGTCTAAGGAAACTTAGGTTTAAAAATATTGTTTTCTACACATTTTGAGCAATTGACTGAATATATCGGTAATACTTCAGTGAAATCTTGTGGGAACAAATAAATTAATTTAATTTATTGAAGGTTTCAGTAAAATTAATAAAAATCAATGGAGATAATGCGAAACAAATGAAATCACAGCTGCACAGAATTGGTTTCTGCTGTCTACTTTGGACTAAGATAGATGTTCACATTGTTCTCAAAAACATTGCTGGTTTAACAATTATTTATTTTAATCCGTCTTATCACAATATTTAAAATTTCTTATAATTAAGATAATAAAATATCATTCATGTTCCATATCGATTGATCGATTTACATTTTTTGAAATTGTTAAACCATTATTAAAGTTCTTGTTTGCACCATATTTGTAATTCTTGGTGTGTTTTTTTTCCATCCTAAATTAGATTAATTTGTTATCACTCCAGAATTCTTATTAGTTGAACCAAAATAAGTTGTCTGTGCAACCATTAAAATTTTTGTCCAAATACAGATTTTTACCCTCACTTTTTTCCTAGTGGTGTTTATCCACCTTAAGCCTACAAGTAGAATGATCTTCAGTGTTTATTTTACAAACATGGTCAAGAAATCCTCAAATCGTAGGTTCTCAGTTTTCCCGTTCTCAAGAAATATGGGAACTAGTTTACTTCTTTGTCTTTAAGTCAATGCACCAATGATTTACAGGTCTGCAACTATGCTGAACTAGGTGTAGCAGTCGATTTCCCTTTGGAGGACGTTCTTCAGCCGCGCCATGATCACTTGAAGAACTGACTTTCGGCACCACTCCATTTAGGAGGTAAGCTTGAGAACTGGAAATCTACCACACAAGCAAACTAGCTACAGATTTAACACTGCTAATACAAGCCTACTATTAAAACCTGAATCACATATAAACTTAATTTCCCTCGTAATGTTGTTTGTTGCAGTCTCTGATGTGACTGCTGTTAAGGTTTTCTCGTGAAAATTATCTGTTTCTCTTAGTTTCTCCCCCCTTCCACCTTTTTGGGTCTTGGCTACATGTTTGACCTATTATAGTGTACTCCCCTTGAAGGGACTGCCTTGACATCTGGAGAAGAGTAAATTGCAAAATTCCATTGTCATAAGTTCTACCATTTTCACCTCTTCAGGTTTCGCTTTTCCCTTGAACAAGAACACTACGTAGGGCAGTCAAAAAGTTCCCTGTAATGGTAGGGCATATGGCAATGCTTACCTAATCACCTTCAAAGTAGGACCCTTGCGCACGCACACACACACACACACACACTTGCTCCATAAAATTCTTTCAAATTCTTTAGTGTTTCTTTCAATCTTTTACTTACAGGCCGATATGTACATCTAATAACATTTAAGAAAAACAACACCTTAGCCCAAAAATGGAAAAACAAACGTAATGAAACATCACCAAAAAACTACAGAAATCATAATTGGGTTTTAAGTTCTTAGATATATTTTACACCTGATGATGGTTTTATAAAAACCGAAACATGTTGTGTAAATGTTCCGAAATGTAAATCGATCAATCGATATGGAACATCAATGATATTTTATTATCTTAATTATAAGAAATTTTAAATATTGTGATCAGACGGATTAAAATAAATAATTGTTATAATATTCACAATATGACGCAATTACACTATCTTATTGCTGGTTTAATCCAGCAGTCATTATAAGTCTGTGGGTTCCAACCTGTTCTGAGTTGGAAAACTGAAGAACTGGCTTTGATATAAATACAATATTTTGATCAGATATTGATATCAATCCTGATGATGGGGCCAAAGAGAATATCCGAAACGTTGGATTACAAAGCCATTCTGACACTGCTGATCGCCTTAGAATAATTCTTTACCAACTTTTATACCTTTATTGCATATCTGTAATACTGATAATCTACTAGAGACATGCATTTGAACAATGAAATGATTTTACTGAACCTTAAAAACAATACAATTGTTATTAATTTCAGACTGCTTCTCCGTGTAGAACCACGTATCACCACAGTAGCAGTTTTTTCTTTAAATTATTACCATAGAAAGATGTCTCGTAATTCAGAGTGAAAGGCTCAGATTGTGTTAAGGGGGATATACTAAGAAAATGTACTTTTTACGGAACTTTAATAATAAAAAAAAAATAATTATTCGTCATCTGAATAATTTTCACTGGTTATTTTGATGTTGTGAATAGCCCATTCATTTGCCCTAATTTTGTAATGAATAGGTTATTTGAGAAAGGAGATCAGTCATAATAAGTCAGTAGCTTCTTGTATTTCGTAAAAGTTAGTCTGTTCTTTTGTTCTTGGTTTTCTAGTTTTTTTTTGGTTCAGTCGTCCTTTTTATGTTTTCTTACACTCCATAAAGTCAAAACAATGCACGTCACTGAAAGGCCCCCTCGTCTAAAGAGTGGTATTCAACCTGGGGTACGCGAAGACATCTTAGGGCGTACGTGAAATTTAAAAAATATATATATTATTTTATGATAAACACTGAATAATCAGTAATGTAATTTATTTAATTTATTTTAAATGTAGATTATATACTACGTATAACTTGAATTATACACCGACAACTTTGGGGATACAAAGTTGAAGAGAAATTATATCTGGGGGTACGCGAAGACATCTTAGGGCGTACGTGAAATTTAAAAAATATATATATTATTTTATGATAAACACTGAATAATCAGTAATGTAATTTATTTAATTTATTTTAAATGTAGATTATATACTATGTATAACTTGAATTATACACCAACAAATTTGGGGGTACAAAGTTGAAGAGAAATTATATTTGGGGGTACGCGAAGGCATCTTAGGGGGTACGTGAAATTTAAAAAAAAATATTATTTTATGATAAACACTGAATAATCAGTAATGTAATTTATTTAATTTATTTTAAATGTAGATTATATACTATGTATAACTTGAATTATACACCAACAAATTTGGGGGTACAAAGTTGAAGAGAAATTATATTTGGGGGTACGCGAAGGCATCTTAGGGGGTACGTGAAATTTAAAAAAAAATATTATTTTATGATAAACACTGAATAATCAGTAATGTAATTTATTTAATTTATTTTAAATGTAGATTATATACTATGTATAACTTGAATTATACACCAACAAATTTGGGGGTACAAAGTTGAAGAGAAATTATATTTGGGGGTACGCGAAGGCATCTTAGGGGGTACGTGAAATTTAAAAACCACAGTCGTTATCAATGAAGAACATTAAAGCTCACAAGATGGCGGCGGATTGTTGAAATAGTGGATTTAGAAACAATTTTAATACTACGACATTAACATGTCTACTTCAGATTCAGAATCCAGCATTTCAGATTATAAAGGAAAATAATCAAAGGGCGATAGATGAAACCTTTGTAAGATTTGAGGTTTTCGCGGCGATGAGTGTGATGATGGTTTCATGAATTCTGGCCGAGTAGGATATCTTTTGAGTCTCCAGTTTATAAAAGCGAAAAATTCAACATAAAAGATACCGAGATTTTCCACTGCAGACTTGAAATATCTGGGACAATGAAATTTTGGCTGCGCGCACTGTGTAATGACCGTGAAACTTTGATATAATTAACGTAGTTATATGTTCAGTATTTGAGCCTGACATGAATTGTAATAATAATAATTTGGAACCCGGATTTTTGGTTGACCGTGTGTGTCTAAAGCGAGGGGTCTCGTGCGCTTGACACTGGGACCATGGGTTCGAATCCCACTCAAAGCATGGATGTTTGTCTGCGTTTTTCTGTGTTGTGCGACGGGCTATTCACTCGTCCAAGGAGTCGTACCGAATGTCTAAACCAGGGGTGACCAACCCGCGGCCCGCGGGCCGCATGTGGCCCGCCTTGACCATTTTTCCGGCCCGCGAGATTCATCACACTTTTACAAAATATATTTATTTTATAATGGCCAAAGTAGTGAAAACCAATGTATTAAAAAAATACATTATTTGTGCATCCATATATTCAAAAATTATCTGTCGAAATTATGAGAAAAAATTAACTTTGATTTTAAAATAATATTCTTGCGAATATATGACAGATATTGCCTGTTTTATTCATGAGTTTACAGTTATGAGTTCGCAGAATAATTAAACTATATTCTGCGAACTCATGATGCGCGTGCATCTTGGAACATCTAATATAACAGGTAGATAAAGAAATCTACAAAATTAGGCGACTGTACTCCGCATAGGAGCGGAAAGGATATAATGAATGAAATAGTTTTTGTGAGCCGAATTTGTAGTCGCAAATTGGATTAAACTTTCCCCGCAAAACGAAAGCATATAACATGAAACCCTGATGGCTTCGAAATACCGATTAAAAAGTCTCGTACATTACTGCTTTAGAATTCCAGTAGTTTGAAGTTTCCACATGTCATTGGCTGATCATAGTCGAGGACAAATCAGTGTTGAATTTCGAGTGACTTTCTCAAACTGTTCGTGACATGGATAATTCTTCCTCTCAAGATTTTTGGAACGTATTATACGTTTATAAATAATAAATGGTGACACCCTTTCGCACTACTTTGTAACATCTCTGCTTTTCTCATAACTGTGACGAATTGACGACAGTCCTGCTGAGAGACCACTGGGGTGTCGAACTATTACATGGTCCCAAAGCAGTGTTTTTTTTGTGACGAAACCTCGTACTGAAACACCCCTTGGGACAGTCAGAACAATAAAAATATAAATTTAATTATAATAATCTTACAATGCAAAGTGGCGTACTTCATTGACCTGACAAAGGATAAAGAAATCCATCTTATAGGGCGGGCTTCATCGTTATGTTCTGGCAATGAGCAGGATCAACGTTTCGAAGTCAGTTTCTGCATCCATCATCGTTGTAAATTGGACCACGTCCTGTTTTCATACTTTTACAAGGTTTCCTGCTCCAAAATCCAACCTCGTCGCAGAGGGTAGTAACAGTCTTGGTCCAGCGAAGCGAAGATGCGACATGTCGAGGGCTGGATCGCATTGAAGTGGTGATATCAGCGTTGCTAACGACCTCTTCGGGGCCCCGGGGTACACCCTATCGTATTTTACGAGGCTCGTCCACAAAGTAAGTTTCCCTGGGGCCGTTTACAGAAACAAAACACAATTTCATGGAAATATTTATTGCAACAGATACAGCAAGTGTCCAGCTATTTTTCAACATATTCGCCACCGGAATTGAGACATTTGTCATACCGTGGGACCAACTTTTGAATACCTGGGTCGTAGAAGTCTGCCGCCTGGGATTGGAACCACTGTGTGACAACCATCTCCGCCTCTCTTTCATTCTCAAAACGCTGACGCTGACCGGACAGGAATTTCTTGAGGTGTAGGAAAAGATGGAAATCACTGGGAGCGAGGTCCGGGCTGTAGGGTGAATGATTAAACACCTCCCAGCTGAACTCCTGCAGGAGACTCGCTGTCCGTTGAGCCGTGTGCGGCCTAGCGTTATCACTGACCGCACTTCACAGTCGGCGGGAGCTGGAATAAGAACCTCCATCTTCAACAGCTGCAACGATGCTACTGTGAGAACGCGGGAAGTACCGTTAGTGCATGCGCCATGCTACGTCATTGCTCTATCGCGTACGCACAGTCGCTTCGCGCAATATAAGGTTTGCTAGCTGTGGGACGAGTGGGAAACTTAATTTGTGGACGCGCCTCTATGTATCTCCATGGATGATTACTTTTGTTCCCCAGGTCTCGTCTAACGGTAATAGAAAACGAGGATGAAATAGTAGTGGTGGAAACCATACAAAGAAGTACACAGATATTACAATTCCTTCTGTAAGTTCATTAATCTCAGCAAGGAACAAGAATTTGTGGAATATCGCTTTAGGGAGAACCAGCGGTCATAGCATACCAACACCACTCCTCTAACAGAAAGAGCTAACAACTTTATGATTTCCGTTAAACAACTTCGCTGCCTCTGCACAGGATTTCGTCGCCATGAATTTGATTCAAATGCTTACGTACAGTGAAATAATTTCGACTGAAAGCTGAGCAAATATGACAATATATGAACTAGAACTGGCGACAGTCAGAAGTAGCTTTCGTTTCTGTTATCAAGAACTTCAAGATCGAAACATCCCGGTCCATATTAGTGGCCCGAACGACGCTGATAATATATATTGTCACTAACCTTTAGTGGTGTGGTTACCTGTAAATATCTCCAATGATTTCCAGAAAACTCAGTAAGATCGAATCGTAAGTGTGCATTCTGCATTTCAGTCCAATCATTTCCGTTTCTGCCCTAATGCATTAACGTTGTCCGTTAGTTTCCTAGATGAATTTTAGTCCAGCGATACGGAAATCTAAAAATATCTCGACAATTTAATGACGTCTGTCCTGGTGGTTTATTATTATTATTTAGTGTTCTGTCTGACGACAGGTCCATATGAACAGGATCCTTCCATCCTTTTCTCGGACTGGGACCTGTTCATATACGTTCTTGGCAGATGATCCAGAAGGTGTTTGCCATT
>NW_019060014.1:99772-128683 GCF_000696155.1 Zootermopsis nevadensis
TTTTATTTGGAAGAACTTAGTGGAACAAACCAATTGGAAGACGCAAGTATCGATCTTAATGTAATATTAAAATTTTGGGGGGGGGGGAAATAGTTTGTTTTTTGGGACCAGAGGGGGGATTTGAGTGAAGAGACGATTCTGTTTCATGCAATTAGTTGCTTCAAAACAAAATTTTCGTGTCAATTGGTGAGCTGAGATTTGTCGGTGTGGTTGCAGGCGAACGCGTCCAAGTTGTGTCTCTCGAGAGGCGAGTGGTTCAGGGACGAGAATAACAAGACGTGGACCAACTACAGCAGCTGTTTCAACGAACTGACCATCACAGTCCCCGTCAACTTCAGCGACCTTGATAATAATCCTCTCATCTCAGTAAGCAACGCAGAGCTCAGTAATTTTCAGTCGGAGCTCGGACCAGCATTAATTTTAATTTAAGTATAAAAGTTGGTCTAAGTGACTTAATAACATTGCATTGTTTTTCACTCTTAAGGTTTTATCTCGATTGCTAAATCCAGCAGTCAGGAGGATAATTTTGACTTGAATTTAAATTATTCCACCAATCAGGAAAGATAACCATTGGTCTTACAAATTCACGTTTCGACAAGCGAGAGAGAAAGTGTATTTTTTTTTTGGAATCAATAACTTTATTTTGGTTCTCCCAAAAGCTATCAGTGGCGAGATTTTTATCGCAATAATAGTTCATACCAAATACTCGGTCCTGTGAACTGTGAGGACAAACGTATCTCAGATTATTCCGTCCGTTGGTATCATTTCGTGTTTGATCTGAAAAACATCCGATTAATTTAATACTAATCGATTTCTAGTAGATTAACATATTTGTCATATCTTCCATGCGTGTTACGTGACCATATTGCACTCGTAGTTCGATCATCCTAACAACAGATTTGCCATATTTAATAAATTACAGTTGCAACTGGTGCGAGTCCATGACGAAAATATCGATCTTTAGCTCTCGTTTCAAACATTTTTAAATACAAAGTACTAGTATTCATTGCTCCTAGTAGATGGCATCTGTGACGCTCGGAAGACCAGGATTCTATCCGCGTCAGAGACTACAAATTTCTTGTCGGTAACGTATCCCACTGCATTTCAGTCCACAGTGCGCCTTTCGTGTGAAAAGATTTCAGACGATGAGATTTCCTGTTCTCCAGCTTTCATTCCGTGCTCAGATGTTAGTGTCTGCTAGAAGGTTGTGAAAAGACGAACAAAGCGTTTCGACAGACAATTGTCTTTGTATTGGAATGCTGTGTAAAGGACGGTGAGAAGTTATGGACGTCTCGTGTCTCCGGCAATAAAAAGTCTCACTTGCGTCTGGTAAGCAGCCGAGGTTCCAAAGACCTTCAGTTGTTTTTAAAGTCTGTCTATTCCGGCTTTCAGCTGAGATCGAGCTACCATCTATCGGTGATTCAGGGAACTAGTATAACAAGTCGTTAACAGTTGATCGGATTCTTGCCAGATTTTGTATGGTACTTACAGGCAAACAATCTAGTGTTTCTAACATAACCTCCATTCGTTAATACAGTGTAAGGGATGATAAAATTCGTGATCTGAGTCTTTGATTACATTACCCATGATCTTGTGCGCATGTGTGGTGACCGCCGTCGACGTTTAAGTGGCGTAAAAAGTGTCTTTGAAACTGTCCTGTACTCCAAAACGTTCTCTTTTGAATCTTGTGCAAAAACCCAGTTATCCTGTAGGCCTCATTGCCAACATGACCGTGGAAAAGAGAACGTGTTGGGTTAGAATTGCTTGCCGTTGAGCGTAAACGTATATACAAAATTCCAGCAGAAAATTTTGTTGCATTTATTGTTCGATTCAGAATTAAGTGAGAACACAGAGCATGTGCACAGCAGATGGCGTGAAAAAGACCCTTACGACACAGAATCGCGTGAACAACAATGGTCAGTCCTAATCTGTCGCTGTTCATATCCTACACGTCTACGTAACAAATCCATATTTATGCAAATATTCAAAAATATTTTTACTAAACTGAAATGTTATTTATAAACATCGGCAACTGTGCGGTAGAGTTCTTAAGAATCCCATAGAATTTAATAAATAAATAAATTTTAGGCGTTTATGTACTGCCCACTAATGCTTAAACTTTGAAAGTACCTGCAGAAAACCTTATTTTGTTTTCCAGGGGTACTTCCCCGCCCTGAAGACAATCGCCCAAGTGGGGTACGCCGTGTCACTCTCCACGTTGGTCATCGCGTTCTGCATGTTGGCCTCGATAAAGTAAGTTGAATTGTAAACCAGCGTCAATACAGTCCGCAGACCAGGAGAAAATCCCTGCTAAGAATTCGATATACGCGCATGCGCAAATTTCGCGGTGAGTTGACGACCGATCCTAAAAGCATTCGTTCCACAACCACTGAACGAACAACAGACGACAATCTTTCACGTGTTCTAATGTGTACAGCTTTAAGATTACCTCACAGTGGCACAGCGATTTAATCTATAATATTATCGCAACGCCCACAGAACACAGTACAGATGCACTCACTACACGCTACTCTTAACTGCGTGATGTTTTCAGTCTGTGTAGTAGCCGTAAACTCTGACGTATCACAGTTCCCACCAATAGCAGCCCTCTAGTCCACCTGGCAGTAAACATTCCCCCCGCACCGCACCAGAAACGACTTCCCCCAACAGGGTTTTTATCGCCATCTGTGGACAGTAGTTATTAGAGGCAAAGTCTCTAAAGTTGGGTCCTTCTTCAGAAACTAATATTCGCTCAAATTTATTAAAAAAAATTTTGCTCCTGTCTTGAAAACGTTCATGGCTGGTTTCCACACGACTTCATTACGTTATCTCTCCTGAGCCAATTGACTGCACTTCACTCCGTCAAAAATTATTACTTACTCTACTATCTCAACGCAGGTTTGCCAAGTGGACCCGTTTCCTTCAGGTTTCCCGGTAGAAATTACGTATGGATTTCTTGTCCCGTCTGCAACCCGTTCCCAGGAAACCGCTGTCCTTGCCCCTTTCATGCAGTGATGACTCACGAACTCGCCCACAGGAAGCTGCGCTGTCCTCGCAACATGCTACACCTTCATCTGTTCGTGTCGTTCATAATGCGCGCCTTCATGGCGCTTTTGAAGGACGTTCTATTCGTTAGCGGCGTCGGCTTACGTATGGACGTCATAGAAAAGGATGGGTCATCCTACTTCTACGATCAGGTGAGTGACGAACAAAGCTGTGACCTTGAACGAGAACTATAGTTCAGACGAAGCCCAGAAGGCAAAAATCAACACTTTGCAGGATACTGAGGCACGTTATGGAACCGTGCCTTGTTACAGGACAATTGGCTATGCAAGACAGTGACGAGTGTGTGGCAATATTGCATCATGGCGAACTACTCCTGGATCCTTATGGAGGGGCTGTACCTCCACAATCTCATCTTCATGGCCCTCTTCTCTGACACCAGCGCCATTAGTATGTACGTGCTGCTCGGCTGGGGTAAGTAGCAACTACTCGAAGAATGTAATTCAGATCGGCCATTGTCCGAGGGCGAATTCTGTTGGAGAAACTTGAAACTAGAATGAGGCTGCAGAATGGGCTTCTTATTACGTTGATAAAATCGGAGACGATTATATGGGCCGGGCTGAAAATGTAATATACCGCGTGTGGGACTTGGTGTTGATTAGAAAATAATAATAAGGTAATATTATAATGACGCGAGGTGTAAGAATATTGGCTAAAATGTCACGAATTTTTTAAAACATTAATGATTTTTTTTCAGGCTCTATAAGTGACGGAGTTACTTTGCTAGTTGAACAATTGTTATTAATTCCTTAAGAAAGCAAGATTGACTTAAGGAAGTAAGTAGGCTTATAACAACAGCATTCTGCATATATATATATATATATATTCTGCAAAATTATTCATTTCGTTATTGTACATTGAAGTCCTGAGAAATATTTTATTGAAGAAACTCTTAACTCAGTTTATGACGAAAATTCATCAAAGAACTCTGATTTGTTCAGTTAGAGTTACAAAGTAATCTGAAGTAAATAAATAAGATCGATATAAGTCCAGTCAGTTCTGAGCTTGAACAAGAGAAGATCCCCTTTATGCATTCTTTTCACAGTACGTGAAACGAAAGCATAATGTGGAAGACTGTCCATCTGAATATTTACTCTGTGAAATTGTTTGATGGATTTCAGTGAAATTTGATATTTGGTGACCGTACAAAAATTTGTCGCTTGAATTAGTTGGTGCTGTGACCTCAGTTTTTCATGGAACTCAACCTAAAATTCTTCACGTTTCTCAAAAGGATAATTTAATATTTCCTTCTTTACCAGGTTACTCCAACTGAAGCCGTTAGTTTAATTAAAATCTTCTGTCGCCCATTAAAATTTGTCACATGATAAGTATAACGTATTTATAGAAATTTTAATTGAGTTATATTGTTACATTCTGAAACTTTCACAATCTTCTGTTCTTTCGATACATTCCGAGAAATTTATTATTCCCTTATACCCGTCGTAATTCACGAGACTTTTGCAGGGTTGCCAGCCCTGTTTGTGCTGCCATGGGTAGTAGGGCGTGCCCTGCTCGAGGACACATTATGTTGGACCACTAACTCTAGTGAACTGCTGTTTCTCCTTATACGAGGACCCACAACATTCTCCATACTCGTGAGTAAAGTAGCTATCAGCTTTACCGAGCATATCCAGTTTTTTTAATACAGAAGCAAGTGGATGTCACAACTTTATTATGTGTTCTTTGCAACCTGTACACAAAATGAACGTATACAGCGTGTTCCAAAATTAGCATTCTGATTAAAATATTTTAATGTAGGGACTGTTGTTCATATTTAATAATCTGTTTTCATATTGAACCTTTATTGATATATGTTTCTTGGATTTATTTTGGGACATGTGACTTTCATTATTCTTTGGGCTAAGTTAAGTAATTGTAAATTACTTGATCTATTAAATATTTGGTAGGACCCCATGAACAAGTGATTGGCCTCTCTCAAGACCTCTACCGATACAGGACGGCATGACACAGAAAGTTGCGGATGAACATCCGTGGCTCTTAAGCCTGAAATTCAAACCGGTTCGAGCATAATTATGTTTGTGTTGCAGTTGAACTTTATGCTGTTTGTGAACATTGTCCGTGTGCTGCTCCTCAAGCTCAGGGCCTCGGTGTGTGATGAAACCAGGACCTACAGGTGGGGGTACGATCATGCACTTTGATTACGCTGTCACACACAATTCTAGTTTAATATGGTTTTGAACCCGTCTTCTTCTTGTATCGTTATAACCCTATGTGGGTCTTGGCTTGTTCGACGAGTTTTTTCCATTCTGTCCTATCATTCACAATTATTCTCCATCCCCTCACTCCCATCATCCTCTCATCCTCCTCCACGTCATCTATCCATCGTTTCCGTGGTCTCCCTCTCATCCTTCTTCACATCGGGGTTTTGAACCCATGTCAATGCTTTATTCCTGAGACCACATAATTCAGTTTCATCAAATGGTATAAGATCTAAAATTTGTGAACCAAATTTAAGTTTAGTCCACTGTAACCCACATATGTACGAAGCTGCAATCACACTCTACATCAAATGTTACCAGAATGGCAAAAGTTCAGTCGCGAGTAGTTTTTGTTTGCAACATTTGTTATATCTTTAAACAAATACACTGAAATGATAGCGTACACTTCTGCGTGGTTTGACATATCTTCTGTTGGTTGGGTTTGTCAATACAGTAAACCCTCGATCCAGTGGACTAATATGAGGAGTGGGGTGTCTGATATTGCCAATTGAACATTGAATTCTACAGTTCTTTTTATATCACCAATAATCCATACTTTGAACCATAATTACCATTCAGAATGCCATTAATCAGGTAAATATACAAACTGAACAACTGCAATGACGCTAGGTTTATTAAAATGCTACAGTGTGAAGAGATAATTAAATGCAAATAAAAATCATTATAATTTGTTAAAACTGAGTGTGTCGGCTAATGTCTTGTATCCAGAAAAAATTTGGGGTACTTGTGGGTTATCGGGACTCATTGCTTTAAAAATGCTTTAATGTGTGTGGATAAATGACATATACTTGAAAGTTATTATATTTTATTTCAATAAATGACAACTAACCTAACCTATTTTTAAAGTGATGTGTCCCGATAACCCACAAGTACCAAATTTGGAAATGCATTAAATAATTGTATAGTGGAGGTAACACATGTGTTCATTTTCATGTTTCATCTATTACCTATGAAATTCGGAGCTTAGTTGTCAGCCAGATTTTATTTTGGTAGATATCAGCGTAGTACATTTCATTTTCATGTAAATATAACTTTTACAGTAGACTCCTGATTATCGGCGTTGGTAGGGAAATATATTTTTACAGAGAATCAAAACACTGGACATTCTACAAAAATGAAGGGACAATGCAAGATTTAACAGATATGTAAGTTTATTTACAGACATAAACTACATATATTTTTAAATATTTACTAACAACAAAAAGGATTATATATAAAATTTAATATTTTCTTTCCAACTATTTTTTTAAAAAGGATTCCAATGGATAGTAATAATGTTCTGTTGTTACAAAATTCAGGTTTTAGCAACATTTTATTTATGTCAATATGTTAAATTTATATATAATATATGTTGTATTTATTCCTTTCTTTTTAAAAATTCTTTAACAACAGATTTTCAAAATCAATATTTAATTTTACTTTGAACATGACAGTCCATTTAATCTGCCCCAATTGGTAGTACACTTTCCCACTCATCTTTCATTTGCATTCAGAAATTTGATGAATTTCAATTTTACCTTGATATGAAGTAGACAGCCTGTAACAAAAAATAAAATGAAATTCAACCGTGAACATACAGTGTGGATGTAATTTCGCATTTAATTAAAATTAAATTTATTGCGTGACGTGTTACATGAGGCCAGATAGTAGACATAAACAAGAAGACATGACCTCCCCATTGTGTTTCTCTTGCGAGAACTATGAATAAATTAAATATAGCCCCCGACTATGTTCCTTCCAGACGATGGGCAAAGTCTACACTAGTGCTGGTCCCTCTGTTTGGGGTACACTACACGGTGTTCCTGGGGATGAGCTACAGTATCGGCGTGCATCCAGGCGTTGAGATAGCCTGGCTGTTCTGCGACCAGCTGTTTGCTTCCTTCCAGGTCAGACGCAATAAGAATATCCCATATAAATTTACAGATTGAATTCTTATCATCTAGTTTAGAGTGTGTGTTTTTCTCTGTCTCTCTCCTCTTCTTCTTCTCTCTCTCCCCCCTCCCTCCCTCCGCAGAGCCGTACATCAGCTTTGCTATAGATATAATTTTTGGACTCTTCATGCCAGATCTTACTTATCAAATGAAGATGAACGATGTTCTAGTCATTTTAAAGAACACATTTATCAATATACCATCGCACTGCATCTGAATTATGAACACATCAACCTTTTAACTTTCCCGGAACACTACGTTAATCTTAAAAAAGCTGAAATGCATTTGCTGTTCAGTGTAGCTTCCGACGAGTTTTCGCATGTTACAAAACCGAAAACAATATCCAGTTCAATGTCGTAATTATATCGCGAATTGAAATTAATGAGTGAATGCACTCGGTGATGCAGTCTGTAATTCTTATGCGACTGCCATATTCCGTCATCTCGTACTTGAAAGTTCCAACCACTCCATTCATCCAAGTGAGAATATGGCCCTTGTAGTCCGAGACCGGTAAGTTTGTCACTGGAAGGAAGCAGGGCGACGGAGGACGACGAGTGCTAGGGGGTTGACTACAGGTTGCAACCGACGTGACTGCTATCAGTGCAAAACACATTTACCAGCTCATTGTCCGGTACACAACTCAGGCTGTCTGTACTTGAAATCGACGGTTTTCGAACTGAGACAACACTGCACAATACATAGAGCATTACCTTACCTACACCAAATGCTGCATACCTGCTTACGTCCCTTCAAATACGGCCGTACTTACCAGTATCGGACAGTAGCTACTCCTCTGTATGTGAATATGTGCCTTAATAAGAAGGAGGCAAAGGTTAGAATCTGAGATTAAGGTCCTCATAGTAACAAAAGTGTTGATTGTGGTCTTAGCGATTTTTACACCAAGTAGACTCGTAGGTGATTTCAAATATTTTGGAGGAACATATTGCCTTGAAGATGAAGGTGAAATGTTGGTAACCACCTGAATTACTGTATGGGATTACAACCCATAAGGCCACAATTAAGAAAGTTTAGAAAGTTGCGTGTCCTTGAAACTGTTACATTTATGACATTTGGAGCGATGTGGTCCATCTGGCAGCAGTGCCTTGTGATCTGTTTTCAGGGTTTCTTTGTGGCGGTCCTATACTGTTTCCTGAATGGCGAGGTTCAAGCCGAACTGAAGCGCCATTGGCTGCATTGTGGAAACCTTAGGGGTTATTTCCGCAGCCCACTCCGCCCTGGACACTGTTACTCCAACACTGACTGCACCTCGCTCAGCATGGGCCCTGTCGGAGGAAGCAGAAAGTTGCGTCATGGCAGCAATCATCTCTGTACATCCTTTGTAGACCACAATGCTGAGGCACACTATACCAGTGCCCCTAACGTAAGAAATGTATTTTCCAAAGCTTAAATCGCAGTAGAGTCTGACCTCTGGAAATCATAAGGGTTATTTAAAATCCTTGTTATTGTAATTGAAACTGGAAATTTATAAGTCATCAGAGCGTTAAACTGAACCTTGTGTCTGTTAAAATTACAAATTTGGCAACTTGATGCAGGTTTCAACCTTTCAGTTAATGACTTATATTTTTCAGTTTGAAATTATGTATGTTTATATATCACCATGTGGCCACGGTGGTCTAGCGGTTAGAACGCTGGCCTTGTAATCCTGGGGGTCTCGGGTTCGATTCCCGGCGGTGCCCGAATTTATAACTTGTGTTGGGCAAGACCGTGGTCTGGGCAACACGGAGTTTTCCTCCGTGGCATCCCAACAATTACTCCATTCACACACAGAAGAAGGCAATGGCAAATCACTTCTGGATCATCTGCCAAGAACGTATATGAACAGGTCCCAGTCCGAGAAAAGGATGGAAGGATCCTGTTCATATGGACCTGTCGTCAGACAGAACACTAAATAATAATAAGATGAGGTGGTCTAGCGGTTAGAACGCTGGCCTTGTAATCCTGGGGGTCTCGGGTTCGATTCCCGGCGGTGCCCGAATTTATAACTTGTGTTGGGCAAGGCCGTGGAGTTTTCCTCCGGGGGCTTCCCCGGTTTCTCCGTGGCATCCCAACAATTACTCCATTCACACACAGAAGAAGGCAATGGCAAATCACTTCTGGATCATCTGCCAAGAACGTATATGAACAGGTCCCAGTCCGAGAAAAGGATGGAAGGATCCTGTTCATATGGACCTGTCGTCAGACAGAACACTAAATAAATAAATATATATCACCATATTACTAATTTATAATTTCTGCTGTTCCTTTATTTTGCATGTAAACATTCTATCTACAGTTTGAGTTATTATGTCCTTCATGATCATTTTCAGGCATCTGAAGCAACTGCCGCACTGGGATCGAACAGCAGGTGGTATAACTCAGAGTGCAACATGTCTGGATCCCACATTGAGATGGGACGTCTCAACGCATGTTAAAAAGCTACTCGCATACTGGACATACTCCACCATCATTGCTCAAGTCGGCAAGTGAAATTGAATATTATTCTCTAAGTAGTGTGATTGCCGTTAAAAATTCAGTGGAAATCTTGTTTGTTGCATTATTATTCGCAAATTACACGCGCTTTCATAGCGACATTAAGCTCGAAATGCCAGCAGGAAGACCGAGATCAAGAAATGTCAAGTGAAAATGTTAATTGCGCAATTGACAGTACAAGGAAACATGCGGATTCAGCAACTTGAAAAGTGGAAACAATAAAATGTGAAATGAGAAAAGCAGGTAATATTAAATAAAATCACCCAGCACATTTCAACATGAATTGTTCGTGACTTTGATTAGCGTGTGATCAGGAAAGTAATTTATAATTTTTATACAGGGAGAAAAGAATTTCCGTTATTAAATAAATTATCAGTAATCTTGAAAGGAGGCATTCATTTTCATAACTACACAGAGTATTCAAAAAGAGTGTCGAAGGACATTGGTTTCAAATTTAAAAAATACAAAAATAATAGAATATAAAGTCCCGCGCTGTAGCCGCGTGGTCTGAGGCATCATGCTTCGGACCGGCGATACGGAATGCGCGCTGGTTCGAGTCTCGGGGGAGAAGAAATTTTCTCATGAGCTTTCGGCCAGTGTATGGGACCGGTGCCAACCCAGCATCGTAAGGAAATTGGGGAGCTACAATAAGTAGCGTAATCCAGTCAGGAAAACTAGCAATTGCGGAGGGGTTCGTCATGCTGACCGCACGTTGCTCTATATCTGGTTGGATGATCGTTCACCTCTGCTTAGGCATGTGAACGTGAGGCCAGCTAGTCGGCTTTGGTTCTCAGGGGGCTGTTACGCCACGGATTTAATTTTAATTTTTTAATAGAATATAAAAGCAAAAAACAATGTTGTAACAGAGAGGGCACACTGAGAATATACTTGAACAAGGTTTTCTTATATTTCTGAAATGAGACCTGGATTCATCTGATGTATACAACCATCACTGGCAACATAACAACAGATGGTTTTATTAGTAGCGATACTTCTGATCAGCATTACGTGCTTGATATTGAAGGGATTTTTTTTTTCTGGAGCGTATCTGACTTTTAAATCACAGTCAAAGCATAACGGTTACCTCAGTGAAATAAACTTTGAGCCTCAGGTCCTACTTACGCTTTGAGCACTTTGCAAATTATATTTAAGAAATATTTATACCCAATCTCTGATGGTTCCATTGAAATTAATAAAAATCTTGACTTTTGTATCAAGAAAATAAAGCATTTAGCAGGAGTTCAAAAGGAGCTGGAAATTACGAGGAAGAAATTACAAAATATTAACTATTTAAAATTGATCCACGAGTCAAATATGAAAAAATAATACATAAGTTATACACTCACATTTTGTATCGTCCATTGATTATAATTTCTTCTCCTTTACTTGTGGCCCAGCTGTGGCATCAGCCCATCTCTAGCGAAAACTTTAACATAATAAGGCGTTTCAGTCATTTTAGTTATTATACAAATCATTGTCATACATATCATTTGGGATCATGTTCAGTCTATTGTGTAGTTTATAAACATAACTGTATTTAAATGTTTAATAAAGATACATAACTCATCTTTAATCACCATGCCAGAAGTGTCCGTAATTAAATGTCTTCCTAATTTTTTTCTATCACAACTGTTGGTCTTTTGTTGAAGTTTAATCATGAAAATATTATTTATACATTCCATGACAACTTAATATGAAAACATCAGTGATAAATATTTCCAAGGTTGTGTTATGTGTATACTATACAGCAGTGGTCCCCAACGCGGTGCCCGCCAAGTTACAGAAAGAGGTTACACTGAATAATGAAGGCTGTTGAACCATGAACATTATAAAATCAAAGCGCAGATCTCGACTTACTGGCACCCATCTTGACGATTGTTTGCGAGCAGCAACATCATCCTACACTCCCAAATTTGAAAAACTGGCCGATGAAATGCAGCGCCAAACATCACACTAACTTCCCACTTGAGTAATAATAATTGTACTTATAAAACTACATATTTTTTATTGCGTGGTTTCTTATATCATTAAACGTCGTGTTTTTTTAGTATTATTTGGTGTCCATATCTTATTTGTCCAGAGAAAAGAAAATTTGGCTTTGTTAATTGGTTGGTACCCGCCACGATCTCATAAACTCTCAAATGTGCCCGTAGGCACAAAAAGGTTGGGGACCACTGCTATACAGTGTAAAGTACTTGGTTTGATATACCACCGCTGTATGGTGGAAAGGTTTATTCACTCAAGACATTTTATTTTTGTGATAAAGTGGTATATTCAAAGTGGTTGATAAACCTTTTTCTTTCCTGTTGCCCCTTTCTGTCATTCAGTGCAGATAGAACACAGCTGTTGTTCTACGATTACTACTTTATTCAGGTGTTCTACCCGGCGAGGCTCTTCAGTTTTGTGGGTGAAAAGATTCTATAGAATTGTATGCGTTTCAGAAGGCAAGGGAAAGAAGTTAGAAGTTACCATGTAATTTATAAATAAAAGGAATACAGAACAGAACTATCTCCATTGGTGGTGTATGACACTGGCAACCATTCATCGAACTCGTTATATGACCTGTGTTCTTGGTTTTTATTTTGTAGTTTATTTAACGACGCTTTTTCAGTAGCTCGGAATGAGAGGGTGATAGTGAATTGGAAAGTATGTAGCAGGAAGTGGTTGTAGCCTGATTTAAGGTACTATTCCAGAATTTGCCTGGAAGGACTGAGGAAAATCATGAAAACCCCAGTCAGATAGCCGGTCTTGGGGCTGAGATTTGAACACAGGACCTGCATACAAAGCAGGAGTATGATCTGAAGCTTTCACGGCGACTAAGTATAATAAATTCTTTGAGGATGAAGATGGTTCTCGAAACATCTGTGTTTTCTTCATTAAGCCACCTTACACAGCTGGTAGCCCGAGAAGAATTTATTATACAAAGTAGGAATGTTAACCACTCAACCATGACGTTCGTTTTGTTGGTTTTGTGCAGTGCTAATTCTTCATTGATCAAGAAACATTCTCACATTACAAAACAGGGGTGTTTTATGGTTAACACTTATGCTTTGTATTCTGAAGGTCATTGGTTTACTTCCCAGTATTCTGATTGAGGTTATGTCCGTTTTTGCCCTTCACCTCCTTCCTTCACGTATTGATATATTTATTCTAATATGACAGTTGCATACACTCATTATAAATTGTTCCCATTCCTGTTCACCGTCTACTCTTATCTTGTATCTCCCTTGCAGGATGCTAGCACAGTGTAGCATGCGGTTACATTCAGAAAGAAATGGGCATAAGTAACATTATTAGAACATAATTTTTTCTTAATGATAGCTTTACACTTTTAATATCTATCATACAGTAATAGGGGGATTATACCCCGATATTATGGGGCAGCATGCTGAACTTAAACTCCAGGAGTAATGGTTTAGCAATATCAATAGTTGTAAATAAAAAATGTGTAAGGTGTTATATTTCCACTGTAGGTAAAAGGTTTATAAAAATAGTTTCAAATTATTTAAGTATTTTCATAAAGTAATACTATATTATTCATGAACTCATACCTTTTCAGTACTAAAGTAAATGATTTTATATTCTATTTGGCTTTATGCAACATATTTTTTAAGTGTCTAGGGGGCTATAATCAACATATTTCAAGGAGAGGAGGCTCATTCTTCCCTTGCCTGTAGGTTGCATTACCAACTTTTGACATGACTGTCTTTAAAAGAAGTACCAAGACAGTGCCCCCAACTCTCAGTGCTATCCAAACCACCCCACATTTACTATACAATTAAGATTGTGTCAGATTAGGCTAGGTTGTGGTATGTTTTGATTTGTTAGGTTAGGTTAGATGAGGTTGGTTAAGATGGAGATAGACAACATTGAGGGATTACTTAAAACTGTTGATGACTTGACAAATCTATTTCCAATGGCTAAGCGCACATGTAACAAAAAATCTGCAAAGAATGTGTGTGGAAACAATGAGTATTCTGGATTACATTTTTCAGTCTTGTTAAATTATCATCCTATCATGTAATATTATACAATCTCAGCTACTTGCAGCATTGTTACTCAAACCACAGATGAAAATAAATAAACCAATCAGTACTTATCCTTTATCAGCCTTTCAAGGCTAAATTAATCATTTTCACATTCACCACTACGTAACAAATGCAAGTGAGTAGATATTTTCAAAAAAGTTAAAACAAACGATGCAGGAATTTAAATCAAAACCCAATGTACCTCTTCCAGTACTGTCTGGTATGATAACTGAAGCAGTCCTTCCAGGTCTTAGCTGCTATTATGAATGTGATTGTTCTCTACCTTCAATATTGTCAGGAGTTATGATTAATTCCTCGTTAATGAAATTTTCACAAATCTGTTCTTTTAATGGTTAAGAGTTATTTAAACAACTCGGTAATCAGGAATTACAAAAAGTTGAATAATTGACATCTTGAATTTAAAAATACCCTTTTAGAGCACAAATTTCAGAAATTTGTTGCTTCAGTGGTAAAGGTTACCAAGTGTGTAGCAAAGTGACATGGACCTACAATTTGCATATTAAGTGTTTAATTACATAAAAACAGATAAGTTACTGTATACTGACAACTATAATGGCAACATTTTTACCATGATAACAGGTAAGGTAGAATATATTGTTTATACTATAAATATTAAACATTATTTTCCATTGGCACTAATTTGCAGCTCTCTGTCTCCAATTTTCTATTTCACTTCTCCTATTGTGTAGAAGAATTATTTAACTTTAAAATTGTTAAATACTATAAATATTTATATAAATATGTATAAGTATGCAATTATAATTTTGTTGTAGAATTTTAATATACTAAGTGTTCATATTCGTACTATGACATGTTTAACATCCTTGGCTTGTACTATAAGAGACATAACAAATGTAAATAAATTCTGGTAGGTTCTCCAGTAACATTGGTCTCAATAGTATATACATTTGTTTTCTTTCTACCTGCAAGCTAATAATATAGGCAAAACGCACAGTTTGGTCACAGTTACTGTGCCATTTTGACGTAAATACATCTATACGGAAGGGTCATTCGGCAAAAAAGTGAAAGGAAAACGTGGAATGTGTAAGATCCGTATCAACAAATCGACAACAATGTTTACCTATGGAACGTCGTGTTTACTCGGCATTGTTGATACCTAGGAAAACGTGTAAGATCCATATCAACAATGTTTAAATATGGACCGACAACAATGGTCAGCTTGCGTGCATTGTTATGTTACCTAGGAAACGTCATCTGTTTACTCGGCATTTTTGTGTTACATTACTGCCGTCAACAACCCGCTTTCGTTATTGCGGAAAGAGCTGAGCTGTAAATCGCTTGTAGAAGTGCGTCGTAGACTAGGTAATTTTGACATTACATTACATTTCCTTACATTACATTATATTCAGCTACATTCCTTTCATTGTATTTGTTGCTTAAATGTAATTTAAATACAGAGACGTATTTACGTCAGATTCTCCGGAACCGTGGTTCCACTGTCAATTTTTCTTTCAAACACAAATGTAGTGGGTTTATCATCTGTCCCTGCTCACTGACCCAAGAAATATGTAGAAGAGCAGAGCACATGAAAACTTTAGCTTCGTTAAAACATAACCACAAAAGTATGTATTGTCATAGTTAATTCCGAACGTACAATTCATTTCAGCGGGACTTTACAGTAAGATTTGTTTTGAAACGCAGTATTAATATTATTTACGTAACTAGTGCGTGAAAGAGGTGCGCTGGAATTTTGTTTCATTGAGTATATATGCAGTGCTAGAGGTGTTGGTACACTGTATAACGTTAGTAAACTATTAACTCTGAAAAGTGGCATTTATTTGAAGCTACATGAAATTGCAGTTACAAACAGGAGGGATCGATAGTGCAGTGCTGCATAATGTAAATTGTTTATAAAAATACTGGTGAAAACTACACGGTTTAAATGTTTTTAACTGTGGGATTTTAATTTACAGAACAGTATGTTCCAATTCGTGTCATTATATCGAACGTTACTGTTGTAGGTCTTTTATCGTCATATACTATGCCGTTTCTTATTAGCAGCTGTTCCATTTATGAATGTGACGTTAATGTAGCGACTAGGTTAGAGTAAATATTCTCCGTTACTTTATAGGTTGGTTATTCACAGGTTGCTTCACTTCGAAGAGAAGTTTGCTAGTTTGCTGGACATTTGATCTGTGTATTGAGGCCACTTTGATTAGAGAAATAGATCAAGGTACGTAAATGTTTGTCGGCGTTGTCCAAGATTGACAGATACCTTCTATGTGACGTAAACTACATTTTAGTTCAAAATAACTGCGGTTGTTCAATGCCCATGCGTGTTACAGGAATGTCAGTTGCCAAATTATGCAGGGACTGTGAAATGTAAAGTAACAATTTATTTCCTCTTTGACTTGTTTCGGACGCCTTCGCAGTAGCCTTGTTTATGTGGTTGGAAGGAAATGTGTATTTCTACACCTTATAATGTGATATTAATTTTACAAGATCAATCATCTTCAGGCAAGACTTGTTTTTCTTATGCTGTATGGATATCTTGATTTCTTGTTGAGGGTTGTTTTGTTATTCATAGTAATTTTTCTTTTAATTACCATGTATTGAACACAGTCAGTATATTTTTGTGTGTGTGTAAATTCCTGAAAGTAGTGGCATTCCACTTTTCTGTGGATTTTTTTGTTTGCATATATTCACTTTTTAGAAACTTAGATTTGTGTAATATTTTTTATGCCATGTGGTGATTTTAATTCTGCTGAAATTTTTGAGGATTATTCAGAGTTTTGGGGCTTCTACCTGTATTATTTTATTAATTTGTTGTTATGTTATGTACTTTACTTGGGTAACTACATCAGACAACACTATGTACAATAATGTGAAATTTTGGTAATTAGAAATGTCAGTGGACAGTAATGAAGAATTGGAATGGGACTTGTTGAAGCTTTTAGTAACATAATATTATTTCTTATTTGTCTGTTATTAGACCTGTAGAGTCTCATTATGAGATAATAGTTATATTAGTGTTTCTTTACTCAGGCTATGTGAATTATAGGAATAATAACCTCAAATCCTACCTAACAGCAATGTCTTTACTAAAATATTAAAATATTTTGTATCTAATTTTTATTCAACCCACAAGACAGCCATCTTCTTGATTTCCATGTAAGATTTTGAAATTCAAGGATAGATTGGATTTTCCAGGTTCTTGTGATGACAAGGATGAAGATGGCTGACTTTATGATGTTACGCTATACCTTACTACACAGTGCAACATTACAGAAAACAAGCAAGGATAGGTTTTTAAAATTTGTGTGTTCTTCTTTTGGCAAAACAGAGAATTATTATGAAGTGTATCAGCAACAGAGTTTGTGGATCTGCGTAATAAAATTAATTTTTTAAAAATTAATCTTCTAAAACATATCCCACCACCCTCACTCCAGCATTTCCCCCCCTCATTTGGTTACTGTTTTATGTATGTTTGCAGATACTTGGTCATCATGTTGAACCAAAGTGGGGAAGAACCTGTGGAGTGCCCTTTGTGCATGGAACCACTTGAAGTGGACGACCTCACCTTCTTTCCTTGCACATGTGGTTATCAGGTCAGCATATAAATATATATATACCTAAATACTGAATTGAATTTGTCTCTTTGATCATTTTGTGTTTACACTGAAAACTGGTGTATGCAAGTCACATACTAATAGAAAAAATTATCCTCTGTTGATCGGATGATGTATATTTAGCGACGAAAGGCACTTTTTTTGTGCCATTATAGTCAGTACCTGATCCACGTCCCTTAGGATATGTAAATTCAAAATTTATAATAACAGGGGTAGCTGTTAGTCAATAAGATACAAACATTTACATTCATAGTACTTTGGTTACATATCACGCAGAAAGGGAAGCGTGCTCGTATCATTGCAATACAACCTAGAAGTTACTGAAATTGTAGAGGGCTTATCACGTCAAATTCACACGTCGTCAAGCACCTGGCTGATCATATATAAAGAGGATTTGTCATTTAGGATTTGGGGTTTTCACAGTGGTGAGTCTGAATATGACTGTCTTCTGGGTTGTTGCGCCGTGTAGTCCGGTAGAAGTTAACCGACGTTTCAGAGGTCATACTGCCTCCGTCATCAGAGTATGAAGATTTCTGTCTTCTGGGTTGTTGCGCTGTGTAGTCTGGTCGATGTTAACCAACGTTTCAGAGGTCATACTGCCTCCGTCATCAGAGTATGAAGATTTCCGTCTTCTGGGTTGTTGCGCTGTGTAGTCTGGTCGATGTTAACCAACGTTTCAGAGGTCATACTGCCTCCGTCATCAGAGTATGAAGATTTCTGTCTTCTGGGTTGTTGCGCCGTGTAGTCCGGTAGAAGTTTACCGACGTTTCAGAGGTCATACTGCCTCCGTCATCAGGGCAATGGGTCATCACTTTCTCTTTGAAGAAGCTAGGGTGTTTCTTCCAGATGCCTTCCTTCAGATATTTTAGTGTTGTGCAGTGAGGGTCTGCATTGATTGTTGCGAAGTGGTCCAGAAACCAGAGAATACCCTATGCATCCCCAACTAAGTTCCATCGGTAACACCTTCCCATCAAGTGTTATGGTTAAGTGCTTAGTACTCCTGTTTCATATTTTGGAGGTTCTGGTTACAAATCTTAGTCAAGAGACTGTCTACTTGGGTTTTCCTGTTCCTCCTGGCAGATGCCAGGATTAAACTGTGACCATTTCCTTCCACATACTTTACAGTTCATCATTCATCTGATCAGTCAGTATAGTGACTGGCTACGGACTGGGCAACCGGGGTTCGATCCTCGACGGGGGCAAAGGATTTTTCCTCTAGCCTCTGCGTCCAGACCGGCTCCGGGGCCCACTCAAGCCTCCTGTCCAATGGGTACCGGGGTCCTTTGCCAGGGGTACAGCACGGCCGGGGCGTGATGCCGACCACTCACCCCCATCTCGACAGCATTGCTAAATTAACAAGTAAATAAGCAGCTTCCCCCTAATCTGCAATGCCGTGAACTTCTTGTTGGTGTTGTTTCCGTTTGACTAATGCTGCTTTTAGTGTCAGCATGAGATGATGAAACATGGGTTTAACATGTGCATCACCTGAACGAAGATATTCAGGGTAGACACCCTGGTTTGCTCACAGAGAAAGTGGTCCTTTTTCAGGATAATGCCTACTCCCATACAGTCCGCGTTACAATGCAACTCCTGGAGTAGTTTCACTGGGAATGTTTTGCCAATCCACCACATGCCCCAGACTCTGCATCTAATGACTTTCACACCTTTGGACTGCAATGGAAAACAATTCTAAGGTTTGGCGTGATATGTAAGCACTGAACCCTGGTTTCTTTTCTGTGGTAATAGTACAAGTAGTGTTTCACTAGAACATATATTGCAGTCACTTTTGTGATTGATTATGTAGAGAAATAGAGCATTTGTCTGTTAAAAATTTTTATGTTGGACATCTTTGTCATTCTTGGATGTTACCTATTGAAACCTCTCGATAATTTCTTATCTCAGTAAATAAGCATTGTTGTATGTCGTTGCTCTGAATGTTCATACATCTTTTCTGTGACTGTACCTGTTAAGTGTGAATTATAAACTTTGTATATGCGCGTGTGTTTACAGATCTGCCGTTTCTGCTGGCACAGAATCCGGACGGATGAGAATGGGTTGTGTCCGGCTTGTCGGAAAGCATACCCAGAGAACCCCGCAGATTTTCGACCTCTTTCCCGAGAGGACGTGGCCCACCTCAAGACTCAGAAGAGACAAAAGTATCAACAACGCAAGCAGAAGATAATATTGAACCGTAAACATCTCGCAAATGTCCGTGTTGTCCAGCATAACCTTGTGTTTGTTGTTGGGTTGCCTTCGAGGCTGGCGGATGCAGAGGTAATTGAAGTCTGCTGTGCCCATATCATTGATATTCTCTCACTTAAAATTTTGATAGCAGTAGTTTATACGCCATCTATACAGAAAATATGAGATTTCAGGTCATGACAGTGACGAAGATGTTTGTATTCTGGTTTGTAGTGCCATGTAAAATTGCAGTTCTGTGTGAAAGTTCACACAGGAAATATTTTAACTACTGAGACTCCAGTAGATCATTTGATCAAACAAACTTATCCATCGCTGACAAAAATTGCAAGTTACAAGAGTTGAAGATTTTGAAGGTTCTCAAAGCATTAAAAGGGAGAAATTCTTTTCAGAAGGACTGGGATTCATGTTTTGCAAAGTAAATTTCATTGGGAATAGTGAATTCCACCTGTTTGTTTAAGAATTATTTAGATTTGTGTCTTTCAAGCCGTGGTTAAACTTTAATGAAAGTTGTTTTCGTATGTAATTTATAAAGTTCTTTCTTATTCCATGTTCTTTGGATACATATTTTAACAGAAATCGGCACGAACGTTCTTGAAAATGAAAGATGGGCTTATTTTACACTCTGTTATGACATTTATTTTTCTTTTTCTCTCACTTTACAAATCACAGTATTTATTATGGAACCTCAGACTTTACACTAGTTATAACTGTGCCCTTCTTCATGTCTGTATTCATATCTGAACACAGACTACTAACTGCACTGGTCCATAACAATCAGCTTCATGCTTGCACACAGTACACAGTCCTGTGATTGTTGGTGCTATGCAATGGAAGACCCTGTCACTCAGCTGTACTCACTTTTGAAAGGTGCATAGTAAGTTCTGCTATATTCCACAAGCCTTGAGATGTTTCTACTTGCTGCCTGTGTCTTCCATCACCAACCAGTAGCTGCTGGAATGTTCAGTGCACACAGGCTGCTCGACGTCTCATACAGCTGCCTCCGAGAGGCTGTAGTATGGAGGCTGTGGTGGTGGGGGCATGTTCGCATGTGCAGCCATGTTGCAAATGCTCATTCTCTGGCTATCATGACTTTATGTGCAACTGTATGTTAACGTGCACATATCTATCACTGTAGGTTATAATTTTTCAAGGGAAGAGTTAAATTATATTTAAACTGTTTCGCAGTATTTTTAAAGCACCTTTATTTTACTAATATATATCACAAGAGGATCTTCTTCTTCTATGGCTGTCGGTCCGTATTCGGTCCACGGCCTCCTCAATTCTCCTCTTCCATTCGGTCCTCTGTTAGGTCCGTCTGTCCGAGGCTTTGATCGAGGTTTCGAAACATCTTCCTTTTTACGGTGCAAGGTTGTTAGCCTTGCGACCAACCCCCAACCTGGAGGACCAGGGTACCTGTCTTAGTCTGACCTCTCCCCCTCGACCAATCTGGCTAGGGAGGTCCTACCAGTAGCTGTGCTACCGCCAGCATAGCTCTTGGGGTCACTGAAGTACTCAAGCCCCACCACCGCAAGGTTCACCATAGGATGGTCTGTTACAATTTTACTGCAATCTAATAAAATTATTTATGAAAGATTCTCAGGCTACAACCCGCATCAGGTGGCTGAAAGGTGAACAAACCATATCTTGTGCCAATGTTTCAAGAAAAATCTCTCTTCTCATCCTCAGGGCTGCTGGGTAACCAGTCCGTTGGATTAAGATATGGTCTGTTCACTGTTCAGCCACCTGACGCGGCTCGTAGCCCGAGAATCCTTCATAAACTTCAGTTGCCGCGAAAGCTTCACCTCATATTAAAATTATATTAAAACATTTATACGCTCAGAATTTTAAGAATCCACTTGCACCCTTAACAAATTTACCTTTTTTTTTGTAGGTACTGAAGAAACATGAATACTTTGGAAAGTTTGGAAAGATTCAAAAGCTTGTCATCAATCAGAGCACTTCCTATGCTGGATCTCAGGTATGTAGTAGCCTCTATCAATCCAGGTGTGTTTGGTATAAAAATAATCTAATATCTTTTTTAACATTGTAATACTATTTACATGTATGCTATTCTAGATTCATTATTTTGTATGCTAAACATAGCAGGAATATTAAATTGTACACAAACAACAGAACTGTCGCCTATAGAATTATTTTACCCTCGTTATCAATAATAGGTACAATGATAATGTTAGATAAAAGGATTTTAGTTAAAATAAAGTAATGTCCTTCAAAGCTATAAATAAAGAAGTTTCATTAAGCGTCAGTAGTCTTCACTAGAAGGGTTTTCAACCCCTTAATCGATTTAGAAAATATCACTTATTTTAAACTTGGCTTTTCTTATCCTTGATTGTCATCATCAACTTCAACTTGAAGTATAAGTGTCGCTAAGAATTTTATTTTTCAGATTTTTTTATTGTCCCATTTGTTCTCAGGAATTTTCATACTTTATTCTCTGTGTCCTTTGTATTGTTTGCTGACCACTTGCCTTACTAATTTTTTTCTGAATTTGGAGCCAAATGAAAGTATATTATTTTAGTTAAGTTTTGGGATTTTTGAACATAAATAAAGTAATCTGTATGAGTCACAAACACAAGAAATGTTTCTGCGTGTTATTCCAAGTTGTCTCAGGCTCTGCTTACATGGTTCCGCTCTTTGTAGAACTCGTATTTCATCTGAGTCTAATTTTTATTTCTGATCAAGAATCGTTACTGGAGACTCAACAGAAATTTTTTCTACATAGCTATCATAATTGTCAGGGTCACTTCCATATTCTATAATCAAAAATTATCATTATCATCTTATAGGTTTATCCTTTTCCTGGCATTCCTCGTCTTGAACTAGTGTAAACTGTAACACTTTCCTTATGTATGATGTTCATAATACATCTTTCTTTGTAGAGAATCTGTCGAATGCTTTCCTGGTACTGTTTCCAGCTCTTTTTAAATGAATATATTGGTCAACTTTGTTCAGTTCACAACATGATTTTCGAGTATGAGTCATGTTCGCAACTAACAACAAGAGACTTATGAAGATGAATTTAAATTGTGGTAATAAAACAACTGACGTGGTAGCAAGGACTGATTTTTGTGATGGACAAATTGATAACTTGAATTATAAAACACTTCTTATTCTTCTTCTCTTGCACTACAGCCCTTGGTGGGCTCTGGCATCCCGATTTTCTGGACAATGAAATATTTTCCGGGTATCAGGTCGTCAGCCTAATGCCCCAACCTCCAACCTGGAGGACCAGTGGACTGCTCTTTGTCTGGTCTCTGCCCTTCGACCTGTCTGACTTGGGTGACCCTACCAGGAGCTTAAGCTCCCGCCAGCATAGCTCTCAGGGTCCTAACGGGACACACAAACCTCCCCGCCACGGTAAGGCGGCAGCCCTCGGGGAGGAATTGTAAAACACATTGAATATATTGTTGCAAGGATTCATTACCAGGTCTGCATCGTGTACATACAGAAAACCACCTCCTGCAGCCTGTTGGTAGACTAATTAGCAGAAATTATTTTCCATTCCCTATATTAGCACTGAGATCAAAGCAGTCAGGAAAGACAGAGATTACATGTAAGGTTTGTGAAGACAGAGACAAGCAGTAGACAATAAATGCAACTAAAATGATGTAGCGAAGGTTTTACTAGTGTTGATAACTCTTTTTCTTTCATTTTCAATAATTGTTCGGTTCATGGTGTAATCATTTCTAGGGACCTAGTGCCAGCGCATATGTGACATACCAAAAACCGGACGATGCTCTGCGGGCAATTCAAGCAGTCGGTAATATCGTGGTGGATGGCCGCACCATCAGAAGTTCCCTAGGTACAACAAAATACTGTTCATACTTCTTGAAGAACCAAATGTGTCCTAAAGCCGACTGCATGTATCTCCATGAAATAGGTGAGGATTTTATTTTCTCTTATGTAATTCAATTGTACGTGCTTCGTCTTCAGGGCAGGACCGCGAGAGGAATAAACTCAAATCAAGGTTGTGTGTAAGTGGGTTTGACAGCTCTGTATGGTATCCTTTGTGTTGATTGTTTCTTATTTAATTCAGTGTTGCCAGAAGCAGTGTGTATTTAAACATATTAGTGTCTTGTAAAGGAAAATATGCAGCAGTTTGACGCATACACCTCTATGAAATGACTAGTGCGAAAAGTGAAAGTTGATGCCATTGGATGGAGGAATATCAGGACGTCACAGCCAAGTAAACAGTGTGGGCTGTGCACGATGGCGGTATACAGCAGGAAAGGGTGTGTTTATTGTCAAAACATTGAATCAGACCAGTGCGTAGGTTTTGTGACTGTGCAGAGACAGTTTTGGGCGAAATTCAACATGTGACAGGCAGTGGGAAGATCCGCAATCAGCCGTCTGGCACAAAAGTTTGGATTAACTGGTGGTGTACGTGATGACAAGAAAAATGTGGTGAGAAAGCACAGATCAACACACAAGCAGGACAATATAGCTTGTGTGTGCAAAGCGCTACTTTGTAATCTGAGAAAATGAGTGATCTGATGTTCCCAGCCACTAACAAGCCAGGAGCAGCTACAAAATGACATCATTCAGAGTGCAGGACACAACGCTCTTCTTTGAAGATTTCTGTCTTCTGGGTTGTTGCGCTGTGTAGTCTGGTCGATGTTTACCAACGTTTCAGAGGTCATACTGCCTCCATCATCAGGGCGATGAGTATGAAGATTTCTGTCTTCTGGGTTGTTGCGCTGTGTAGTCTGGTCGATGTTGGCAGTGTTAACAATCTGCTACGACAGAGACTATATTGTGTATGTGACTTTCTGTAGTTCGTCCTCAAAGAAGGCTGGGCGAACAACCGACAAGGGGGTGGTCCTACAGCTTGGGGGTTGGGCGAGGGGACTTAACCTTGTGTAGGCCCACAGGGGGGATCTCGTATAATTATGGACGTAATAACTGTGAGTTCTTGAAGGCGGGCTGATGTATAAGGAAGTGAAGTTATAATATAAACTGCGTTCTAATGGTTCAATATGAAGGCTGTGTGTGTGTATGAATGAATGGAGTTTTACATACGCGACACTCGTTATACGATCCTTGACTGCAAATTGATTCTTTGTCAATGAATAGTAGGAATAAACTGTGTGTGTCGTGTTGCATATCAAGCCCCTAGCTCCGCGAAACTGATGAAATCCTTGCTTCCTTGTGGTGGTACTATTTCTGAAAACTAGTGATCCTGTTTTCGTAATCCTTAACATTACGTACGAAGCTGGAATTCCTCGGTGGGTGTAATGTCTGGTCTAGCGGTTAGAACGTTGGCCTTGTAATCCTGGGGTCTCGGGTTCGATTCCCGGCGGTGCCCGCATTTATAACTTGTGTTGGGCAAGGCCGTGGTCTAGGCATCACGGAGTTTTCCTCCGGGGGCTTCCCCGGTTCCTCCGTGGCATCCCAACGATTACTCCATTCACACACAGAAGAAGGCAATGGCAAACCACTTCTGGATCATCTGCCAAGAACGTATATGAACAGGTCCCAGTCCGAGAAAAGGATAGAAGGATCCTGTTCTTATGGATCTGTTGTCAGACAGAACACTAAATAAATAAATAGTCTTGAAGTAAGACACTACAGTTTGTAGACTTTTGGCATCGATGTGTCCTCTGTGAACCCTGGAGAGGGAGCAGCAGTAGAATGTTCACATGCAGGAGAATGCTACGTTCTAAACATGCAAACTACGTGATGAATGTAGGCTTGCAAGTGAATTGCTAACAGTTGGTGAAATGTCTAGTTTTTGGTTGGCGTCTGTATGTCTGTGATGATATTTCAAGCCTCTGCCAATGCTAGGCACTACAAATCAATTCTGAGATAAGGGCACTCACAGGGTGAACTGGGTTACTCAGAATGAAAAGGTGACTAGATGACAGCAGAGAGAACGCACATTTCAACCTGGGCTTTGAGTCGTAGTGCGTACCCTTTCATCTTGAAGCATACTAAAAAATACTACACAGCCATAAGTTTCTAAAACCTGTTATGAAGGAAAGTATGCTGGATTTTTTTTTTAAACAGGTGAATTAACTTCTTCTCATGCGGATATATCCATTTGTGAAATGCAGAAGTACAAATACATTTTTTGGCCTTTAATAATCTATTTGCAGACCAAAGATGAAACCTTCATTTATGCTGTTCTGTAGTCTGGTGACCTGAATATGTACTTAGTTTTCTTTGATTTAACCTCCTTTCTAACATATGTTTAAGCTTATGTGTTTTTCTTTATGATATTTATGTTTGCTTCTGGTAAATTAACATGACTGGCATAGGCCAGAAGCTGGGGTGGCTCATTCAGTCTTTGTTTTCTTGGACTTTTACGATGGCACATTCTAAAGCAATGGTGACAAAGCATCTCCTTGTTTCAGACCAATCTGAATAGAAAGTGCCTCAGCCAAATGTTTGGCTGTACGGACTCATTTCATTTAAACACATTTTAATTAACCAAACTAGTTTTATTGGTGTAATAAATTCAGTGAGAATGTTTTACAATACTTCCATCCTAACAGAATCATACGTTTTCTTGAAGTCCATAAATATCTGATTTAAAATTCCATTGTACTCCCATTTTTTCTCCAGTATCCGATGAGTCAAGAATTTCTGATTACCAATTCATTGTGTCAAAATCCACACTGATTAATCCCAATAATTTTATCTATGTATGGAGTTAACTTTGACAGAAGAAAGTTGGATAGATGTTTTTATCTTGCATGGATCCAGTATTTCGTTTTCTGCATGGAATTTTTTGGTGTACAATGATATAAGAATATTAGTGTGTCTGTGTTGCAGGCGACGATGAAGCAAGTTTCACGAAGGAAGATATGCAACAAGGAAAGCACCAGGAGTATGAGAAGAAACTGCACGAGCAATTGCTCAGTGTTAGCAGAGAAAGGTTGGTTGACTGAGAAGTACATTTTATTTTGAAATATCAGCGGTCAGAAAACTAGCCTTGTAAGCCAGGGGTCCCGGGTTCAATTCCCGGTGGTGCTCAAATTTATAACTTGTGTTGGGCAAGGCCGTGGTCTAGGCATCACGGAGTTTTCCTCCGGGGGCTTCCCCGGTTTCTCCGTGGCATCCCAACAATTACTCCACTCACACACAGAAGAAGGCAATGGCAAACCACTTCTGATCATCTCTGCCAAGAATGTATATATGTATGAGCAGGTCCCTGACAACCTGAAGAGGTTGGAAGGATCCTGTTCATAATATATGGACCTGTCGTCAGACAGAACACTACAAATAAAAAATAAATCAGAGTTACCTGTTTAGCGCGGGGTTACTCAGTCAATATGGTGACTGGCTACGGACTGGACGACCAGGGTTCAACCCCCTATGGGGGCAGGGGATTTTTTCTCTAACCTTTGTGTCCAGATTGGCTCTGGGGCCCACCCATCCTCCTCTCCAATGGTTACCGGGGGTAAAGCCCGGCCGGGGCGTGACGCTAACCACTTGCCTCCACCTAGTGCAGAGGTTAAGAATGAGTAGGAGCTATGCCGTCTCTTCCCCCAAGTGCCTACGTGGCATATAGTGGGACAGCTTTACAGGGTTACCTGTTTGGAAAGTGTATAAAGATAAAGAATAAGTAGCTGCAAACCTCCAACACTTTTTCTTTAGGAGACCGTTTGCCACATCAGCGTATCACATCACAAGTGGAGTAATGGTTAATATGGTGTGCAAAAATACATCAGACTGCATTTTTATCGTGCACGTTTATGAGGGAAGAGCGAGTGGTTGGCACATAGGGGTTTCTGCTGTAGCCTTTGAAGAGAAAGTCTGCTGTGTTTACCAGGACAGTTACTATGTACAAAATAATCTCTTTGGACAAAAATACGATATTGTGTGGAATTATCTGTTTGAATTGTGACCTTCCAAAGGACTTAGTTGAAGAATCTAAGAAGCTAACACCAGGGAAGTTTACTTTTCAACAGAAACAAGATGCACTTGTTCTCAGCTTCTGGGATAAGAGTCAGGTAAATATGGTAACAACCCTTCACGTTACAGAAGCAGACATGAAGCAAAGTATATCATTGATTATAACATCTGTGCACATAGCATAGATTCTGCTGACCACCATCTTTCTTATTCCCTGTAATGTGAAAGACGATAAGGTGGCCAAGGAAAGTGTTCTTTTATCTTCTGAAGTTTGCTGTTACCAACTCAGGTGATAACGACACAGCAATATACGAGGCTGGTCTACAAAGTAAGTTTCCCTGGGGCCGTTTACAGAAACAAAACACAATTTCATGGAAATATTTATTGCAACAGATACAGCAAGTGTCCAGCTATTTTTCAACATATTTGCCACCGGAATTGAGACATTTGTCATACCGTGGGACCAACTTTTGAATACCTGGGTCGTAGAAGTCTGCCGCCTGGGATTGGAACCACTGTGTGACAGCCATCTCCGCCTCTCTGTCATTCTCAAAACGCTGACGCTGACGCTGACCGGACAGGAATTTCTTGAGGTGTAGGAAAAGATGGAAATCACTGGGAGCGAGGTCCGGGCTGTAGGGTGGATGATTAAACACCTCCCAGCTGAACTCCTGCAGGAGACTTGCTGTCCGTTGAGCCGTGTGCGGCCTAGCGTTATCACTGACCGCACTTCACAGTCGGCGGGAGCTGGAATAAGAACCTCCATCTTCAACAGCTGCAACGATGCTACTGTGAGAACGCGGGAAGTGCCGTTAGTGCATGAGCCATGCTACGTCATTGCTCTATCACGTACGCACAGTCGCTTCGCGCAATATAAGGTTTGCTAGCTGTGGGACGAGTGGGAAACTTACTTTTGGGACGCGCCTCGTATTACAGTATGTCTCAAATGTAACATGAGAGAAAGAAAATTTTGTGTGTGAAATTTGTCTGCTTCCTGAAGGTTGCTATATGCAGTACCACACTGTCAAAGTCTACTAATGTTGATGTGAAATATTTTATCTTCTCTATCCCAAATATTGCAAAGTACGAATTCTTTCTGCTCACTGTGCAAAACCATATCCCTGGGCTTAATTTCACGAAGTTCATATCATATTTACTGAAAATATATCTCTGATTCAAAAGCTGCTGAGGTAATTTTTTAATCCCAGCATAGAAAATGTAGAATGCCAGTGGTCTGAGCAGATTCCAACTTGCTTACGGAATGTAAGGGCAAAATATTATCAGTGAATCTCATCTGTTCAATATCCCAAGGTTTGTAAGATTTCACAGCGGAGAGTTTAAAGATTTCTGTCTTCTGGGTTGCGCCGTGTAGTCTGGTCGATGCTAACCAACGTTTCAGAGGTCATACTGCCTCCGTCATCAGGGCGATGAAACGTTGGTAAACATCGACCAGACTACACAGCGCAAC
>NW_019060014.1:130397-143235 GCF_000696155.1 Zootermopsis nevadensis
AGCGCAACAACCCAGAAGACAGAAATCTTCATACTCATCGCCCTGATGACGGAGGCAGTATGACCTCTGAAACGTTGGTTAACATCGACCAGACTACACAGCGCAACAACCCAGAAGACAGAAATCTTCATACTCACCGTTGTGAAAACCTCAAATCTTACATTGAATTACATGCCTTGTTTCAGAGACTGACATATCATCCAGTGAGAGCAGTAAAGGTGATTACGGTCAACACAGGCATAAGGTTTACTTTCAGACAAGTAACTTTGAGAAAACACACATATCAGACAAAGAAAGTAAAAGGTGAGGTTAAATTCAATATGTAAAAGATATGATTATGTACGTTTTGCAAGGTAGAGAGCATATTGTCATTTGATTCTAAAGGGTTCTGACGATGGTGGATTGCACTTAAAATTATTCACTATCTGGACTTTTTCCATCATCCTTGTTTAAAAGAAAGAAACCACGACGTTTCGGAAACTGGCTCTGTCTCAACATATCCATTTTTATTTTATCATATTCTTACTACCATCTGCTGACAAGACTTGTACCCAGGTGGATACGTTGACACAGTTGGATGACATGTTGTCCAGCGATGGAGACTAGCTCTATCTGACGGACTCAACTGAGTAGATACCCTTTGCCTGAAGACGGTAACAGAGCCAGTTTCCGAAACGTTGCGGTTTCTTCCTTTTAAACCAGGACGATGGAAAAAGTCAGATAGTCAATTATTTTAAGAGCATATTGTTAGTTTATGAAGGTGTGGACTGGATTCATCTGGTACAGGAGGCAGACCATTTGAGGATTCCTGTGCACACAGTAAAAGACCGAGTAGGATTTTCGGTTTCTACAGCAGACTTAATTTTATTGATTCTAGGAAATAGCAGATATCTGATTTGTCTTTCAAGTCATTATTTTGCTGTGACGTGCAGCAGCTACAACCATTTTGATTTAAGAATTTGTTTTCGATCCATGGTAGGGAGTTATAATACGCAATTAATGTTAGGGAACATGGATTTTTGCATTAATTTAACTGCTCATGACAAAGTTTATAGCTCAGGGGCATGTATATGTAAAGATACTTCTTGTCTTTTATTAAATTGTGGTGTAAGTCTTAATTCTTACTGTAGCTTTCAAGTAATTTTTCTGTTGTCTCATTCGAACACTTTAAGTATCGTGTTGACACTTACAAAGAGACGTGTTTGATTATTATATTATTTTTTTGATTTGGTTCAGGTTTCGTAATGTGGAAATGGACTCTGTCTTTTTCTCTCTTAGGTCCAAATATTCTCCTCAGTATTTGTTCTTACACACGACATTCTGTATCTTCTTCTCTTTGAGTGCAAGACCCATGCAGAAGAATTGGTGGGATTGTAGTTTTTGTATATGTTGATCTTTTTGGTTTTTAGGTCTCGCATTAAAGGAAGAATAGAAATTGAAACTGTTCAAGAGCAGGGTGCTTCAGAGAATATTTACATCTAAGAAGGCTGTAGTAACAAGAGACTGGATAAGATTGCATAATTTTTACTCTTTACAAAATGTTGTTAGGGTAATGAACAAGGCGAACAAGACGAAAGAATTCTACAGGATATAAATGCAGTGGAACAGCTCCATCAAGGAAATGGAGTCCAACCATGACGGATGGTTGTTCTTGGTCTTTGCAAGGCAAAGATAGAACCATTCCTAAAGCAAAACTAATTTTACTTTAATTGAATTTTGGGCCAGAATAGCCATTTTAATTTTATTTTTGTCAATCGTAATGCAAAAATATTGTGTTTAATAGTGAATAATGATTTATTTTCATTTAAATAATGTAATAGTTTCAAATTGCACAGTAAATGATATGTACATTCGTTCTTTCATACAAATAACAAAAATGATGACAAAAGACTGTGCATGTTACAACTGTTTGATTGTCATATTTATGATCAGCATACAAGACTTAATTGTGAGTTGTGGTCTGTTAATATTATTTGTATATATTATGTGTTAGCAGGAAAGAAGGCTGTCGAAGAAGAGCAACAGCACAAGATAAACAGAAGAATAAACAGATTTGTAACTTACCAAACATAAAAACGCTCTTGGAGCATGTCATAGACGAACCCAGTTCAAGTGGAGATGTGAATGAATGTTCAAAGAATATGAATTTAGAAATTTTGGAAAGTGAAGACTATGTACAGAGTAAGGAAAATTTGAGAGCCAAATTTGATTCAAATGGGGAAAAGCATTTGTGTCGCGGAAGAGGTTGCGTATTTTCTGATCAGAGAGCCGTCTGTTTTGTCTCGGCTGGTAGTATCATTGCAAGAGGAGGTATATGACATCACTCAGTATTCATTTCTATGTTTTTATTTTATTTTGTGTGCTGAACATTGCCCAGTCAGAAAAGTTAAATGTCATACATACATATTCTAAATTAATACTGTGATAGAAGACACTCTAAGTTTCAGCACTACTTGAACCAAAATCTACCATTAATCATGATCTTGAGCTATTTTTCCCCTCCTAAGATTTTCGCTAACCTGTTAACCTAACAGCTATCTTACTGTGATCCTCCCTTTTTCTTCTTGGTCTTCCAAGATGTCATTTTCTAAGAGGTTTTCCAGAAAGTATGAATTTCTTGGGCAACTTTTGTGATGTACATTGAAATGCTTTGAAGCTGCGTATTGTACAGGATTGTAACTAGCGAAAATATTTTTCCCCTCCTAAGATTTTCGCTAACCTGTTAACCTAACAGCTATCTTACTGTGATCCTCCCTTTTTCTTCTTGGTCTTCCAAGATGTCATTTTGTAAGAGGTTTTCCAGAAAGTATGAATTCCTTGGGCAACTTTTGTGATGTACATGGAAATGCTTTGAAGCTGCATATTGTACAGGATTGTAACTAGCGAAAAGAATATTTTGGCAAAGGAGATAGAATGATAAACGGTTACTCAATATTAGTGGTGGACATGGAAGTAGACAGAAAGCTTTTTTCCACCTGCGTATTCCTCCTCACATTATGTGATGCCAAAACAGAACATATAAATTTCAGTCTAGCTGTCATGCGAAACTTTATTGAAAATGCTGGGAATTTACCTCATTTGTGTTGTCCCACTGCCAGACCAGTTGTCGTAGAGAGAAAACTCCCTTTACGTAAATTGAATTTCAGAAGTCGTTGGCCAGTTCATTCCTCCAGAGTGAATCGGCGTGCTTGTTTCGTACAAGGGATACAAAAGAGAGTGCAAGTTAAGTGCAGAGAGTGTTACGTAGGGCTGTGTTTTGGTGCTTTGAAGTGCACCACTAAAATACAAAATGTGATTTATTGAGGAGTGCCGGTAGCTTTGGAAGCCACAAAAAATTTTACCAAACAGATATGTTAAAGAAAATTTTACGTAGTCTACAATATGTTCCACAGAGTGAAGCACATCAGCAAAAATATGCATGAAGCCTGCATAGTAGTCTCACTTAAGATAAAGGGTAGTGAAACCACACATTTCTGAAGATTAATTAGTTGGTTGTTGTTGTTGTCCCCCCCCCCCCGCATCAGGTGGTTTTTGAGAAATGTAGTCCTACAAATTGAAGGCTGTCAACAGTTCTTGAACTGTCAAACCCACACATAACTAGCCTTCAATTTAAAATTTTTGTGCTGTTTTAGAAGCTTTCAACTACAGCATTTCAGTAGAAACTGTACACATAGCTAGACTTCTTCAAGTACACAACATGAGCATTGACATCGTTATCGGTTTGAGGGAAGGCACTTTGCTTACCACAAAATGCCTACTTACTTTTAAGAGCATTCTTTAGATTTTTTTCTTAATCATCTCTTTTTATACCATTCATTCACATCAAATTTACAACATGCAGGTCTTTTGCCACGTTTCTCTGCGTACTGAACAATATGCAGTTTAAATCTCGCAGTATAACTTAGTCTTGTCTTATCCATAGCTAAGGTGTATTTGTTACTGTAAAACACAAAAACCAACAAACCAGGAGACATATTCAGACTAATTGAGTGTCAGCAGTTTGTACTTACAAATTTTGTATTTTCTGTTGCTCTCAAAGCAAATTCACACCGTCATTTGATTGACGAAAAGTATCAGTGTATCCAAGTCAGCTTTACTCGTATAACAGAATACCACCTACAATAATGAATTCCAAAGTAATCTCTCTTTTTTTTTTTGGTACCTGTATTTTATTTATTTTGAAGCATGTTGTACATGAATACTTGATATTTTAATTTTCCAGTCCAAAAATAAGGATGTATGTTATATATTTTTGTTTGTTATTGTTGTTTCCAAATACAAAAAAAATTTGTAAAGATTCTAAATTATTAATTTTATGTTACATATATTATTACTGATTGTGTGTCACGTTTATATATTTAGTACATGCCGTGAGTAATTTTTTGTTTACTCCTCGCATAGCATACAAGAGTAACTCACAGTCTTTCTGTTCTGTGTACATGTTTTCTCATTTTATACATAAAATCCATGTAAATTGTTTTGTTTGTGCAAGATAATGTAAACTATGTTAATATTGTACTTCCTCAAGGCACGTGCTGGCAACTGCTGGAAAACTAGTAAAATCTTCTGAGATTTGAGATTCTTATCAGTTTTGGTCTTCTGGGTGGTAATGTGGTGTGATATTGGTCACGGTGAAGTTGGAGGTGATAATGAGATTGGAGGTTTTTAGTGTTTTGGGTCTTGAGGGCTAAAGATGATTTCAGTATATTCCTCCAAAATGTCGGTATCTCCCTACAAGTCCACGTTGCATTGGAAATCAGCAGACCGTCATTAACAATTGGAGGGATACGTTCCTCTGCAACACTGATAACCACCTACAAGACCATATAGTGTCACAGCCCAGAAAATAATCCATATGCAAAGAGATGGTGAAAGGATTATTTGACATTAGATCAGTATTAAAATTAATTAATATTTTTATTTATTTATTTATTTTTTTGTATTCCATGTCCATCACTCCATAACATTTACTTCAATTTCATTGTTATAAAATTAATTTTTATGAAAACTGCAGCTGAGAGACAAAAGGTGGATTAGATTCACCACTGATCACTTTACAAGTTAAAAATTGTATCATAACTTGTCTCATAATTATTTATAAGCTATTTAAGAATCACAGTTTATGAGGTTGCTAAAGATATTGAGAGCTGAAGATTACTGTCTTCTGGGTAGTTGCGCCGTGTAGTCTGGTAGAAGTTTACTGACGTTTCAGAGGTCCTTCCTGCCTCCATCATCAGGGCGATGATCTTCTACCAGACTACATGGCGCAACAACCCAGAAGACAGCAATCTTCAGACTCACCACCATGAAAACCTCAAATCCTACATATTGAGAACTCTTATTAAGAGCCAGAGAACAATGAATTCGGAAATAAAGCTGGAAGGACTTCATCTGAAGGAGCAGAGAGAACACCACAGAAATACCCAAGCCAACTACAGCTGTATCAACTCCATAACTTCATTTGACTCCTCCCATCTCTCCTTCCGGCTCCTGTTGTCACTGACCCCCAACCACATATGGTCTCACCGCCACACTGTCCATCCCCTAAAGGGACCACTTTTTCTCCCTTTCTCTGTATTATCCAAATCTTCCTTCCGATGCTCCAAAAAGAGCTCATTCCTGTCTGCCCATACAGGCTCTTATTGGCCAATCCCTCTCCATCCACCTTACCCATCTCCTGTCCCTGTATAAACCATCTACTTCTTCTTCTATGGCTCTCTGGTCCGTATTCGGTCCACGGCCTCCTCAGTTCTCCTCTTCCATTAGGTCCTACCGTCTGTCCGAGGCGTTGATTGAGATTTCGAAACATCTTCCTTTTTACAGTGCAAGGTTGTTACCCTTGTGACCAACCCCTAACCTGGAGGACCAGGGTACCTGTCTTAGTCTGACCTCTCCCCCTCGACCAATCTGGGTAGGGAGGCCCTACCAGTAGCTATGACACCACCAGCATAGCTCTAACCATCTGCTTACTAATGCTTATCACTTAATTCCTGATGAGGCAGTTTGTCCCTTGTAAATGTTGGCAACACAGCCCATTTTCACAGTGTGCAAGAACCTTATTGCAGGATCAGTATGTTATATTTAATATTATTACTGTGTGTTGTGGCTTATGCATGGTGCAGCTGGTCCCGTGTCTCTAGAATACCACTAAAATGTTAACCAGCGTTATAGGACTTTAAATCCCCTGTTTCTGAAAGATAAGGTAAAAGTAAAGCCTGATTAATTTCAGCTGTGCAAATAAAAATGATTGACTTTTAAATAGATTTGAATTATTCATTTCTATTGTGGATATCATCAATGGGGAATAGCAGTTTGTGCCGAAAATATATTAAAAGTTAAGATTGTCATCTTTTTCTTCTATGTCTCTCCGGTCCGTATTCGGTCCATGGCCTCCTCAATTCTCCTCTTCCATTTGGTCCTCTGTTAGGTCCGTCTGTCCAAGGCGTTGATTGAGGTTTCGAAACATCTTCCTTTTTACAGTGCAAGGTTGTTACCCTTGTGACCAACCCCCAACCTGGAGGACCAGGATACCTGTCTTAATCTGACCTCTCCCCCTTGACCAATCTGGCTAGGGAGGCCCTACCAGTAGCAATGCTACCACCAGCATAGCTCACTGAGGTACTCAAGCCCCACCACCGTGACAAGGTGCAGGTACCATTAAGTGGGGAATATTTGTCATCAGTGTCATTATTATGTGACTGGTGGAGGCAAGAGTAACATATGGCAGCCTCCCATTGTCATTATTAGTACCATTGTCGAATGTATTGTTCTACAAGCCTTGATCAAAAAGCTCAGTGAATGATGTTGCCACAAGAAGACATGAGAATGGTAAAGGTGTGGCAGTTTGTGTATGATGGAAACCCTTATGCATGTGTCTTCAGTGAGCACACGTTTGTTACATTCAGCGTGTATATAAAATGATGAAATGTTTGCAATGTGCAGACATGCAGTTCTGTTCCAGAGTTGGCAGACCAGCTTCAGAAATGTATGAAATGCTCATAACAGCCTATGTAAATGATGGTGTGAAAAGGAAGAAAGTTTTAAAATGGTTTTAGAGGTTCCAAGAGGGAAATGAATCGGTGGAGGACGAAGAAGTCATCGCACACTGACATCAGGAAGCAAGAAAAATGTTGCTCGTGTCCAAGCAAACTGGGATTTAACCATTTTGGAAACGACTATAATTTGGCTGAGTTTAGATAATCCTGACCAAAGGTTTGAACAGATCACTCTCTATCTGTCAGTTTTGATGGGTAAAACCATTCCTACTTTGTTGCAAACCGCCTACCCTCCTGACTTGTCACCATGTGACTTTTGAGTATTCCTCAAATTCAAAGAAATGAATGGGAAGCGATGACATAATTGAAGACATAATTTGCAACAAGACACACTGTATGCACATGATTCAAAAAGTAGACTTCCAGAAATGTTTCCAGCAGTCACAGGAGTTCTGGAACAAGTGTATGCCGGCATGCGAGAGGGTATTTTGAAGGATGGTAATAACAAAATAGGTATTCAGTCACTAAACTCTTTGATTAAGCCTTTTAGCTGATCAGGACAAGTTGTACACTTGTAAAATCCTTCAAAGGTTAGCACAAAGTATGGGAAATACATGTACAGTTATTTGTAGTGTTCTGTCTGACGACAGGTCCATATGAACAGGATCCTTCCATCCTTTTCTCGGACTGGGACCTGTTCATATACGTTCTTGGCAGATGATCCAGAAGTGGTTTGCCATTGCCTTCTTCTGTGTGTGAATGGAGTAATTGTTGGGATGCCACGGAGAAACCGGGGACGCCCCCGGAGGAAAACTCCGTGTTGCCTAGACCACGGCCTTGCCCAACACAAGTTATAAATTCGGGCACCGCCGGGAATCGAACCCGAGACCCCAGGATTACAAGGCCAGCGTTCTGACCGCCTTTCCACAGTCAGTCATCCTTACCTTACCTTACATTTGATTATCTGCAGGCAGGGATAATCAAATGTATAAAGTGAAGCTTGCGTGGCGACTGAAGTTGATGAACGACTTTCGGGTTACAAGCCGCGTCAGGTTTTATTTTTTTAATGTTTTCTCCCCATAAAGGTTTCTGATGTATAAAGTGAAGCTTTCAATGCTCATAACCTGAGAGTCTTTCATCAGGGAATATCTACTTTGTGGATCAACAATAGGGTTTTTTCTCCCTCCAAAGAACCACTGTACATTTTTATTTTACTTGAAATCTTACGCCAGTGCTCCATCACAGTGTGCCTGGTATGTATGCAATGCGCAAACAGGGATATTCTTTGTTTTGATTGTGCTCTGGTCAATGTGGTGAACTGTTACCAGTATGAAATATATTGGCTTGCAGGTGACACAGAGCTTCCTTAATCCCTGTCAGTTAGTAGAATTTGTGTTTTCTGCTGCAGATCAGAACCACTCATCTCTGACCATGGTGCTGCATTTCATATAGCAACATTCTGTGCTTTCCATTACACCCAAATCATTCCATTAAATTTCAAGTTGGTGCATAGGTACGTTTAGGAGTGAGTAATTGTATGGTACATCTAGGATGGTTGTAGTTGGGGTCCATCCTCAGACTGGCTAGTGAGATTTAAAAACTAACATGTTTTTCAGCAAATGACCATTAAGAAAAAAAGTCAGAGTAGTGATCACAAGGTCGCTACTGGATTTTATCATAATATATTCATTTAAAAGAAAAATTTACAGCTAGATCAAAATAATAATTCTGATGAAATGGTTATTTTCAAAGTTCCTGCCAGTAAAGGCTCCAGCTTTTTAAACAGAGCAGAGTGCACTTGACCATAAATCGAGCAAAGAAAATAACAGTTTTCTGTTGTGCAAATGGTTCTGGTTCACACTGACTTAAATTCCGTGCATTAGGCAAAGCTAACAAACCACATTTCTTGAAACAAATAGGAAAAACAAAATTACATTATTTCATCATAACTTTTTCACAAGGCTGAAAACATTTGAACTCAAAACATCTGCTAGAAAAGGCTTTAATTCTTCCAGATAGCACCCATTGCATCCCAATGGAAACATTATGTAATAAGACAATGGAAAAATATTTGCTGCCTAAGTTTAAAAGGCATGGGATATCATTAAGCCAGTTACCATAAATAAATCTTGGAAAATATATATATGGTTTTCTATAGAGCATAGAAGGTATGCTCTATAGAGAACCATAGTCTTTTGAATCGTATTATATGAATTAATTTGTTTTGCAACTGATGACCTCTTGAGGTCAAAACACTTTTGGCATTAGTGTCCTTTTAGGTGTAAACAGTTTTGTTTGTATGCATGATTTTATATTCCAACACACTGCACGGTATGCAAAGTTTTAAGATTATTTACAGACATATCTGATATAATATAGTACTACAGTAAAGTAATTACATCAAGGAATCATCATCATTATTATACATATTTGTAATAACAGAATTATTGTTTAAAGTAAATTCTTCTACAGTGCATAAGGACAGAGATAAGAGATACTCTTAAAAGTACGTAATCCAATTAATGGACTCGGATTCAAATATTTTTTGTTGAAATGAAATAATACGCTCTCTGTTATGCATAGAATTGAAATGGGTAATTTGAATATGGAGCCAATGTACGGATATCACTGTAGGTGAAATTTCCAGAAGTTGTCATCCATTATTTTGACGTAACCGGAAGTAGGTATTCTAACCAATGACATTTCGCCAACTGGTTGATGTGTTAACATTCATGGATCTCCACAAAATATGACGTGAGAAGCAAGGAGAGAGGCAAATTCGTCACATTTCTTGCCAGTATTTGTGAGAGGTAAGGTTGTGTATCTTTATTGAATTGGATGAAATAAATAATAGTTACCGTAGACTGTGTGAAGTGCTGCTCATACTTAACATTGGTTGCCGGTTTATCCACGTATAGTAAGCCAATTCAAAAAACAACATTTGTTTCAAAGAACTGATTTTGGCTCATACTCTATACTCTGTTGACCAATTTTTATTACTAAGGAATGATTAACAGACTAATCGAAGTCGTTATTGTCATTTGAATGTCCAGCTGCATCGTACGTAGGCTTGTTTATCCATGGGTAGTTAATTAACTATTTTGATCCAGATTTTGTTTGTAGATTATTAAGGTCTACTGTTTCATATGTTCAATTGATATGATTAAAAAATGCATTATATGCTACAATATGCCTTGTAAGGTATATTATATACTATCAGAGTGCCCACAGTGTTACTATGGGAAAATTGTAGAAATATTAACATTTTCTTATCATCTTGTCATAGGCCTGATCATCCCAACATGTAGCCCAGTTTTTTAATATTATAGAAAAAAATATAATCCCTAAATGCAAGACCATCTTTACAGTGTTATCTACAGTAATTAGTTTCAAAAAGATTTGTCATGATTTTACCCTTTCCTTCTGTATTAATATAAATATCAGAAGGGCCTGTTCCTTTATCTCATTTTAGTTGCATCATATATATTTGTTGAATTACAAAATGTATCATACAGCAACTAGAAAGTAATTAAATATTCATGTTGTAGTTTCATTTGTGGAAAGCATTGCTCGCTTGAATAATTTTTTAAAAGACTGACCTTGACCTTCACTTTCTATGCAGCGAAACAAAGTTTAATGGGAAACTGGCAATGTTTAAACTCAAATGGTTATCTAGATGGCGTAAGTTGTATTTTGGAAATAAATAGTTTATATTTTACATATTTTATTGAAATTGTTTCAGTTATGTTTTTCCTTAAATGTTTAACCTGAAATCGTGCCCCATCACAAAATTTTGTGGGATATCTTCCTCAAAAAGAACAATTTTGGCATTACAGCTGATGTCTTACAATGTTTAGTTCATTTGTCATCAGTCATCTACTCCAGTTAGTTTTCAATACTCAAAAATGTGGTCATCAACCAGAACTGAAGCCCAGAACACATTTTTTCAGGTTTTTACCATTTGTTCCTGTAATTTCTCCATCGAAGCAAGCAACTTTGTTTTTGGCACTGTTCTTTTATCGTGCTTAGTTTCTGAGCTACAGAATTCTTCACCAGGACTAAAACACAGGACAGTTTTTTGGCATTCTAGCCCCTGTAATCTTCTCTTTGAAACAAACAACTTGGTCTTTGTGCCATTTTTTGGTGTAAATACGTCTATACGGAAGGGTCATTCGGCAGGAATGTGTAAGATCCATATCAGCAATATGTAAATATGGACAGACAACAATGGTTATGTTACCTAAGAAACTAATTGTTACATCATCTGTTTACTTGGCAATGTTGTATTACATTACTGCCGTCAACAATCCGCTTTCGTTATTGCGGAAAGAGCTGAGCTGTGAATAGCTTGTAGAAGAAGTGTGTCGTAGACTAAATAATTTTGTGCTGGTAAAAACGTTGTAGAATATCACAAGTACTTATCTTATATAAGAATTATTACATTACATTTCATTACATTACAGAGAGTGGTTCCACTGTCAACTTTTTATCATTCTTGCTTTCTGAGCTACAGGAACCATCTGTACCAGGACTTGGAACTCATGCAAATTTTGACATTTTTAAAATTTCTTCCCGGTCTCATGGGATAATGCTGCAAAGTTTGGTGCAGATTGGTCCATCCGTTCTTGAGGAAAACCAAAAACGCACACACGTACCCCCAATTTTAATTATATGTATAAGATTAGGTATTATTTTTTTAATGTGATGCATTCAGAATGGACTTGTGAAATGTTATGAACATCAGGATTTGTGGAATGCATGTATCCATTTATTTAAGATAATTAATTGGTGATGATTTACTTAATGGAGACTTTAAAAGTGTTCTCAGAGTTTTTGCTTCATATTTCTGTTTTATTCTTATTCATTGGTATTTTTGCATACAGGAGCCTCAAAATTTCACAATGGAAATCCTAAGTTTGTATTCATCTGTTGCTGTTGTGTTGGTGATAGTAAGTTCAACTTGTGGGCTGAAGAAAGAAGACTGTGAAGGTGAGGATATTTGACATGAGGAATTTTAAACTTTGCTGCATTGCCTTGACATACCAGAAAAGGACAGTATTTTATAACTTAAATCTGCCATAAGTGCTAAGTGTTGTCGGTACATGTAAACCCCATTATATACCGTAGGAGACTGATTTTATAATTGACACAGAATTCTCGCTAAACAATACTGTGTTTTACTTTTACCCATGTACATATAACTTATGATCCAGCGAAAGTCGTAAAGTTTATATAATGTCCAAGTTTAAGTAGATTTAAAAAGTCTGTAATGTGAAAACCATTCAGTTGGTCAGAATTCCTGACAGTTTATAACCATGTCCCATTAATCTTCTATATGTTTCATTATTTAATTTGCGTACAGGACAGTTCTAGGGCATTATATTCCTATATGTATGCGATAATGAAGGCGATGCAAAATATATCTCGGGCAGTTTCAGTTCAAGCCCAGATTCGTACAAAATGTGTTAATATTAATTTGGTTTATCCAAGACATGATACCATTGTTGATTGGCTATGTATTTTCTTCAATGATATACATGGCATCACCAGATTGCAAGGTTCAAGGTCATTGCAAAATTGTACAACATCGTGGCACGAACAGTGAACTCTGGCGAGATGAATGTTTCACAGAACTTTTCACTTCGACTCGCTGTATCAGTTTAATTTGTAAGTATTGAAACTGGGGTAGCTCGGTCGGCTGGATGACCGACGTTTGATATTTGAAAGGAGCAGAGGATTTTTCCTGTAGTCTGTGTCGAGACCAGCTCTGGGGCCCACCCAGCCTCTTATCCAGTGGGTGCCAGGTTTCTTTAACGGGGGTGAAGCATATACAGAGTGTGACG
>NW_019060014.1:166932-186336 GCF_000696155.1 Zootermopsis nevadensis
TGTAAGACTTGAGGTTCTCACAGCGGTGAATATGAAGATTTCTGTCTTCTGGGTTGTTGCGCTGTGTAGTCTGGTCGATGTTAACCAACGTTTCAGAGGTCATACTGCCTCCGTCATCAGGGCGGTGAATATGTAGATTTCTGTCTTCTGGGTTGGTAAACATCGACCAGACTACACAGTGCAACAATCCAGAAGACAGAAATCTTCAAAGATTAACATTTATAGGAAGTATCTGAGGCTGTCATGGCAGTGAATACAAAGATGGTTGTCTTCTAGGTTATAGTGATGAGGGAACAGACCTCTGAAACCTTTCTAAACTGCTCCCAGTCTACGTGGCGCTACAACCCAGAAGACAGCCATCAACATAGGAGTAGGAAGATAGTGTCTGGCCTTCCCACATAAATATTACTTGCTTATGTAACTCGTTTGGTTGAAGTATGTTAACAAATCTAGTGTCAAGCCCTGTTTTACTATTGGAACGAGTGATTTAACTTTTATTATAATTTGATATTCCATCTTATAAGCCACTGTTGTCTTGCCTTTGATCTGTTAGATCATGGGGAAGTAATGCTACTTAGCCAGGCATCGTAGCAAGTTGTATAGCCCGTGAGGAAGAACATGAAGTGAGCATCGTGGACAAGTGTAGACTTGTTGTGAACCTTCTAAATAGTAATTTTACAACAAGATGGGGCATCAGCTTATTATGCTGTTGACGTTTCTTCAACACTATTGCACACACTGACAGGCCTAAAAGCGCACTGGGCAATGAATGCAGTTTTGTGCTGGTAATGACGGTAACCATGTTGCTTGGGTGACAGATTGCTACTTGGTGAGTTGTATGACATCTGTTAATTCTTTGCATTGATGTATTATGTTCCTTTGTAATTAACAGTGTTTCCATACTAAACCGCTACTCTTATGTTATGCCCATACACCATCCAATCATGACCACTGGCCATGCGTGCACAGTAATGAGAAGCTCGGAGCAGAGTCCTTGAGAAGTTAATGATATAATCATCTAGTCTAAAATTTCCCTGCATTTTGCATTTATGGAACCCAAAGGCTTTACTATGTTCACAAGAGCCCAACATCAGTCTTTATTTCAAGCCAGATGAATTCAGTCCACACTGTATTTCCCAAAGAACCTTTTTAGTATTATCTTTCCTCCTATGTCTGTCTTCTGAGAGGTATTTTATTTTCAGGCTTCAAAACCAAAAATTTTATATGCATTTCTAATTTCCTCCATTCGTGCTACATGCTTTGCCAGTGTTATCCTTGATTTGATCACTAATAATGTTTGGTGAAGAGCGCAAACTATAGAACTCCTCATGCAGTCCTCTCCAGCTCCCATCACTTTACCCCTCTTAGGTCTGAGTATTCTCCTAAGTGTCCTGTTCTCAAACATCCTCAGTCTGTGTTCTTCTCTTATTGTGAGAGACCAGGTTTGACACACGTACAAAACAGTAGGTAAATTTGTCATTTTATATATTTTAGTCTTTACATTTTTAGATTTCTGATGCCAAGACAAAGAATTGAACTGCACAGTACAAAGTGTTCCCCCAAATATAGTCTGCTTGTTGTTTCTTCATGATTGCAATTCTGATTTGTTATTGTCATTACAAAATATTTTTAAATGATTTATTAGCTACATTTATATAATTATTTTGTCCTGTAGTCTGGTGATGAGACATGAACATACTTGGTCTTCTCAGCATTTACTCTTTGAACACCTTCCTTACTATAATGTTTTTCAGCGGAATTGACGGCTGAGTCGTGTTCTGCTCTTTGTGAGTGACCAATCAGCGCAAAGGAGGTCTGTTGGTAAGCAGCTAGACCTCAGTCTGTTGAGGAACCACGCGATAGAAGCCTCGGCTGGTGCACTGCGTTATTGCCAGTTATCACGTCTTCTTTGCGTAGTGTTGTAACCATTCACTGGAAACCAATGTTCCACGATGCTACATGTGTTTCTCGCCCCTGTGATTGGTGCACACTTCAGCTGCCAATTCCGCTGAAAACTGTTATAGCATCTAATACAGCTGTGTATTTCTTTATGATATTTATGTTTGCACCCAATAATTAACATTGTTAGCGTTTACCAGAAGTTGCTGTGTCCAATTCAATCCACCGAATGAGTCATGCTGTCACCATCAGCCCCCTTTAAAATGTTGAGCATCAGGCACACTTGATTGTTGTCTTCTGTCTGTCAAGATTCATTCAATCTGATTGTTTTGTAGTGAAGAGAAGTCCAAGTATATTTATGAATTTTGCAATGTGGAGACATTGTACTCTTGACAGCTAGAGTTTTTTGTGAAATCTCATTCCAGTTGGAAATAATTTTTTCCTCCCCACCTTATCATCGTGATTTAAGACTTTTGCCCTCTGACCCCAGGTCCAGGTAAGTCAGTTTGATCCTTTTATCTTTTAAGTGGCCAACCTCTGTCTTTTCTCCCTTTAGGATGTTAGTGAAACAGCTTCTGAAGAATTCACTAAGTTGGCAATCTTAAAATTTGTTCTAAGTATTTCTGTTGGTATTGTTTACTTCCTCTCCAAGGTTGACTTTATTTGGTTCTTGTCTAATATCAATGCTCCTTTTTTAATCCATTCTGTAACCTGCCAGTAATCTAATTTTGGAAGTTTCAGTTTGTTGAAGCAATTGTTTAATTAAAGTCCAGCATTTAATACCATATATGAAAGTAGTACCAGAACTTTAAAGTATTATAAGATTATCTTTACTGAGATTTATTAGGCAGTGTTTGTTTAATTGTGTGATATAAGTAATTAAACCTTCATAATTTTTTTGTAGAACATAATTTGTGTTACTGCCAAATTGACAGCCATGATAAAGTTTGTAACCTGACTTCCCTATCCGTGCATAACAGAACTTTCACACGATATTTAGGGAATTGAACAACAGCTGTTTTTTTAATTAACTAATTTATTTTTAGTAGGCAGATACATATTGAAAACACTAATATATCAGTGGCCTCTTAGTATCATAAATGATATCATATTAGTAACAAACTCTACTGTCGTATCTTCTGATATGATCCCGGTATGTTTGAAAAAAACATGTTCCTAAGTGATGATCAGCATTATGATGTCCATACACCCACAAAGATTGCTGCTGATTCAATGTTATTATTGTCCTGTCTGACTTCTGTACTTCCACTAAATCTAACTCATGATGTTATCTGGATCGCTGGGTGTTCAGACCTTTCCCAGTATAAAAAACACGGTGCTTCATGAACTGAATTTGTCATCTTCAGGTTTTATTGAAGGGGGCACCTACTCTGTGGGGTCTGTTACAATGAGATAGTCTTAGTTACTGGCCAATCAAGGTCAAAACAATTACATGTGTATAAGTACCTAAGATGACCGCCACGATGGTCTAGCGGTTAGAACGCTGGCCTTGTAATCCTGGGGTCTCGGGTTCGATTCCCGGCGGTGCCCGAATTTATAACTTGTGTTGGGCAAGGCCGTGGTCTAGGCAACACGGAGTTTTCTCCAGGGGCTTCCCCGGTTTCTCCGTGGCATCCCATTCACACACAGAAGAAGGCAATGGCAAACCACTTCTGGATCATCTGCCAAGAACGTATATGAACAGGTCCCAGTCCGAGAAAAGGATGGAAGGATCCTGTTCATATGGACCTGTCGTCAGACAGAACACTAAATAATAATAATAAGTACCTAAGATCAGGTTATGTCATTAGCATATAATAAGACCAACAATACAAATTATAAGAAAGCATGTGTATATCAAATGGAAAATGTGGAAATGGAAATGAAAATACATCAAACCAAAACCACCCAATGCAGGAAAAATACAAAATATTATCTCCTCTACCGCATACATCTGGTAACACCATCTGTGACCCAAGAATACAGTCCTATATACAAAGCCATGGAAGTACTCAGAAGAATCCTTGAGAGTTGGCAGCCTCCTTGCTAGGGAAGGGGATCCAAATTGGAGAAATTTAAAAGCTAGGCTGGCTGAAGGAATTTGTTAGATACACCATATGGTCCGCTTCCTTGTATTTGCTGTATCTGCTATTATTCTCAACTTCCAAAATCTTAATTTCATCCTATTTTACCCTATGGGCATGCTAGGCTGATTTTGATTTTTTTAGAAGACGTATGGCAGAAGCTCTGCTATTTAGGCTCTGAACTGTCCCTCCTTTGGCATGTGGCAAATGATTTGATTTGAGGTTTAGGTAGTGGCCAGTATGGGTGCGTTTTCTATAAACTTAAGTGGTCGGTGTCAACTCCTTTCTGATAACCAGAATATCTAGAAAAGGGAGCACACTGTCTGTCTACATGTAGCAACTTGAGATCTGCTTAAGAGATTTTTATTTAGTTATATGTTGGGGAGATTTACTAAAATTTTCCCAGGCTTGGATGCTTTGGTTCTGCATTGAGATGCTACATGCTTTTTGTATTAGAAGAGAGCTGTTGATGTCATTTGCATGTGTTCATATTTCAGGGTTCGAGCTTGTGATATAATGCAGGAATTAACGTTAGATATGCTCTAGTGACCTGTGGGTTCTTACAGTCAACTTCTGTATTATACTGGTTTCTGTGCTCTGCTGGCAGATTGTGACCATTCAGGGTCACAGAAAGCAATTTAAAGGTGTATGAGATAAGATTAGAGAATGCAAAATGTAGTATTTCAAACACAAAAGACATTTGAGGTTGATGATTGTAGGGGTATTTTAGAGGTTATGTATTCCTGTTCACTCTAAAAGAGGTCAGTCAGAAGTAAGTGTTCTTGTTTATCTTTCCATATGAATACACTCAAATTGGCATAAATAATTCCTTTCAAAACTCCTCACTCAACTACATTATTGTATCATTTAATTTGATGCTGTACAAACTTATCATGTGATGTTCAGTATTTACATAGAATTAAATATTTATTTTAAAAATCTTTTAGTAAATTCTTCAAGGACATTTTCAAGGTGCAGTGCTTAATGTTTGAAGGTTTTCAATTTGAACTGTTGGAATGACTGACATTTTCATGGTTCTCTTCAGTCTCACCAAGCATATGCCTAGGTATTGGCTTCAGACAATACTACTGCTTTTTTCCCTCCACTTCACAATGCATGATATTACTTATCTCCTTTTGACACCAGACAACCTTTGCAGTTGATACATTGTTATATTAAGTAACTTGCAGACTGAAACATATCTTCTTAAATATGTTATTAAAGAGGTTCATTATCTGGACAAGGTATTATCTGGTACTGCTTGCTATCATTGTGTGTTTGTGAGTGTGTGTGCATCCCTTGCATGTGTAAGTGTTTTCACTAAATCAGTGCAAATTTTACTGCTTGTCTTGTACTTGATGTGAATTGCATTACAGTTCTGTCACTTCCTTTGACCTGCGAGGATCTTCAGTGAAGCTGCCAGAGAAGTACCACTCATCATGCATTGTTTTGTAATTGTGGTAGTATTGCTGATCGTCACACAGATGACCCTGAGGGTAGAACAACTTCATTCCTCCAATTGGGAACGTGGATACAGCTGCAGTAACATCTGGTAAGTTGGCAGCATGTTTTGAGTCTGGTGACTTGAAATTGTGCTGTAAACAGTGAAAATTAAATTGTTTTTGTTTATAAATTTGTGTGTCTACTTGTCTATTTACTGGAATGTTCACTGTCAAGTTCTGGTCTATGCTGATGATATTAATTTATTGGGTGGAAACATGAATATCATAAAAAAAAACAGTAGGTTTATTAGATGCGAGTAACTTGAAAGTGGTCAAGGAAATCTAAGTATTATATATATATTCATGTGTCATCACCAGACTAGAGGACAAAAGCATTGTACAGCAGGTTTTTAAATATGACTCCTGAGGGTGCATGAGAGGAAATGAGGGAGGAGTTGTATGAATTGAAGGTCTAGGTCCAGTAGGTCTTTTAGGTAGGGGCATGCTACAGCTATAAACCTATTGCAAAATGTTGGTCTCACCTGATATTTTATTTTTAGTACCTTGGTACACTATCTTTGTATGAAGAAAGAGTTGAATCTTGAAAATACAACTTCAAATATACAAAAACTAAATGTTTTTGTCAGCTATGTATTTTTTATCACTGTCCATGCTCAGAAGAGCAGTGCCAGCTATTGAAGGCAGACCAGATGTTTCACCATCATCTGATTCATCACCAATGTCTGTACTACTGGCATCAGTGTAATCTGCATGTATTTGCGCATATTTCATAAGTAGGGTTTGAGGTTTTTCACAGTGGTGAGTCCAAAGATGGCTGTCTTCTGGGTTGTAGCGCCATGTAGTTTGGTAAAAGTTTACCAACATTTCACAGGTCTTTGCTGCCTCCAACGGTGCTTTAGTCACAATGCGAAGACACTTGGATCGCAACACTTCCGGATATGGCAGCTGGCAGCTGACCTCCAGATCAGGCACGCTTAATCCATCATAGGACGGATGAGCTTCTTATAGAGCAGCACACCGTTCCCGATGGACAGGCAGTGGCATGCCCCCCACCCTGCTCCTGTTGGTTCCCAGGCCCTCACATGATTCTGTCTCCACTCGCCACCGGTCAGACCAAGTTATCTGCCTTGAATGTAGGTTTCCTATATCTTTAACCAATTCCACGCACATGTCCTTGATAACGGAGGTAGCATGGACCTCTGAAATGTGGTAAACTTCTAACAGAATACATGGTGCTACGGCCCAGAAGACAGCCATCTTAGTGCATAATTCAATTACCATGTTCCATCAAATTCATCCAGCTACAGAGATGTTGCTAATAGATGATTACGCTGCAGTTAATAAGTTCTTTGCAAATGAAGTTAAAGTAGATGGACTGTTGTGTTAAAGTTGAACAATTCAGTACATTAGCTTCATCATGTATGGTTTTTCATCTTACTGTTTTCAGGTCTGTATCACTCTCCTTCAGAAAATTATAAATGTGAGTGAGGTTTCCATATTAAGTAACTGGAGTATTCAATTTTCATATATTTTCTTGTTGTGACAGTTTCAACCTGTGTTCTGTAGAGTGGAGTTAACCATTAGTTAAGGAGTTAATTTGAATTCTTAGAGGTGTGATTTTGAAGCCAAATTTTACGTATATTTCACCATCAGATGGATAATTAACTATAGAAATCTGTTGCCATACAAAATTTTACAATTCTGCCTTAAATGGCACCAGTATTGTTTCGGCCCCAGTAGTTTGTATGTCTGTCACGTTGGTATCATTGAAGACTGGAAATTGAAATGTATGGAGGTGATGTAGTCAACATTGGCATAGTATTTCATACAAGTTCTATAAAGATTGAGGAATTGGTTTGACCAGACACATCTACAACATCCACATGGGACAGGAGACTTATTTTCTGTGTGTACACTAAGACCAAACCACATAAATTGCATTTGGTTAGCACTAAACAACTTACTAATTTCCATGGACCAGAATTCTTAGCTAGTCAAGGAATTCCCTCACACTATAAAATACGAAGGTACGTTACCATGTTCACAAGAGCCTGCCACTGATCCCTATCCTAAGCTAGATGATTCCAATTCACATCCCCAAACTTAACATTAATGTTATCCTCCAACCTATGCCTAAGTCTTCCGAGTGGTCTTATCTGTTCAGGCTTTGCAGCAAAAATTTTGTATGCATTTCTAATCTCTCCATGTGTGCTACATGCCATGCTTTGTCTCATCTTTCTTGACCTAATAATATTTGGCAAATAGTACAAATTATGAAGCTTCTCATTGTGCAATATTCTCCAGCATCCCACCACTTCATTTCCCTTCATCAGCTGAGTACGCTAAGGCAAACGTGGCAGAGCTTTACGACAGGATGGTTAAGCACATTGGAGTGTGGCTTACATTAAGGATGCCAGTGCATGCTGGGGACATGGCTTCTAGGGTCGTGATGGTTGATGTTCCATTGTAGCCTGCTGCATCTGTTGTCCATATTGGGCTCGTGGTCTTTGACATCTGAAACATGGTAATTTAAGTGTTAATAACACTGCAGTGGGAGGTCTACTGGTTAGGAGAAATTCAACATAGTACCATGCAGTGAGTTATACTGGGCAGTGCAAGTTTTCCATGATCTGTAGAGAGAAGCATTTGTCAAACACTTTGCTGTTATCTGTGGTAGGGAACATGAGTCAGTTGATTTTGCTGCGTTATTGAAGCAAATTGTTTTCTGGATATTAACCATCGTCCAAGATTAAATAAAATCAATAAAAAACCACGACGTTTCGGAGATGGGAGTCTATCTCCGTCTTCAGGTAAAATGTACTCTTTTGGGCCCAATCGATAGAGCTAATCCCTATCTCCAGAGATATGTCTGCAAGATAGTTTTCAAGTGCATTCAAAGGAACACAGATTGCAGGTGTTTGAGAACCGGGTGTGGCGGAGGATATTTGGGCCTAAGAGGGAAGACGATGGGGTCTGGAGAAAACTGCATAATGACGAGCTTAAAAATCTGTACTCCTCCCCCAGTATTGTCAGGGTGATTAAGTCGAGAAGAATGAGATGGGCTGGGCATGTAGCGTGCATGGATGGGACAAGAGGTGTGCACCGGGTACTGTTGGGAAGCCTGAGAGGAAGAGACCTCTGGGGAGACCTAGATGTAGATGGGAGGATAATCTCAGGCGGGATCTATGGGAGATAGGAGTTGAAGGAGACTGGATTTTGTTGGCCCAGGACAGGGTCCGGTGGAGGGCTTTGGTTAATTCGGTGATGAATCTTCAGGTTGAGTAAGTCATCTAGTTAGTTAGTTAGTTATTATGTTTTCAAACTGATAGAAATGCTTATGTTTTTCATTCTACACAGGTCTTTCCTACTGCATGTGAACCCTGAACATTGGTTGGCAGTGCAAAAAATGTGTGGAGGCAGTATGTCAGGAATTAACATATTTCTAAAGAGGGGTAATTGATAGACTTGTGCCACATGACTTGCTTATCAGTTGGGAAATGGAAATCTGTAATTATCTGCATATTTCACGTTTTTTTTTGGTGTGTGATTTATATGCAGATTTATGAAGTGATCTGTCATGGACAATGCCACTGTTTGACTTAACAGTGAATGCAAAAAAAAACTAACTTGTGATCTCAGTAAAGTGAAGTTTGTGTTTATGTTTACTCACTGTTTGTGTTGCACTTGTCTGTTCAGACGTCTGCTTTTTGCAGCAGATGCAGCGCCTTACAGTGTCACTGCAGAATGTAGAGATACTTTCTAGAATGACCATGGTGATCTGCAAGCATCACAGTGTCATGGGGCAGAGACTATACTTTACCTTTGTCTTAAATGAAAAGTCTTGCAGTTTTTTTGTAAACAGTTCATTCTTCGTAAAATCAAGAATTTACATAACTGAAGTCTGCCGTGGACCTTATGATTACCATCGTTATTATTACGTAGCAGTGAAGGAGTGTGCGTTGGGTGGTTCTGACCTTATTTGTTTAAAGCTCTCATTAAAGGTCATCCTCAATTTCTTAGTCCATGTGGCATGTGATTTCTTAATAGTTTCAGAAGTCTGTCTGTCTTTGCAGTCTATTAAGAAGTTTAAAACAGTTGATTTCATATTTAAATATTTGTTCATCTCTTTTGCTTCCATGTCTATAAAAAGTGTTGGCAAGTCAGGTTTTTTGTTGTACGATGAAGTTATGTCAATTAATTGATCATAAAACAGGTTTTTATGGGTCAAAATAGTACATATATGTAGTTAGCATTTATGGAAGAATGTTGACTGGAGGTACAGTCTTATATGAGGTTCATCAGAACAAAACTTCTTTTCAGAAATTGGTGCGTTAATATAACGCACCCAATGATGTGCTAATTTTTCCATATTCCAAATAGGGGGAATAAGTTTTGTGGATCTCAGAACTTATCCTGTGGTCAAGTTATCAAGTTTTTCTACTTTTATGAATTGCAGAGATCATGCAGTGAGTTGCATGTTAATGGATGGATAATGTAATAATGAGTTAATTTTGAGAGGAGAGACGGACTTAACGTTAATTTTTATTTGTTCACAGAATTCACCCTCATAGGTTCATGCTACAACCACACTAGTATTTTTCACTTTATAAAAAGATTTTCTGTATAAAAATGTATTTAAATATTTCTAGTTAGCGTATTAGATGGTACTATATTCTGGTGAATTTTATTTCATAATATATGTACCTGTTCAGTGTTAACATTTATAAGATTCATAGATCTTACACTAGAATACATGATACATTTTGTATTTTGTGTTCATATAGCTTATGTAAAGATTTATTTAATTATTCTACTGTACTGATAGTAATGGAAATATAACAGTTCCAGTGTTTTATAAAGAGACTCTACTTTCTCTAAAATAAACACTGGACATTCGACAGCCACACACATATTGATTTCTGCCACCTATAAAATACACCCACACAAACAGATGTTATCCTTTAGGATCATAACAAATTTAGGTACTTCCAGAACAAGAAATTTACTAAATATAAAGTTTATTCAATATTTTATTCTTTAGAATTTGTTGCTTAAGTTTTAGTCATATTTAATTCCATTCTTAATAAAGTTAATCATTTATTATAACCAGAAACATGTCAAAGAGACGATGTCGAACAGATTGTTTTTCGTAATAATTGTAGTCGCTTTGAATATGTTACCTGTCAGAAGTGCATACTGCTGCCAGTCTTGTGACACTGTTTGGCATACCAACGCATTACTATTATCAGAAACCTACTCACCTTTTGTGTCCTTCTTGTACGAAGGTGATCAGGGTCAAAGATAATGCCCTAGTGCCTACCACCTTGCTGATAAAGGGGAAGGTCAGCTACTCTAGCCAGTGTATTGTAGTAATGAATAACTAAGAACCCCAGACATGGGTAAATATATATGGCAGCTCTGGACAGATGCAATATATTTGAAGTTACTGTATTTTAATTTTCTTGGAGGAAACATATGGTAGCCCCTTATTAATAGAATATTTTCAAAATGTAAAGTTGATCTGATTTAATTAACTTGAGTAAATGAATGGTAGTTACTTAGTGTTATGGGACCTGAGAGGTGATTGACCAAAAAAGCCATTAGACCCTATTATGAATCAGCTCATCAATACAACTATGTTTATTTCTGATATACTCAAGTCTGCGTCAGATTTTTACAAAAATTTTCCAATCAGAACTTATATTTTCTCTTGTTTGCTATGAGTTCTGCCCAACTTAGTCTTCCTAATTTTCCCTGAGACATTACAGAGTAAAAATTATTGTACCATACTTAGGTTGTTTAACATTATCAACATTTACTAAGATGTTAAAAATAATAAATAATATATTTTGTTTATATCTTAACATATACCAAGGTTTTGAATATAATACAAGAGAATGAAGGTGATCTAGAGAAAACCATGTTTCAGTTGAGTAATTTATCAATTTCACAAAATCAAAGAGTATTTTATTTCAAATTAAACATTCAATCAGCTTTAAGATAGTGTTACTTGATACAATGTTATAGCAAATTACACATTTTAACCCTTTAAGCCATTAGCCCAAGAGTATGCTTGCATCTGGAAGCGTCCTTTATCAGCAGTATCCCGAGTACGTACTCACCACTTTCAGGGACCAGAAGGAGTTAATTAGACTGATTAATGTAGAAAGAGTCTTGTGGTTTAAAAATACCAGATAGCGAGGAATGTGATGCATATATGGAAAGTGATAAAGCAGACAAGTCACTGAGCAGTTTACTACTGAAATAACCATTGATTGAAAGTAGGAAAAAATTGACAATTCATACGTCAAAAATTTCTTACTGATAGGCCATTTAAATATCGCCACCATATTATATACATTTAACTACTGAATAAAAGGGTTAATTATCTTAGCTGTGATATAACATATAACTGCGATCAATATATAAATAAAAATCTTAATAAATTTCAAAATATATTTGGGGTTATATCACAAACATTAAAAGAAAGATTACACATGAAACAGTGTTGAGTATCTACGAAGTTACGGTGGTGATGGTATTATTAAATCACAGAGAATCAAAGAGTGAAAATTAAAGATCAGAGATGCATACCAGAAATGGAGATGAAATTTCTAACCTCTGTAGTAAAATAGAATAAGTAATGAAGATATAAGAACAGATTTAGTCAGATTTTCATTGAGTTAAGCATAAAAGAAAATAGAATTAGAAGGAAAGAGGGTGTTGAAAGAATAGATAGAATCCATATTCATAAACTGTAAAATGTATGGTGGAAGACATATGGGAGAACTGAGGAAAAAAATGTAGAGCTCTGCATAAAGGAGGCCAGAACAGGCAAATGCCCACACCTTGGACTTAAGAAGACAAAGAGTGTGATGTCACCTTAAGAAGTAAATTAACAGATCTGTATGAAGGCGGTATTCTGATATGTCTGGAGAAACTGAGAAGGTGTGTGAAGAAACCTTAGACAGAAAAGGAAACCGTGAAACTGATATTTGCGCAAGACGCATTACTGATGTGCTAAGGCTCACTGTAACTTGTTTTCAAAATGAATAAAAATACGCTGTAACGCAAAATACAGAATGTACTGTCTATAGATTACGAGAAAAGCCCTGCGAGGGGAAGTCGTTTCTGGTGCGGTGCGGGGGGAATGTTTACTGTCCGGTGGACTAGAGGGCTGCTATTGGTGGGAAGTGTGACACGCCAGAGAGTTATGCTACTACAACACAGACTGAAAACATCAAGAAGTTGAGATTAGCGTGTATTGAGTGCGTCTGTACTGTGTCCTATGGGTGTTGTGATAATATTCTATGATAATCATAGGTGATTTAAAGATGTCGAGTGTACGTAAACAGGGGAAAACTATTCACAGGGAAACGCGGGAAATAATATCCAGCGTAGTGAAGCTGTGTGACTGCAAAGGATTAGGAAGGATACTGCCCACATGTGGAACAACTGGAACAACAATACTGGGAACGGGACGGGGTTGTTGCTGACGTGATCGACTCAATTATTATTGCCAATCTAAATGACAATAGCGATGACGAAGAGACTTCTTGTGAAGATGTTGAGTCTGAAGAAGCAACTGACTTTTCTGACTCCGAGCTCGCTCGGCCACTGTGAGGTAATTTTAAAGCAATACTCGTTAGAACTTATGAAAGCCTTTTGTCTGTTGTTCCTTAAACTTTATTCGTGTAACGCATTTGTGAAAAAGACATGGACACATTGTCTGAACGTTATCTGCGAGAGAAACTTTTAAAATTTCACTGAGGTTCCGGTAGATGGTAGCACCCATTCTCCAAAGCGTATGTTTTCATGAAACAGGCCAGTCGCCATGAAACTGCAGGAGAAGGCACGATGCTTGGACTGGTTTATTGAAAAGAAATCTGTTACACAGGTCCAAAGACGTTTCAGAACGACGTATCACAATACCATCGATACAAACAGCTTAAGGAGGCCGGAAGTGTTTTGCACAAGAAAGGTGCATAGAGTGCAGCGCACATGGATGGAGCTTGAGTATCGTTTGGACATTGTACGTATGACAAATGGTGCCCTTGTTGAATGCATGTAATGTTCATTATAACGTAGAGTTTCTCTTGCAGATGACCCTCTGTCTGTGTCTTTTCACAAAGGTTTTATTCTCGAGTAAAGTTGTAAAGATAATTTCTTTACACTCTGTATGCTGTAAAGGCCCTGGCATTCTGCAGTACCAGTGCAGAAGGAACTTACAAAATTGAGCAACTATACAGTAATATGTTGACTGACTGCTTTTTTATATTTTCAGTGATAACTGCTAACCTATTGTTCTTAGGTTTATAAAAATTGTGTGTAATGTCATTCATGTTTTGATATGGCAGGTAACACAAAACAATACAAAAAATTCTGTAACACTGCCAGTTTCAGTATTACTGGTATTACATGGGGGTGAAGAAGAAAGATGCAACAGAGTCAGTAATGGAAATGAAGTTCTTGGATGTACACAAATGGATAGGAGTAAAATGATGAAATGTAAGTAGAATTAGAAATATTCTAAAGAAGATGAATGGAAGGAATATAGGTGATTAGGATATTTGCATAGTTTAGAAGACACCCAAATCAAGCTTACCTTCATACACAGGAAAGTAGAACAGAATACTCACTTTCCAAAAAAAAGGGACGGGATGTCGTAGCCAGAACAGGAAGGTCTCCTGTATCCTGAAGTTAAGACGGTGTTTTGAGATGGAGCATTTTCACTTGTTGAAAAGTGTCACTGGTATGAACTTCTGAAGCTGTGGTTACAAAAGAAGTAGAAAGTGGCCTTAGTTTATGTTCTTTCAGGACTTCTGTACATAATTACAAGATTCTGATTATTGTTTGGAGACAGCACTGAGAAATTATATGATCCATGTGGCTGTGGGTGTGTGCTATCAGTCTGCGTAGAATGGATGGTCAAATTACATTGCTGTTGGAGCAGCGTGATAAAATTTGTTCACTGATATTTGTGAGCTTCAGGTTCATGTGGTTGAGAAAGAGTTATTTACTCTAAAATGTAGTTATAATAATTTCTCTAAAAAGTGTTTTTGTATCCGTAAATTCAATTCTTCTTGAATTTCTGAAAATTGTTTTCTGATAATATTTTATTTGGCAGACATGTAATGGTATAAATATAAGAATGAATACTGTTTATTCAGAACTCATCTTATGTAACTGTGGTGAAAGTTCTCATGAGGTTGCACCTGCAAAATTTTATTTTTAATGCCATTGTACTGACCCAGAAATTCTCAGGTCTGGTAACTTGTATATCTGCATTATATGTAGTGGAGTGGTGTAAGATTTATACAGGTACTGGGGATTGAATGCCAGCCAGTTCTGATGCATGTTGTTATACCAAGAGGTAATTGAACTTTAGCTTTGCAGATGTACTAATGGAAGTTCATGTAAGTTTAACACAAGATAACATGCCATTTAAGTTTGCATATGATTCTTTGAACAGTGATTATTTCACACACTCAGCTTATGATTGCAACATGTTAACCTTTATTATGTAGGAAGAAGGAATAATCCCTTCAGCTTCACAAAATATTACAGTGGAGGATGAGTTGGGTATGGAATGTAACATGCATAGAATACTTGAGAAATACATACAAAATTGTTGTCAGAAAATCTAAGAAAAGTACCTGTAGCTGGAAGGATAATAAAAAATTGATTTTAAAGAAGCATATTTTTAGGGTTTGGGCTAGATTCATGTGAACATTATAATGAAACTATTGGATTTCATAAAAGGCAGAGAGTTTTTTTGAGTAGTTGAGTAACTATTAGCTTTACAAGAATATTGTGCTTGATTATAAAAATTCAGATTTTTTTTATGGTTTCAAACACGTGTATCTTCAGGCGTGTGTGTTTGTGAATGTAGTATAATTACATTTTCTGATTCGTACAGAGCTAGAACATTTTTTAGGGTGCACTCACATGACTGAGTACAAATTTCATGTTTTTATAAATGACGGAAACCTCTTTAAGCCTCTTCCCAGAAATGTTGGCTGGACTGCTACAGTCATAATTTGGTGCATCCCTGGATCAGATATTTCATGTTTCATTTCTGATGGTTTGCTGCAGCTGCTGGGAGGATGCGATACTTGACACCTGCTCCGCCCCTCCAGAGCCTGGCTTGCTGCCTTAGTGCTCAACTTTCAGTAGTGAGTGAGAGGCTCCAGAGGTGAGTTGTGGTTATGTTAATAGAATATCAGAATCAAATCCAACCCTATGAATTGAAAGTTTAGGTTGTCTAGCTAATTTGGACAATACTTTGTGTGGTGTGCAAGTCAGGATAAACTGTTTCACTGTGACCTTTGTTTGGAACTCCACATAATATTAAAATAGCAGCCTCACACGTTTTCAGCCAACTGGGGGTTGATACTTTTTTCGAATACCCAAGTTTTGTGTTCATTCTCTAAAATTGGAGTGTGGTATTTAAGTTTTGAATGCTTTAAAAGTGCATTATAGCATATATTTTACAAATTTTTGTGTTTTTTATGTGAAGTTAGAAAAAAAAGGTTGCATTCATCATATGCGCTGATTTAAACCACTGAATGCCGTTTCACTTGCTGCTGCTAATTATTTAGTTGGAGATTTATGGGTTTTTTTATCTTCTAAAGTACTGGGCTAAACCAAAATGTGTTCAATGTTTATAATTCTAGTTCTAATTTTTATGATGTAATAAAAATCTGTTATTTTACACTGAGTTACTTTTGACTAATTAGACAGAAAATAGTTGAAGCTGACATATTTAACATAAAATATTCATTGTATCTAAAAAAATTTAAAGATGTAAGCAAGATTCTTATTTTATTTTAAAAGTTGATGAATAAAATTATACAAAAGAATGTTGTGAAACAGATGAACTGTCCATAATGAATAAATTTTTATGTTCACGGTAAAGCAGTGCATTGTGCTGTAAAATGGCATCAGAAAACAAATCACTGTTGTAATGACACTTCATTGTTTCTAAACTTAAACATAATTAATATTGTTGCAGTTGTTATGTAGAGTTTGGTAGCTGGAAGCCGTTAGTGTGTTTCCCTCAGGGGCCAAACCTAAATCTTTCCCACTATTAATTGCAGACAGAGTTAATTATGGATGCGTGTGTGTTTGTGTTTCTTATCTTAGCTCCTTCTTGCCTTTTGAGAAGTGCAAATTTATTTTAGCAGTACTCATCTAATTGTTATACTCTGTGATGCAGTTTATGTGATGAAAGTTTTATTTTTTGTCGAGATATGCTATTTGTAAGTATTACAGCATGACTTCAATCTAATAGCAGTTGTTTGTAAGAGTATCATTTTTCAGTGGTTGAAGTGTGTTGAGGTTAAACTATCTAAAATCATTAGTTATTGTTCAGATTATTGAAGTTAATTCCAGTATTGTTTATGGAAGGTCAAACAATATGAATAGTGTAAATTATAAATAATATAGAATATATTGTACAATATGATATAGGATATAATATAGCAAATAGTATGGAACTTTTAAATTTGAAAAAATACATATGTACGTACGTACATACATGCATGTGCACGTACAGAGACTCTCCCCCTATATTCCATGGATCCATAAGTTAGTCAATTGAGAATTGGGTGGAATAAGTTGTAATAGTGCAATACATATTTTTAAGTACAATTCATACAATTATAGAATTTACACATATTATAAACAAGGTTCTGTTAAAGTAGTAACAAATACATCCACCCATTACATAAAATAGATTACACTACCCATTTTTATTATGTGAAGAAAAGAAAACCGTAATGAACATTATGACTTATTTGCAAACATTAGAAATTCATGAACAGAATAAAAGGAACAAGGACCTCTGAAACATTCACAAAATTCTGCCAGACTCCACAATGCTACAACCAAGAAGACAGGCATTCTTTTCTTTTCTTTTGTTTTATCTGTCTTAAGGATGGCTTATTGGTAGTAAACGATGTACTTATATGAGAGAAAACTGTGATATTGCATGGAAGTCATCAAAAGTTTTACTATAAATGATGACGTTCCCATCAGGAGGAAATATTATTGGTTCTGTTAAGGTATTTATCAAACTTCTAGACCACCAAGTTCCAGATTGTGAAAGTAAGCCATCTGCCATGTTTGAATGGGATCTTGGTTGACGTGGGGTTCAAACTCGTTTCCTCCCAAGAAACCGGTAAGATACATAAACTTAAAAATAATGTATTTGGTAACAAGTTTGGTGTTATGCATATGACTTGTGTTGGCAGGACTGATGGTGAGCATACACCATGTTTGGGTGCATCTGGGCTGTCTTGTTGCCAGCACTGCTTCCTTTTCTAGAATCAAGAGGACAAGTTGTTTTTGATACACAGTACGTTTGTGGGAATTTTATTAATGTGAATGAATTTTTTTTTCATACAGACGTGTAAATGATATTGACAGGCAAATTTTATTTTCCATCATGTTAAAAGATGTCATTAGTATTTTAGGATGAAGTTGGGAGTTTAGAAGCTAAGAGGGATTATGAGGGGAGTGGGGGAAAGGAACATACCCTCTATGTAGGGGAAATGAAGATGTTAAGCTTATATTGCTAAGCCACCCAGGAACAAAAAATGGAAAATCCAGTATACTATTTAGAAGTGGTTATGTGTAAATTAGGAACTATAACAGTTTTTAGCCGAATTGGCGGCTGAAGCGTGCACCAATCGCATGTACTGTGCCATGGTAGGAAGCAGTGGTGGTGGGTGGAAGGGCGAGATCGTGAGGAAACAACATACAGTGGTGCCAGATGTAGCATTGCTGGATTCCACAACACTATGCAAAGAACATGTAAGAATTGGCAACAACGCAGTGAAGCTACCGAAACCACGGGATTTCTGAACAGACTGAGGTCTAGCTGCTTACCAACAGACCTTCTTTGCGCTGATTGGTCACTCACAAAGAGCAGAACTCGACTCAGCCGCCAATTCCACTGAAAAATACTATAGTGTGCAGGAAAACAGTAAACTGTATAAATAGAAAACATATGGTACATTTAGGAGATTATTTAGACAGAGTTAAACACAACTGGGAATGTAAGGTGAGGAAATGTGATAGATAATATTCAGCTTTTATTAAATGTAAAATTGTATATATGGATAGTCTGTACACTGAGGTAACCACATGTTAAATGGTGTTTTGTCTCACAATAATTTGTGTTTGAAAACATGACTCAACACGAATTGTAACTGAACTGCTTCTCATCTGGCAGTTTTGTTACTGGTACCTGTTTTGGATATTTGAAACCATGATCTATAATTGTACCAAGTTTTATTTCCTTCTTTGCACTCATATCTGGATCAGAACTGTTCTTGCATTCTGTAAGATGTGACATTTAGGAGATAATGTTATTTAAAAGTGAAGCATGAGTGTGATGTTGAATTTTGAGTATATTATTAACCAAATGTCAGTACATCTTTTGGTGAAAATGACAAATGTGTATGAGCTGTCGGATTAAATTAAATGAGGTATGAAAATGGACATTTTTCACAATTTAACAGAATTATATCCTGTTTTACTTAACTCCTCACCGCCGAGAGGCGTAAAATTACGCCCGGCATTTAAATGCTCGGGATTGCAGCTGGGCGTAAAATTACGTCCGGCTTTAAGCCTAATTTCTTCAGCTCATAACTTTGTAACGATTAATGCCAGCGCAATGAGGTTTGTAGTATTCTGTTGTGGAAAGTTTTCTGTGTGTGAAGATCCGGCAACGTTGTTGACAAACCCTTGAACGACTACCTGGGAGTCTAAAAATAGACGACTGGCCTCAGTTTTACAATTGAGAACCCTTCAAGCAGTCGTGTGTTATTTGATGCTGAACAAAGGGCACTTCTAGACGAATTATTGGAAGTGACAATTATAGTAGCTCGGACACTGAGAGTGTAGACTTTGAATATACACAGTTGGTGACACCGGGAACGTTAGCGATTAGT
>NW_019060014.1:186483-209585 GCF_000696155.1 Zootermopsis nevadensis
AGTGGCAAGATGTCACAGTAGACGAAATTTACGTGGTTTTGGCTCTATTTATGTTGATGGGCATTGTTCAAAAGCCTACAATCAGATCTTATTATGCAAACAACCGGCTGCTGTACACTCCGTTCTCAACTTCTGATCAATTTGCTCCCATTGGTCACACACAGAGAGCTCATCTTATAAGGTAAGATTACAAAACCATCTTTTAAGAGGATTTCAGTGAAAAATTCATAATTATATCTCATATAGTTCAAAAGTTATGGAAAAAAACGTATTTTACAGCAAAATTTAAACGGGCATTTAAAAATTACTACCGCCGGAACAGCACAACAGCGGTATATGCTGGGTATTTAAAATTCCGCTTCAACAGGTTAAATTATCTGAGGACCGCTTGAAGCTGCAACTTCAATATTAATACTCTTTGAGAGTCATCCAGTAGGTGGTAATATGTACAGCGTTCCATACTTGCATTTGTTAATGGTTCTGAAATATGTTACATCATAAATCTCAATTAGTGGCTAGCGTATGAAATTCTGTGTTGAGTTTTGATGTAAAATATACAATTGAATTTGACTCCAGAGAAAAACAAAGGAAAAATGTATTACAAATATTCTTATAGATCTACAATTTTAGGGTAAAAGCCATGCATGTAACTAATGGTTTTAATAGTTATGGCAGTCTAAACCTGGGGAAATATTACATAACATGTATTTCTATCAACACACTGTTACCAAGAAATTAGTGTACTTTGAAAACTAATTTGCAGAACACTTTCATAATTCACATGATATTTATGAAGGAACTAAGCTGTTCAAACAAATTTGTACGGAATTTGGTTTATTGAGTGAAACTGATATTTACAAAATTTTTAAACTGGAATGACGATATTGTGATTTAGGGCAAAAATTTACTGGTAACCAGGCAGGAAGCAGAAGAAGATGAAGCTATAATTTGACAATCGCATTACATCTCCAGTTTTGTTAATTATCTGTTCGGGTTTCAAAGATGTGGGTTTTTAGGAATGTTTTCACAGTCACTAAGTATACGCTGTATGTCTGACATTTTTTTTTGCAGGTTATGCTTTATTAAAACTGATTTGTAACCAGGTGCAGCTTTTTCATATCCTATCACTGAGAAGATGATAACTGTGTTGCAGGCCGCGAATTTTGACACAAGATGGCCATTTACTGCTGTTCAGCGCTTTAGACCGCAATATCACGCTGCGTACGTCAGGTCGTGGCTATGTCAACCTCGACAGTGAGAATCTCGCATTGCTTGCCAAGACGGTGAGCACGACACCATTCTCTTGCCTCCTGGTCGCGTTTGGCACTTCATGGTTTCTGTGAATCGGTGTACCCTAAGTGAGCTACTTCCTGGCTCACTTCTCTTACCAACCATACCAAGGCTTCATTCCTTTCTTTGTTTTGCCATCCTTCCCTCTGCTTTCTTTTTTCCCTCTTTTTTGGATTCTGGGCAGAATATTAAGGGGAATGAACACCATTTATGAGGAGTTTGACCTCTCCCTCTTTTTTTATATATAGTGGTAATGCGTCACGGTGTTCACATCCTTTGCTTGGTGCACCTGTTAATAACATCTCAGTTTTGTTGGATAATTTTCTTTATCTTTTTGAATGACATGGCCCCGTTGTTGAGTACCTCACAGGTGAATCATTCTGCCTCAGCTTTATTCACATTAGTTACACCGTGAGAGGCCTTTACCTGTTCTGAGTTTCATTCATATTTGTTACATGCCATGTTGCTAACAAAGTCCCACAATTTCTTTTGGTCCTGTCACTGGTGCAATTTTGTCTTCCCTTCTACCACTTCCGAACAATTATTCTCCTAAATACCCATTTTCAGACACCCTCAGTGTTGCCTTAACTCTGTTTTTGTTTCGTTTGTTCTACCATATTCATAATTAATGCGCATTTACTCCTACCATACTCCCACATAACACATTTATTGTATTTTTGGTAGAGCAAATTACCATCAGAATTACACATGGGATTTGTAAAGGTTATGTAATGGTTGTTGCAGTAGTATATAGCTTTTGTAGAGAGACAATTCAATGATTCAGTATAACAGAATTAATTTAAAAAGTTAGTTTTCATTCATGTTTCCATAACCTTGTTGACACGTGTTACTGATGGAATGAGAAAGTAACTCATCCTTGATCTTTGGGTTAACCTCCACATAAATTGACCCTGTTATCAAATACGTGTAAATTGTTTCCCTGTGTGTTTGAGTGTTACTGACCATGTGTTGGTTAAACACTATACGAATTTTAAATGCAGGCTCTTCTGAGTAAGGAAACTAACGTTCGGAATCATAGAAGGCACGGCATTTCTTGACGAACTGATCGACTATTAGACCACTGCAGACCATCAGTAAAAGTAAGAAGCTGTCCCGCTGTATGCCATGTAGGTGCTTGTGGGGAGAGGTGGTACAGCTCCTACTCATTCTTAACCTCAGCACTAGGTTGGGGGTGAGTGGTCAGCATCACGCCCCAGCAGTGCTTTTCCTCAAGGGAAGGGCCCTGGTACCAATTAGATAGGAGGCAAGGTGGACCCCAGAGCCAGTCTGGACACATTGAACTAACCTGGCTCTTGTTATCAACCCCCCAAAAATAGAATGTCCTGTAAAAGTTCAGATTTTGTAACATTTCTTTTTGACATTTTACTCCACTGCACATAAGTATGAGAGAAAAATGGGAAAAGATGATGAAAGACTCTCAGGCTACAAGCCATGTCAGGTGGTTGGATGGTGAACAAACCATATCCTCTGCCAACGTTTCGAGAGCAGAGATGGCTCTCATCCTCATTTCCCATCGACGAGCGCTCTACAGGGGACCAGTTTTGTTATGCAGCTGTCCCGAGGTTGAGAGCTGAGATTGCTCTCGAAACGGCAGAGGATATGGTTTGTTCACCATTCAGCTACCTGGCGAGGCTTGTAACCTGAGAGTCTTTCATCAATTTATGTTTTCTTGAAGAATGTATACTTCAGTTGCACTCATTCTTATATTGTATTAAGGATGGATCACACTTGAATTTTTTTTGGTAAAATGATTTTCAATAACTTTTAACACTTTTCCACAATGTTTTTGTAGCAATATTTTGGGGGAAAGTTGTAAATCTTTGTGTTATTTGTGTCATAAAATTATAAACGTTAATAATTTACCTGTGAACTGTGGTAAGTTTTTGTCTAGTGTTGGTGCCGTGTACCATGCACGGAAAGAAATGCAGTATATAACAAATTATTTACCAAAGGCTGGTCATATTTCCTTCTGACTTTCAGAATAATTATTATAGTTTTTCTGTTGAGTGATTTAACATTATGAAATAAGTAATATTGAGGAATTTGTATATTGTATTGTCTACACTGTTAAACTGAATGGAAAAGTTAAAATAAATAAGATTTCATAATAAAATTAAATATGTTAATGTTAAAAATCTGAGGTATATGACATTCCAGGATCATGGGATTCTTTAAACCTTATGCTGTAGAACATAGTAAAATTAGAAGGTCCCTGTCTCTTCTAACATAGTAAAATGTAATAAAATTGAATTTAAAATATAATTACCTGGAATAAATTTGGCTGATGGTGCCATGCACTAGTGTTTTAAATGCAAATGGTGAAGTAGCAGAGTCAGATTACACATATATATTCTATGCATCCAACACTAGGGTGGTATTACTCTTTTAACCCTTTGATGCCAAACTCAGTAAGCCATGCTGTCTTTCTAGTCTGCAATGTGCCACTGTCAACAGTAAGGCATACTCGCTTATGAACCATCTCACTTAACCCTGTTCTTGCACATGTGCTACTGCTGTTGTTCAGAATGCAATGATGTAGCTGTGTAGGTAAGGTTTTGTTCTTGCTCTCAGAGTGTTTATATGTCTATTTAATGCATTATATTTATTTACTTGTGTATAAGTAATAAGCATGAATGAAGAAAGTTTACCTATACAAACAGGAAAAGATCTTTGTTTTCACAGGCATATGCCATAGATGAAATAAAGATCTTTTTACATTAACCATTAGCTTCGTGGTTCTTAAAAAAATCCGTACAAGAGAAATGGTGAGCTGAAGAGACATGTGTTTACATTCATCAGCATGCTATGAGAATGAAATAGGAAAATTCAAATTTTAGCGTAAGAGTGATTCAGATTGTACTATATTCATGTGGTGGAAGTAACAGCGTAACATGTTTTATGCATTGGAATTTGATGAAAATTTTTAAAAATTTTTGTTTCACTCTTATCTTTCCTGGCATAGATCTTCCCTATAGATGTTCTCAGTTTGATTTAATTGATGGTACATGATTAATATAAGCACGATTTGGTGTGCTGACACATAAAGCAAAGCCATCGTAGGCACAGAGTTCAAGAGTTCACATTCCCTTCAGATGCATTGGTTTGAAAAATGTTTGTAAGATATCATATTTCAATTACAGAATTCAGAATATGGTATCTACCCCTCTAAATGAACATGCATTTATATTACTCAGTTTTATCAATTATTATTTCTATCATTATTTGCAGGCAAAATCTGCTTCGGAGACAGTCGAACACATCCGCACAAGTGTGTTGGTAACATTGGAGCAGAATGTACAGATCTTGTTGGATGCAGTTCTTGGAACACAGGGCTTGCAGACAAAGTTGGCGTCAGTGGAGAAAGCTGTCAGAAATGGCTCTTTGGCTGGCACCGTGAGTTGATACTTCTTCCATCCTCAAGACTCGTTCTTATAACCCTTATCATCATCATTATTGTCTTTTGTATCAAACCGTATCATGCAACATTTGAAATAGTGCACCAAGATTCTGTTGGGTTGTCAGTCACATCAAAGTTTAATTAAAAACCAACATTTTTAAAACCTCTTTCTCCGTCATAATGTGTGAGGAAAAAAGACATTAAGTTACTGATTAATATCTGAGACAGGCCTCGCATTGCCTCTTGCATGTTGGCATCAAAGTGAGTGAAGGGAAGTGTCAGTTTGAGCAGTTGCTTAACCTGGAAAATGATCCTGTCTGTCTTCATGTCTATGTTGATTGGGCTTTAAAATCCTGGTGGACAGATTCCTTGCTTGCCTCAGTTTTAAACCATCTTCTCTATTTATGTTTGTGTGCAGCCTTATTTCTGTCACTTTCTCAGTAATTCAGCGCACAGAACCTGATATTCTTGCCATTATCTAGGTACCTGGCATGGAACTTAATTTGATGGCTTAATTCACTGCTGTGTTCTGCCACTGTGAACTTTTATGGCTGGTACATTTGCAAATGCCATGTGTTTTCTTCTTGCATCATGTCTCTGAATTTACCTGTCTGTTCTACTTATACTTTTACGCATTCCTCCCGACACCTGAAACCCTCAGTCGTAAGGGGCTCTGTACCTCTTCCAGACTGAGGGCCAAATTAACAGTTGCTTTTCATCATGTAGGTTGAGAGGTTATAGATAAATGAGGACATTTTATTGAAACTTTAGGGAAATTTATAAAAATATGCTACAATTACTAATTTATACTGCAAACCGTTTGACACATCACTCAGTTTTCTTTATCAACATCAGTCACTCGATATTTAAGACATCTGTTGCTTGAGGTTCAGTTTCTGTAGTTGCGATTCACAAGCATCCGTCAAAGTATCCACATCCTGACTAGGAAGACCTAACGGATGTTGAGACAACTGAAGAATGGCTTAGGACTCAGAGTTTGAGGAGTCTACAATACGAGGCGCGTCCTCAAAGTAAGTTTCCTTGGGGCCGTTTACAGAAACAAAACACAATTTCATGGAAATATTTATTGCAACAGATACAGCAAGTGTCCAGCTATTTTTCAACATATTCGCCACCGGAATTGAGACATTTGTCATACCGTGGGACCAACTTTGGAATACCTGTGTCGTAGAAGTCTGCCGCCTGGGATGGGACCCACTGTGTCGAGCCGTGTGCGGCCTAGCGTTATCACTGACCGCACTTCACAGTCGGCGGGAGCTGGAATAAGAACCTCCATCTTCAACAGCTGCAACGATGCTACTGTGAGAACGCGGGAGGTGCCGTTAGTGCATGCGCCATGCTACGTCATTGCTCTATCATGTACGCACAGTCGCTTCGCGCAATATAAGGTTTGCTAGCTGTGGGACGAGTGGGAAACTTACTTTGAGGACGCGCCTCGTATATTCTGTAGAATAAACAGATGCAAGGAAAACACATGGTATGTACATTCATACCAGGCAAACAAATTTGTGGTGGCAGAATACAACATCGAATTAAGTTCCATGACAGGTAGCTAGACACTGGTCACATCATCTTGTGTTTACTGACTTATTATGGAAGCAGCTACACTTAAATAACATAAATCGGGAAAAAATGTTTCGAACTAAACCAAGCGTGGAATCTGTAATCAGGATTTTAAAGCTTGATGACACAGGGCTGTAGACAAAGAATAGTCAACAGACAAAGGATCAAAGATTGCTGTCTTCTGGGTTGTTGCACCGTGTAGTCTGGTAGAAGTTTACCGACGTTTCAGAGGTTCTTGCTGCCTCCGTCATCAGGGCGATCGCTAGGACTGAATATCATTCTTTTCTCTGCATTGACTCCGACGATGGAGAAAGTGCAGGACTTTTAAACATAGGATTTTTAAGTCAGTGTTTGTGGAGCTGATTACCTCAGAAGATTGTATTCCATTTGTAAGACTTGAGGTTCTCACAGCGGTGAGTATGAAGATATCCGTCTTCTGGGTTATTGCGCTGTGTAGTCTGGTCGATAACTTTAACAGGGAAGATGGACTTCACCTGAGCCGGTCCTGGAAGCCTCTTATTCACACACTCCGAGGACTCCGAGAGCGAGCAAGAGTGCGCCGCCAGAACCAACCAGACCACTAACTCGGCCCTTTTCAGGGCCCTTATCCATACAACCAAACTCACCTTTCTCTCTCTACTTTCTCTCCCTCTCCCACTCTCGCCCACGTGCTACCATTGGTCCACTCCCATACCTGCTCCCATTGGCTCGGGGCAGGTTAACATCGACCAGACTACACAGCGCAATAACCCAGAAGACGGATATCTTGTATTCCATTTATTTGCCGTGAAAGCTTTTAAGTCTTGCATTTGAAAGGGTTCTAACTCTGCTATGGAAGTCCCTGTTTACCTGCATTATGCACACATCCTGAATAATTGCCAGATGCTACTTCATGATTGGCTGAAGTATCTATGTAAAGGCTTTCTCATTAGTTTTTAAAAGTGCCTTGGAATGGCAGGCTGCATTATTCTGTAGAGGTTTATTATGGAATACATATTTCCTCTTTATGTACTCCTGATACTCCCAGGCAATACCATAGACACAGTTTGTCTTCATTGCATTTAGTGTGCAACTAGTTTTGAATTCCTCTTGTTTTATTACAGGACGAACCACTTGGGAAAAGAGTCGCAGCCCTGAACAGGAGAGTGAGTAGAATTTTGCACTGACTTACATGCTTTTCTTCATTTACTGTCAATAAAAATTGGCACTGATGATTTCTAATGTTTCACAGGTGGTTCTCTTGGAGCGTCAAGTGCGCCAGTTACGCGCGCTGCTCACTACTAACGAGTGTGCCAGTAATCCGTGCCACAACGGTGGCACATGCATTGACAGTTACAATGGATTCTTCTGCAGGTGTCCAAGCAACTGGGAGGTAAGACAATGTTACCAGCTGTTGTAATACAGGATTGTGTTAACTTCATTGATTTGATCGAAATTTTAGATTAATATATTTGTTAAGGTAAGGAATCTTAGAATAGTTTAAGCCCTTATGCATAGAACTAACCCTAAAATTTTATTATCTGAATATGTCATATTTTTTTTAAAATTTTCTTTAACCCATGGGAAGAAAGGAAATCGTCCAGAAGTCATCGATCATCTGACGAAACAACTGTAATACGTATTTCTCAGTCTGGATTTTTGAAGCGATATAAAGTAATGAGCATTAAGATTAACTGTAACTCTTACCAAGTTATATCAGTGTTTGCAGAATATTTCGGGAAATTATTAAATTCTATGTGAGTGTGTTTCATTATTAAAGTATGAGCTACCGATAGAAAATAATTTTCATTATCAAACAATTTTAACTCATAATTTAACAATAATAATTTAAGAGACCACTGTTATTACATTAGGTAATTTATGGAAAAGCTTATCACTGTTTTGAACTCAGGAAATGACAGGCTATTATTCCTTTGACCTTAAACTCGTGTCTTTCGGACATGGCGACTGTATCCCTAGTTGTAGTGTCATGTAACATGGCTTCATGATTGTTATATTGGTTCGTAATCCATGAAAACAGTGTCAGTGAACTCTAGAAGAATAACAATATGGCCTTCATAAATCACTTGTCAAGGGCCCTTAGCTTCTCAATTATAAATATTTTTACACTTTGAACATTAATTTCTGTGTCGATATCTGCTACTGAATGCAGGGACGAATACGTCATTCTTATAACCCATTAGCTACCTTCAGTTTACACATACTTTTTTCTCTCCATATAAACTTATTTTTAAAATATGTTCTGAATAAGTATTTTTATTTTTATGTAAGTTTTACATATACTGTAACACAAAAATAAAATTATCTCAGGAAATACTATATTTCACTCAGGCACCACTTACATTATGTTTGAACTAGATGGATTTTAGCTTTGAAATTTATGTAAAAGGTGAACAACTCAGTGAATGTGTGAATGAGTTCAGTGTATGCGGAATAAACAGTGTTTCTGGTCTATGCAGGGATTGCTATGCAATGTGGACGTGAACGAGTGCGCACATTTCGCGGGAACCGATCTTGGCTGTCAGAATGGTGCAACTTGCATCAATAAACCAGGCACATATGAGTAAGTATTGTTTCCGTTAACATTTTGGATAATGCGTAAGAGAAACAAAAGAGTTTTGGAGTGGAAATCATCAGATTATTTGTTATTCTACAGACTTCTAATGTTAAAAATCTTGTGTTGTTGTTAATGCCATATATAGGTAATTTAAATTTTCATCACATCAATAAAATGCAATTTACCACATGGGCTAGCATTCTTTTCTTGGGTGTAAGTGGTCAGCGTTTGCTTATCTTTAATTGAAGAATATAAGAAAACAGAATTGAGGATTATCAGCACTATACGAGGTGCGATCGGAAAGTTTCAAGACTGCGCGTATAAAAACCCGTACACTTACCTCAGGTATTAATTTCATCCATCACCCTCGAAGTAGTTCCCCTGGGAGTGAACACAACGATCCCAGCGCCGCTGCCAAGCCTGGAAGCATCCCTTGAAATCTTTCTTTGTCAGCCTGTCAAGCACCATCTGCGATTCTGCCTGAATCTCTTCTATCGTCTCAAATCTCCTTCCCTTTAGCTGAATTTTCATCTTTGGGAAGAGGAAGAAGTCACACGGAGCTTAGAAAGGAAGTTGGGGTCGGTTCTTGCAAGATCTTTGACCTCCTGACAAACGAGAAGTCGATTCTGCTTCTGGTCCTCAGACAGGAGCCTTGGCACAAACTTGGCTGCGATACGTCGCATGTGGAGTTCTTCCTTTAGAATCAGCTAACAGGTCCCATAGCCTATCCCAACAATGTCGCACAAATCGTTGATGGTACGACGTCGATCTTCGTAACAGTTTCGGGCGTTGTGCTCGAAGATGGTCGGCCAGAACGCTCGTCATCATCGACAGAGATTCGGCCATTTTTAAAACGTTAATGCCACACAAAAGTTTGTGCACGACCCATTGCGGACTCCCCAAATGCTTGCTGTAGCATTTCATAGGTTTCCGTAGCCGTTTTGGCGAGTCTTTGGCAAAATTTGATGCACACGCCATTCCGAAATCGCAGGAGGGTCGGTGTAATGCACTACCAAAACGCCCGTAACTAAGAAACAAATGCTAATTCGATGATGCCGGCTGGCACACTGATTCACTATGAATGTAGGCCGCACCCCCTAAAGGCAGAAGCTCGTACTACATCCGGTCGCCCTCTATTGACACAGTCTTGAAACTTTCCGATCACACCTCGTATATTGTCTGTAACTCTGAAGCATATTTCAGTTTATTTATCTGTGCGAGCTGTCCCCTCCATTATTATACGTTACTGTGTACTGTAGTAGGTCAAACTGCTGAATGCAATCAAATCTAAGCCAGTCGATATTCAGTATTGCCATAAACACGTTATCATATGTAATCAGTTAAAACTGCATCCTGTTCTTGTGACATAAAAAGGTTTTATTTTGTTGTTTTTCAAGGTGTATATGTGTTAGTGGCACATATGGTGTCCACTGTGCTCAGCACACAGACGACTGTTTGACCTCCACATCTGAAGAACTCTGTGGCCATGGGACATGTGTTAACACAAAGACCACTGGAAGTAGAAGTCACAAGTGTATCTGTGATCAGGTGAGCCGCTTGCGTATAAGATCTGAAGCTTTCACGGCAGCTAAGTATAATTAATTCTTCTCAGGCTACCAGCCGTGCCAGTGGAGAAAATGCCAGGGTACCCCGAGGAAGAGGACAAAGATGGTTCTTGAAATGTTTGTGTTTTCTGCATTCAACCGCCTGACATGGCTGGTAGCCTTAGAGTAATTAATTATACTTGAGTGTGTTTGGTGACGATTGAGCACAAGTTTTACTCAGTCCCGCATGTGGTGAGTTGTTTGTCCATGAGATGTGTATCGTCTAATCTTTAAGAAAAAGTCTTAAATGATACATTTTTTAACTGGTGTGTCACACACTTTTGCGGAGTGCTCCGCAAGGCTTTCAGAAGAATAATGTTTATTTAAAATTAAGTTATGGAAATAAATCAAATAATTATTACAATGTTATCCTTAATTTAGGAAATCTCAAACTCAGACAATTATTTATTGGGGAATGTAACAGCACTAGAGTTCTCTATTTTATTGTGACTCAAAGTTCCAACATTTCTTTGCAGTACTGTTTAAGAATGAACAAAAGAAGTTGAAAATGTTGAAATTAAAAGCCTTGGAATCATGAAACAAAATATGCCGATTACCAAATGTGGATGAAAATAGAAAATTGCACAGATTTAATGTATCCGATGAGCTGCTGCATTATGAACTCGATTTACAGCGGATAAAATTTTTTATTGTGGCTATTACTGTGTAAAAAGCAGCCCATTCATGCATTAAATATTCTTTTAAAAAGACTGGAAATGAGAGTGTGATTAATTACACTAGTGAATTATTTTCCTTCTCGAAGGTATCACCACCTTGTCGAAGGCAATCTGCCGGGTGAGGAGGCTTGCGTGCTCAAATGACCCTTAGGGCTATGCCGGCCTGAGCTTCGGCTCATGGTAGGGTCACCCAAGCCGGACAGGTCTAAGGAGATGCGCTAGACTAAGAGTGATACCCTGGTCCTCCAGGTTGGGGGTTGGGTGTAGGGCTAACAACCTTTCACCTTTAAAAAAAAAAATATGTGTTACGAAAAAAATCAACCAAGCCTCGGATCAGGACGGACTCTTTGGCACGACCACGGCAATTGAAAAAGGACATGAGATTTGGTACCTGGAACATTAGGAGCCTCTATAGGGCTGGGGCACTGAAATCAGTGGGTAGGGAATTAAAATCTTTTGTAAATGTAACTAACTGATGAAAATCTAAAATATACTGATTTTAAGAATGAAAAGCTGACCAAGGTCATCTGTATACACATGCACACTTACAAAGTTAAGAAAGCAGAGGGGTGTTCATTGAAGTCTTTGCTGCGCTGAGGTGGCACCTTTTTGTAAAGTTTGGAAACCACTGTATTTTCTTAAGCTTTATAAATTGATGCAAGATTTAAAACTATCTCAGGGTATGAATGTTACAAAATTCTCTTGTGTGATCATCCATGTGAATGTAGAGTAAAAAAATCAATGTTTCATAGAGTAGCTCTCTCTTGATGATCGGGGTCAATGGTACTGGCTCCGATGTTTGAGACAGAGATAGTCTCCAAGACATTGGTTTTTGACTCAACGTTGATGTGTCTTATCACCTGAGAGGGCATTATAACATTTTTAAATTAATATTTTTATCAAAACTTCATCACCTTTCTGTTGGATTATAATTTTATATTTTATAAACAAATGGCGTTACATAAAAATTGCTGTGCTCTTATAAATTTTATTTCCCTACTCCAAGGAAAAAAAAACAACAAAAAACATTGTTACTCTAATAAATATAGCGCTATAGAATTGTGGAACATATTTTCTTTCAATATTTTAGCACTAATAGTTTTGCACATACAGATTTTTTCTCAGTAATTCTGTAACACGATTACTAGTTAAATATCTGAGTTAAATTATAGCCAGCATTCTGATACTTTGGATGTCTAAATATTGTATTTCTATTTGATAAATGTTAATGAACTAGACTCATTATATGTGGACTACGTTCAACTTTCTGAAGACAGTGTCCAGTGTCGGGCTTTTCAGAACAACTGAGGAACTTAGCTTTATGAAGTTGGGTAGTTGGAACTTGAATGCTAACGTCCGTAGTCATGTAATATGTTAGAGAAATTGAATTAGCCGTATCCTTTCTACAGGCAGGATTTTAGGTTATTCGTACCTTGAACAGATTATTTTGCAAACAACAGTGATACATGAATAACTGAATGTTGGTGCCAGTGGAATATAAAAGCGCTGAAATCGTATTTCATGACAAACTGTGCTTCAGGGCTGGACTACCCATGGCGGAACTGGTGCCTGTGTATGGGATGTGGATGAGTGTACCAGCAGCACACACCCTGCCTGTTCTGTCAACCCACTTGTCCAGTGCATTAATGTACCAGGGTCATTCTACTGTGGAGCCTGCCCTTACGGTATTGTGACACACATTCTTATGTGATTTTGAATTGTGATTACACAATAATCTTAACTAAAATGCTGTATTTACATGGCCCCGGCCGTCTAACGTTCAATATGTGTGTTCACTCAGGTTTATTTTCCTGCTTTGTTCTCATAATGAGGGATAGAATTAGAGCTTATCAACTTGCCAAGAACGTATATGAACAGGTCCCAGTCCGAGAAAAGGATGGAAGGATCCTGTTCATATGGACCTGTCGTCAGACAGAGCACTAAATTAATAAAATAAACATCCATTATAGGTTGGTGAATGGATGGAGGAAGCTCATTGCCATGTCTGGTGGCGGGCTTTGGTGTTGTCGGTGTTGAACCTGCGGGTTCTGTTACCAGATAGTTAGTTATACTTAAAATATTAATGATTGTATGGCATCAAGGGAATAGAGCTCGTATAGTCCAATATATGGCAGATGGATAACAAGAAGAATTTGTAGCTGGACAATCCACCAGGAAAAGCATTCTGTGGGTCAAAAAGGCATGTTATAAAGTAAAATTAATAATTCTAAGCTGAAGAATCACAGTTTTTAAAATGATATTTCAGTTTATGAAGGTGGTGAGTAAGATGATGATTGTTTCCTGGGATGTTGTAATACTCTGATGATGGAGGCAGCGAGCTCCTCTGAAAAATTGGGGAATTTCTACTGGTGCAACATTCAGAAAACAGTCGTCTTCAATTTTTAATCTACTTACGAGGTGCGATCGAAAAGTTTCAAGACTGTGTCAATAGAGGGCGAACCGGATGTAGTACGAGCTTCTGCCTTTAGGGGGTGCGGCCTACATTCATAGTGAATCAGTGTGCCAGCCGGCATCATCGAATTAGCATTTGTTTCTTAGTTACGGGCGTTTTGGTAGTGCATTACACCGACCCTCCTGCGATTTCGGAATGGCGGATTTTCATTCGGCAGGCCCTTCACGAAGATCGACGTCGTACCATCAACGACTTGTGCGACATTGTTGGGATAGGCTATGGGGCCTGTCAGCTGATTCTAAAGGAAGAACTCCACATGCGACGCATCTCGGCCAAGTTTGTGCCAAGGCTCCTGTCTGAGGACCAGAAGCAGAATCGACTTCTCGTTTGTCAGGAGCTCAAAGATCTTGCAAGAACCGACCCCAACTTCCTTTCTAAGGTTTCCTCTTCTCAAAGATGAAAATTCAGCTAAAGGGGAGGAGATTTGAGACGATAGAAGAGATTCAGGCAGAATCGCAGATGGTGCTTGGCAGGCTGACAAAGAAAGATTTCCAGGGATGCTTCCAGGCTTGGCAGCGGCGCTGGGATCGTTGTGTTCACTCCCAGGGGAACTACTTCGAGGGTGATGGATGAATTTAATACCTGAGATAAGTGTACGGGTTTTTATACGCGCAGTCTGGAAACCTTTCGATTGCACCTCATAAAATTTCGTGCTAGAGAAGTGTGTCATATTTTATAGTTGAGAGAATGTGGTATTTCTTGATGTAACCCATCACTGGAGCTGTGAACAGAAGATGCTTTTGTGTTGCAGGATACACTGGCAATGGATTTTTCTGCTCCGACGTTGATGAGTGTCAAGTGAATAATGGAGGCTGCAGTGTTTCTCCACTGGTCCAGTGCATCAACACTCAGGTAAAGTAACTGATCTTTCGTTCATGCCTGGAAACTGACAGTGACTGCGTCATGTTCACTTGCCTTTACAGGTAATGCATAAGCGAATCATCAGCAGTAAGATAGGATTTGTTAGTGACGGGTTGTTCATCTGGACTAACGTGGTCAATTGAAGTATATTAAGTTCTACCACTGGATGTAATTGATTATGAGGCCATCAATTGTATGTCTCATTAAAGCAGTACTTTGAATGTTAAAACCTACAGGGCCTAGTCATTGGATATAACTCTTCCTGAGCAGAAAATGGATATGTTTGTAGCTGACTGTCCCCCCGACATGTGGAAAATGGTTACAGCTACAGATTGTTGTTGTAATAAACCAATTTCTCTGCTATAAGACATTGTAAGCCATGGCAGATAATGCTGATGTTCAGAGGATATATTTGTAGTACCACAGAATGTGACAGATCGCAGGATTTTTGTGTTATGAGATTGCGGGGAGCTGTCGTTCACTGTGTGCACATTCAGGTTACTTGATGTATGGCTGCTGTTTGTATTTGTATTTATTTGCGTATTTACGAATAATGGCGAGAATAAGAGCGCATCATGATGATGAAGAAGAAATAATGTCTATTTAACATAAAGTGGTTGTACCATTAAGTTCTGGTTGGAAAACTCAGCCTGTTGAATATTTTGAACTCTTCCTTGATCTGGATTTGTTGGACCTCATCCTGTACGAAACCACACTGAATGGAAACAAAAAGAAAAATGCAGAATATGCCCCCTATGAAAAGAGCTAGAATCACAAACGAGATCCTCCAACTTTAGCTGATATCAAGGCATTGCTAGGGGTCATGACAAACATAGGAACATGGACATGCATCTCTTGTCATCACAGCATGGCGTGTACTAAGATTGTTAATGTGACAAAAACCCTTCAGATATATTGAAATGGCTCCTGCAGACATCTGACAAGGGGTGGTTCTCTACCTTAGGGATTGGGCAAAGGGCTAACAAAAATGTTGCACATGGCTTTGGAATAGGGACGATTGGTGGCTTTTGTGAACGCAGTAATGTACCTTTGGACGTATAAAAAAGAGACTTTTTTTGATCAGCTGAGGTAACTATATGCAAGAAGGACTCTGTTCCATTCAGTACATTAGTTATGGATGCAATGAGACATATCATTATTGGATTGCAAATTTGTTACAATTTTTACACGTTGTATTAACGAAGTGGTTATTGTTTTACTGGCAATGGACTTTGCATCTCATAACTCATCTGTCACTCTTTTATGCACGTTTTATAATAATATTAATTTTACAAAAAAATATTCCACTTACAGACAAAACAAATTCTATTGGTAAGGGTTAAATATAACCTGCCTGCGATGAGAAAATTAATACGTATTACTGTAACAGGTTTGTTGCTTTATTATAACAGGGATCTCGAGTATGTGGCCAATGTCCTCCAGGCTACCAGGGAGATGGGCAAGTCTGCAACTTCCTTGGTGTCTGTGCTGTTAACAATGGAGGCTGTCACCCACTGGCTCGCTGTTTGGACAACCCTCGTAAGTAAGATCAAGTCTACTTTCCAAACAGAAGAGTTTTACAAAACATTATATCAGTTGTACATTTTGTGGCATGTTCTTAGTTTTGTAATTTTTAATCCATTCACAATTCTGCATGGGGTGGGGGATAGACACAAAGCCTTTAAAAGATTTGTTTCCACTAGTACTACAGTAAAACGTTTGTACTAACAACACTCCAAAAAGGATTAACTGCATCATATTTCATTATATACGAGGTGCGATCAGAAAGTTTCAAGACTGCGCCTATAAAAACCCGTACACTTATCTCAGGTATTAAATTCATCCATCACCCTCGAAGTAGTTCCCCTGGGAGTGAACACAACGATCCCAGCGCCGCTGCCAAGCCTGGAAGCATCCCTGGAAATCTTTCTTTGTCAGCCTGTCAAGCACCATCTGCGATTCTGCCTCAATCTCTTCTATCGTCTCAAATCTCCTTCCCTTTAGCTGAATTTTCATCTTGGGGAAGAGGAAGAAGTCACACGGAGCTAAATCCGGCGAATAAGGAGGGTGCGGGATGGCGGCCATGGTGTTTGAGGCCAAAAACTGCCGAACTTTGAGGGCGGTGTGTGCTGGCGCGTTGTCATGATGCGTCGCATGTGGAGTTCTTCCTTTAGAATCAGCTGACAGGTCCCAACAATGTCGCACAAGTCGTTGATGGTACGACTTCGATCTTCGTAACATTTTCGGGCGTTGTGCTCGAAGATGGTCGTCCAGCACGCTCGTCATCATCGACAGAGGTTCGGCCGGCCCTTTTTAAAACGTGAATGCCACACAAACGTTTGTGCACGACCCATTGCGGACTCCCCAAATGCTTGCTTTAGCATTTCATAGGTTTCTGTAGCCGTTTTGGCGAGTCTTTGGCAAAATTTGATGCACACGCCATTCCGAAATCGCAGGAGGGTCGGTGTAATGCACTACCAAAACGCCCGTAACTAAGAAACAAATGCTAATTCGATAATGCCGGCTGGCACACTGATTCACTATGAATGTAGGCCCAACCCCTTAGCGGCAGAAGCTCATACTACATCTGGTTCGCCCTCTATTGACACAGTCTTGAAACTTTCTGATCGCACCTCGTAAATTAAGGCTGTAAGACCCTCATACCTACAGGACACCATCTTTGTTACTACAAAGGATCATGAAAAATTCCTTTATCCCTATTAAGCCATGACTAGGTAGATTCTGTGGATGGCATACGCACAGGCTTGCTATGTTAACACCAATACAAGACAGAATAACGAGACTGACTGTAGCGGTGGTTTCTTGTATTTTGAACAGTCTTAAAATATTTTAATTCTCTCCTATTATACAGAACATGCTTAACTTGTCATGCTTGTGAACTGTCATAGTTGCTTTTGAATAATATCTAAGGTTCAATGCAAATTTTTCAACACAATGCCACTTTGTTTGTTACTCATAAGTGAGTCCTGCAGCACACCCCTTCAGTCCACAGGAACTACGCAACCACTACACTATTTGGTTGTGTACGTCAAAACTCGTGTGTAAATTATTACTGAAAATAAACATTCACTTTCACTTGTCGACCATGTTAACAGGTAAATACAATAGTAACGCAGAGACAGGAAGTCTTCAACAACTATATTTGGATAACTTTATTCATTTCAGGTATCAGTCAGTCATATGTTGAATGCATCTGCCCCACTGGATATATTGGAACTGGTGTTGGCCCTGCAGGCTGTCTCCCCGCGTCTGGTGGCAGTGGTGGTACAGGTGGTGGGAGTGTGAACCCATGTAATCATTTCCTCTGTGTGAACGGCAACTGTATAGTAGGGTCTACTGGCACACCTGTGTGTGTTTGTCACCCTGGATACACAGGTACGTCTATCTCAGGTTCCCAGTGTGAGTATGTCTCAACACTTTCCTTTATTTTCTGTTCTGAACTTTGTGATCTGGTGGTTGGCACTTCTGCTTTGTATTCGTAGATCTGAGAGATAAATCTTGGCCTGGGGACCAGCAACCCATATTCTGCTTTCTGCAGTTTGCCTCAGACTTTTCTTGTTAATGTTGAAATGGTATGATAACTTATCTTATGAACAACCCATAATAATCATCTGTATCGTAACAGCCCTCTGAGAGCCAAAGCCGACTAACTTGACTGCTGGCCTCACGTTCACATGCCTAAGCAGAATTGAACGATCATCCAACCAGATATAGGGTGATGTGTGGTCAGCACGACGAACCCCCAGCCATTGCTAGCTTTCCTGACCGGATTACGCTACTCATTTTAGCTCCCCAATTTCCTCATGATGCTGGGTTGGCACCGGTCCCATACACCCGTCGAAAATCTCATGAGAAAATTTCTTTCCCCGAGACTCAAACCAGCACGCATTCCTAATCACTGGTCCGAAGCATGATGCCTCAGACCGCGAGACTACGGCGAGGGACGAACAACCCATATGCTGGGCTTTAAATTATAGTACCTCACCCTACGAGTGACCCATATGCTGGGCTTCAAGCATTTTGCTACTGATGCATTTCAATCGATGGAATATATTGCAAAATACATGAATTTTTTTTATATTGGTGTTTGATATTTTTTTTTTGTGTGTCTTGGAAAGCTATCAGCTATCATCAGTATGCCACATTTAGTATTTTGGTTGTATTCTTCAAAACACCAAAACACAGCGCTATAAAACTCCACTGCTTTTTACTTGCAATCTGTTCTGTGTGAAACTGGCATGACAGTTCACTCTAGAGGAATAAATTGACAAAATTTTTGCTGAAATTTATTTTGAGTGAAATAAGTTTTCTGTCTATGACAGTGGTGTGCAATGGGACAATGGAAATGAGGTAAACTTCCATGAATTTCAATTCGGTTTTGTATGAGAACTAGCTGGAAATATGTGTTTCATTTTAGTATCACATGATTCCAAAGTCCGTAGTCTGTCACAGTTTGGATCTTTTTGGTCAGCAACACTGCTGTCGCTTGGAAAGTGTAGGGATAGTGTTCTCGTTGGTTTGGGGTGTCACAATATGTTTTTTTGCCAATTATGTCAACAAAACTTCAGGCTAGAATTTGAACGGTCTTGTGCAGGCGTCCAAGCAGCAGCTTTGGTGACTGCTTGTCAGTCAGTTGATCACTGCTGTCAACGATGCCATGAAAATTAAATTATTAAAATGTCTTAATTTCATTCATTGAATGTGTGTATACACTTTTTTGGGATACCTATGCATTAGCTGCGTGTCGCTATAGAAGGTTTAGAAACTTTGATCCTTGTGGAATTTTTTTGTAGCATGTCATATGTAATTCATTTAGATAACGAAATATAGATGGTATGTAATACATTCAGGTAAGTATGGAGAATGTTAAGATTGAAGTTGTATGCAGTAATAGCCTGGGCTTGTATAAAAATGTATAATAATAATGTTCTATAAGAACCGGAAGAACTGTAGAGGGTTCAAAGGTTAGGTGGCTTTCGCAGTTTTTGGAGATGTAATTAGGCACGTATGAGAACAACATTTGAGTATAAGGTGAGATCAAAATGAGAATTTGGTTAATTATTGAGAATTGAGAATGGAACGAGAATTTTGTCTGCTAGATACATCTTTTTACTGTGGTGTCAATTTATAACACTAGACATGTTTTCAAACTGCTCTAAAGTGTAATACTTATTCCTTTCAGCAACAGATCATTTTTCATAAATCATAATATTTTTTTAAAAAAAAGTCTCTTCTAGGGAAATGTTCTTTCTAACCTCTTGTCAATTCTGAAAATAAAACATAGGTTTTTGCATGACCCTGTTTGTTGGAAGATTTTTGCCATTTTCCATAGGTCAGAGTAGACTGCTAAATAAATGAATACATCTAAAAGTTTGCGTTAATAAGGTTTTCTTTTCACGTGCATGTTACAGGAATCTCATGTAGTGTATCTGTTGATCCTTGTTCAAGTCGGCCATGTCAGAATGCTGGCACTTGTGTGCAGGTTGGCACCACTGGGTACCGCTGCATCTGTACAGAAGGCTTCAGAGGCCTCAGTTGTGAGGAGGTGGAGCAAGGTGAGTGTCTTGCGCAAACTGCACTGTGTTGCTTATTAAAATGTGGTTCCATTTCCATTCTTTTGCAATGGTTTCCACTTCTAGGAACTGTATCCATCCATTCAATGGCACTAAAATCCAAGTTCGGGCCTTGGCCTCCTCCCATGTGGAGGTGTTTTTGTCTTTAAAGTGTGCATTTGTGACCAGCCCACTGCCTCAGCACAATTTCTACTCAATCCTGATTTGTCTGCTAGAGCCATCTAGTAGAGAATTAGGAGAGACTTGGGTGAGAAATTGCCACTGAATTTTGCTTACAAAACATCTTGTTCGTGCTTGTAAGGTTCTTTTACGTTCCGTAAATCTACGACAATGGACCACTGGCTTTACTTCCCCTCCAAAGGGAGTTCTGCTACAGATTTTTATCACCCTTAAAAATCCATCAACCTCGGCCAGGTTTGAACCCGCGAACCTTGGGTCCAGTGGCGAGCACGCCAGCCACTAGTCCATCGAGGGCGACAGGAACTGTGTATGCTACACTAAAATATATTCTCTGTCCTAGCAGGAAATATTCTACACATTTTAACTTTCCAATAACTGATTCTTGGGGAAGTCAAGTTTGTATGTTACAGGCAAGGTACGAAATCCAGTATTGAATAAAATGCTAAGAAACACAAACAAACATAAATCAAAGTATAAAAGTTTCTGAACATAAAGTTTTTTTAGGCAGTCTGCATAATGTCAGATGTGATCCTGGCAGTGTGTTAAAATGCAAAGTTTACAAGTTGAAACAAACATGTATGCAGAGTCTCTCAAAGTATGTGCACAAACTTTAGTGCATAATATATTCTCTGTTATTCACGACGGGACCATGATTAATACAGTCTGTAGTAGTGCTGAGTTCACACAGCAGATGGGATACTTCTAATGAGACGTTGCCATAACTTATCTTTGTGTGTGTGCATAATACAAAATGGTGGAAATTTTGCTTGCTATTAAAGCAGTGCAAATTAATTTTGAAGTTGTATTGAAAACTTGAAATTTTCTGCGAAGTGCAAAGAATAGAGATGTGAATTTGTATCTTAGCTTCGAACATGACTAACAGTTTCAGCAGTTCATGATAAATTTGCGGCTGATATCACTATGCCAGACATGATTGGGCATAGTCTGTGGGACGTAATTTATTAGTGAGCAGCAATTCTGCTGTGATATTTCAACAATTTATGATACCTAAACTAAAAGTATGTTTCGTCAGACTGGCATCAGTAAGGCAAGTATAAACTGGATTCTCAAAACCACTAAGTTGGAATCTTACGTGCCAAATGTTTTACATGTCGTAACTGAAGATGATCCTGATAGCATCAGACGGTTTTTAAGGAGTGTGAACAAATACGCAGAGTTTATAGACACAATTATTTCTCTAATATGGCAGCCTTCTAGCCAGTGGTACATTTAACTATCACTCATCCAGGTGATGGAACGTGTCACTGCCAAAAATACTACAATTTGTCATAAATGTGTGTACTGGTCATTTGGACTGGCATCGAATTTGTCAGGGTTACATTCTGTTCTGATGTCTGATCCAGAGGTTATGTGGAACTATTTTTTTTTTGAGGGAATAGAAACTGGTGATAAGTACCTCAAGATTCGGTGCCCATAATTTGTCTAATGCATAGATATGAGGAAATTTCCTACCAGTAACACAGGTCACTTTCACATTTCCGTTCCAGTGTCATAGCCTTTGTGGATTCTGCTTTCACAGGGTATGGGTATGGCAAAGTGGGACCACTGACAACCATCTTGTCCACCAAGTTTGACTCTCTTGCACTTTCCTTGTGGGGATTCTTGAAGGATGAAGTGTATGGTTGAAAATCATTAAAATTCCAGAAACCTGCTGCTCTCAGTATTACCCAGATGTTAGCAGTTGTTGGTTTAAAATTTTGCAATAGTTAACCATATAGTGCATGCCACTTCATCTGCACACATCAAATATTACCTTTATCTGTATTATGTAATGCATATTATTTGTTTTGAAAATGAGTGTACATCCTTTGTATATATTTGTATTGATATCTGCTATAGTTCCCATCAGCTTTACTTAACCTGGCTTTATTGAGCTCAGTCAGCCTGTATTATTATTGAAGATTTCCGTCTTCTGGGATTTTTTATATTTTATATTTTTTTGTTGTTTCTGCAGCTTGCGGTGGTGAACTCTTTGGTTTGTCTGGGACACTTCAGTATCCACATTCTGGCAGCATTGAGTATGGTCACAATGTAAACTGCGCGTGGCGCATTATTACCAACACTACAAAAATACTGCAATTGAACTTCACAAAATTTGATATCGAGCATTCTCCCAACTGTGAATTTGACTTTTTACAGGTATAGTATTTTTCTGTATTCAACCACCTGGCATAACTAATAAGTATGATAAGATCTAATTTAATTTATTACCATTATATTATACAGACCTACCCTTTGAACCACCCCTACTTCCCCCTCTTCCCACTGCCGCTCATCAAAGAGAGTAATCACTATACTATGTTTCACAACACACAGTTAGTAATTGTAAATACAAGAGGAACACAGCAATAACTTCTCACTGTAAATACTGAGACAGTACCAAATACAACAGAGGCTAATACAGATTGAAACACTCATAAATACAATTTTACAGATCAACTAACCGAATACTTTACGACAAGAAATTGCAAGCTTGCTAGAATAACTCTACGAGATCATACAGGAAGAAAAAAAGAAAATATTAAAAACTAGGTGGACAACGTCCATGTGCATAATACAGGAACACGAAATAACCAACATTTTGAAATGTAGGCAGTGCAGTGTAATAGTGATAAGTACAAAAATGTCATAGACATAATGCCCAAAGTGAATATATATATATTTTTTTGCTATATATCCTATAGATTAAGAAATACTGTAACAAGACATACGAGGTGCGATCGGAAAGTTTCAAGACTGCGCGTATAAAAACCCGTACACTTATCTCAGGTATTAAATTCATCCATCACCCTCGAAGTAGTTCCCCTGGGAGTGAACACAACGATCCCAGCGCCCCTGCCAAG
>NW_019060014.1:236746-249682 GCF_000696155.1 Zootermopsis nevadensis
TTTGGTCTTCTGGGTGATTAAGTCGAGAAGAATGAGATGGGCTGGGCATGTAGCGCGCATGGATGGGACAAGAGGTGTGCACCGGGTATTGGTTGGGAATCCTGAGGGGAAGAGACCTCTGGGGAGACCTAGACGTAGATGGGAGGATAATCTCAGGCGGGATCTATGGGAGATAGGAGTTGAAGGAGACTGGATTTTGTTGGCCCAGGACAGGGTCAGGTGGAGGGCGTTGGTTAATTCGGTGATGAACCTTTGGGTTCGGTAACCCATCACACATACACATACATATATGTCTGCTTCTCAGCATTGCCACTTCAGCTCTGGAGTTGGGAGATGGTATGGTTCTCCAAAACATTGGTGACCATCTACAATTCTACGCTTTGTCTCAACCCAGAATATCATCATCCTCATGAATCTCAAATCTTAAACAGCTGTGAAGATTACATCCGGGAGTCATGTGTTTATAATGTCATTCTTATAGAGTGTGGTGGCATCCTGAAACAGCAACAGGGCACCATCCAGACCCCCAACTACCCATTGCACTATCCAAATGATCACACATGCCGGTGGATAATTGTTGGGGCGGCTGGCACCGCGGTGCAGCTCACTTGGCATTCATTCCATCTGGAGGCGAGCAGGCGAACCTGCTGGTATGATAAGGTGCTTGTCTATGATAACAGCTCTGTGCCTGGACATGGTGGACTTATGGGAACGTGAGTATGACTAAATTTAATGCAGATTGTGTACAGAATTCTCTTTGCTTTTGAACCACAGTAGTGTGCATGTATGCTTCCTAGATATTTTGTACTCTGCAAATATAGACCCCTTTTGATCACGACAGTTTCTGACGAAACCAAACACCATAGAAGAGAGTGTTGTGCAGTACATTATTTGATGAAGAGATGGTGTATTTAGACCAATTAATATTGAATTACAGTAAAATCTCAGTGATCTAGATATTACATAATCCAGTTATTTCTAGCACAGTTGGTACCACGTGTTTTGGGGAAATTGTGAATTGGTCATATTCCTGTAAGGAAGTCAAAGTAATTCTGGAAAAATCTCTTGCTTGTAAATGGTACGATGTTAGATGTTGAAGAATTTGAGCCCAGAAATTACTAGGAGACTCTGCATTTGATTTGAGAAAGGTCAGGATAAACTTAGATTTAGGTGACATTTCAGGTTCTGTAGGATTTGAGGTTTTCACAACCGTGAGTCTGAAGATTTCTGTCTTCTGGGTTATTGTGCCATGTAGTCTGGTAGATTTCCACCAACGTTTCAGAGGTCATTGTGCCTCCGTCATCAGGGCGATGAGTATGAAGATTTCTGTCTTCTGGGTTGTTGCGCTGTGTAGTCTGGTAGATGTTTACCAACGTTTCAGAGGTCATACTGCCTCCGTCATCAGGATGATTTATCTTAACAAATTTTTTCCCCACCAGTGGATAGGATAGGCAGAGAATCTGTTGAGTATCCCCCACAATCACCAGATTTAACCTAACCTTACATCTTCTTATGGGACTGCGTACAACACAAAGCCAGGAACTCTTCAGGAACTTAGACTAGAAACTGAATGGTCTTGTGGAGTCATTTCATCAGCAACTTTGGTGCCCGTTTGTAAGTGAGTTGGTCACCAATCTGAACTGCGCCATGAATCTAATGGTGGTCACTTTGAACACATACACTAAATTTGATGATAAACTGTGTGCCAGTGTTGACATGTGTAATGATTTAGTTTATTAAAATGTCTTTATTTCATTCATTGAATTTTGGGAAATCCTTTTGTTCAACATGTATGTGGAAGGAGTGAGGAAAATTACAAACACTTCAATCACAAATACCAATTTGTGTCTAAGGGATGTCAGATGTATTATCCCTGTGGTAATATACCTGTAGGAATTTTGTAAAGCGTATATTTTATATTCTATTTGTGTATGTGTGGCCGTCAAAAACAAAAGAAGAAAACGTTAGTATTGATACATTCTGATGTTCATTAAAAATTAAATCCGTGGCATAACAGCTCCAGAGAGCCAAAGTCGACTAGCTGGCTGCTGGCCTCACGTTCACATGCCTAAGCAGAGGTGAACGATCATCCAACCAGATATAGGTTGACGTGTGGTCAGCACGACGAACCCCCAGCCATTGCTAGTTTTCATGACCGGATTACACTACTCATTGTAGCGCCCCAATTTCTTTACGATGCTGGGTTGGCACCGGTCCCATACACTGGTCGAAAGCTCATGAGAAAATTTCTTCTCCCCCGAGACTCGAACCAACGCGCATTCTGTATCACCGGTCCGAAGCATGATGCCTCAGACCATCTGATGTTCATTAGTTGTTGTAATTATGTAATAGGTTAAGAATATGAAGAGAACTGATTGTTGTGGAACTTTTTTCTATCTGTTTATGGTGTTAGCCAAATTAAATATAAATTGTATCAGTCAAAAGTTGCAGAACTCAAGAAGACAAATATAAGTACTGTAAAAGTAAAGTAAAGTTTGTCCCACTATACGCCATGTAGGCGTTTGGGGTGAGAGGAGGTATAGCGCCTCTCTTCCTTGACCTCGGCACTAGATGGGGGTGAGTGGTCAGCATCACGCCCCGGCCGGCTTTACCCCCGGGAAAGGACCCCGGTACCCATTGTAGAGGAGGCTGGGTGGGCCCCAGAGCCGGTCTGGACGCAGAGGCTAGAGGAAAATATAAGTACTGTATACAAAGTTAATGTTCAGTTCCTTCAAACTTTGTATGGTCTTATTTTGTATTGCAGCAGGTTTTTGAACTGGCATATCCTTCTTGTGTTATACACTGTGGCTGAGTGGTTACCACTCCTGCTTTGGGTCCGTGAGGTCCCAGTTCAAATCTCAGCTTGAGAACCAGCTATTCTGATTGGCATTTTGCATATCGTTCCTCAGTTTCTCTGAGCAAATGTTGGGATATTGCCTTAAATTTTACTGTGACTGCTACCATTTCTTTCCATTTCTTTATCATCCTATAAGTTGACATTGTAGATTCTTAGCTACTCACTGGGATACTGGGAATGACCCGTTCTTCAAGTGCCTGAGCACTGCAGGTCCCAACTTTGCGTTGGCTTGATCTGTAGACATTCGGTAGGACTCCTTGGACGAGAGATCGGCCCGTCGCAAGGCTTCTACCTGTACACAGGACAGCACAACACAGAAAAACGCGGACAAACATCCATGGCTTGAGTGGGATTCAAACCCACGGTCCCAGTGACCAAGCGGCACAAGGCCCACGCCTCAGACCGTGCGGCCACTGTAGACCCCTCTTAGCTACTCAAGTGTTGTTAAATGAACCACAAAGAAAATAAGCATAAGGTTGAGGATTATTTTTCATGTTTTATAGATTGATTAATTGGTATTGGTATCGAATAGTTTATACCAGGGCTGTGGAGTCGGAAGCAATTTTAGGTGGAGTCGGAGTCCGTAAAAATGTATTGACTCTTACTCCAATATAAAATCTTAAGTAAATACTATTTTAACACTTTTGCTACCATGTGAGCCACTGGTGGCCTCATGCTTAAGGAGATTCAATGACACATTGAGCCACATGGTGTCGGAATAATGCTTTGTAACTTTGGCTCCGGTACCTTAAGAATACAAACTGTCTACAAATCAACTGATTTCTACAATAACTTATATTTAAATATAGGTTATAAGTCTAAAAAGCAGCTTGATGATTCACGTGGTGGTGATGAAATCTCTTATGGTGCCATTTACCATTTTAGTAGGTGTATCCTTATTAATACATATTGAGCTTTTATGAAGGAGTCAGAGCTGGATTTGGAGATTTTAGTACCGACTCCACAGCCCTGATTTATGCAGCATATAAGAAGGGATATTAAGGCATGTCACAAAGTACTCGGCTTCAGGGTAGTCTGATAAATTTCATTAAGTTTTAAATAAGCTTTACAGAATGTCATTTCATGTGCCTGAATATTACAGGTTCTGTGGTAACAGCATACCCCCTGTATTGACCACTACAGGCAATGTAATGTCAGTAGTCTTCAAAAGTGACTACAGTGCCTCCAGGAAGGGTTTCTCAGCAGCGTACACCATTATGGACTCTTCAACGAGTGAGTGTAATGTTAAAACTTTGCGTACCATGTAGTGTATTTGAATATAAAATAAGCAAACAAACAAACTATTAAAACTATAAAGAAGACACTAGTGCCGTTACGCGTTTCAACCTCAAGAGGTCATCATCAGTGGCATCTGGGAAATTAATTCATTTAATCAAAATGGTTTAAAATTGGTTTAAAGAATGGTTTAAAAAGAAATCATGAAGTAGAGTATTTTACAAAACCATAACAAACAACACTACACTACATGTTGGTTTCACAGGAGCTGTACTCTGCAATGGATTCTTTGTTTCTTAGTCTTGCTTCAAGTTTTATATATTTTTGATCTTTAACTTATTTTGCATGATGGTGTTCCAACACATTTCAGTATGGCTGTAAGGGAGTGGTTAGGCAGGCATTGTTCCAGATGTTGGATTGGTTGTGGTCCTGAGGTTCCCGTGCCATGGCCACTGTAGGTTTTAGACCTTAAGACCGTAATCTTTTACTTAAGGGGTTCCACGGAAAATAGAGTTTATGCCAACATTGCCTCCAGAGAGCAAGTTCGGCAGTGACTTTAAAGTTCAGCAAATATGATCCAGCTGACACATGTTAATGCCCGTGGAGAACAATCTAGCATTTGTAGTAACGTATGACAAGTAAATACTCCCTCAGTCAATTATTTTATGGTTCAGGGATCTTGGAACATTTTACCTTGAAATTTTATCTTCTGTTACATTTCACAGAAACACTGCTGGAACTTTGTTCATTGGAACTTTTGACTCATACTGATGTCATGAAGCTCCCCTATTATTTATGGCAAACAATTTAGAAACACACTGTACATGCTGATAGATTCATGTACTCTAGCCCATCTGTAGTTCTTCTTCTGAAACCATGTGTTCAATATTATCCACTCATTTCTAGTAGATTTTCTCTTTCAATGTTTCTTACTTATTCACCATCAGTTCCCACCACATTTTCATGTCTTCCTCTAATTGAGCTTTAAAATTCCCCATTGTAATGAAATAGCTATCTAACTAACTACACGCAAACAACCCATAAGACAGCTATCTACATACCGGGTCTACAATTTATGCTGTAACGGCCTTGCTTGCATTGCGTGCTCGGCCGAGTGCACTGTTGGTGTGGGATAGAGATAGCGTGTTATTCCCGTGAGTCACAGGCGAATCAGTTTCATTGCGTCTCTCGTCGCGGATTGACGTTGATAATATGGTGTACAGTATTAAGCAACGTGTGTTCTTAGTCGAAACATATGCCAAATATTCATCCTACGGAAGATGCCGCCGTAAATATCGCAGACATTTTCCCGGTGAAAGTGTTCCTAGCAGGCCCACGATAGAGAGATTAATAAAAAAAATTTGTAGTACGGGATCAGTTTTGGATAAAAAGAAGAACAGGAAACCACAATTCATTTCGGCAATTTCCCAAGAAGAGCTTCGTCAAGTATTTCGAAACATGTTAACGAGATGTGAAGCTTGCCTGCAAGCACAAGGAAGTCACTTTGAACATCTTTTGTGATTTAAGGTAAGAAAAATTAATGTAATAACATGTGTTAGTGACGAGAAATATTCGTAGTTTGCTGTTACTAGCGGCACTGAAACTGATTCGCCTGTGACTCACGGGAAGAACACGCTATCTTTATCCCACACCAACAGTGCACTCGGCCGAGCACGCAATGTAAGCAAGGCCGTTACAGCATAAATTGTAGACCCGGTATTAGCTGCCACGCGAACACCAGATCTCGCCGTCCAGTTCTTTTAAAAGCTTTTCTTTGTCTGTGAAGTGAACTTTAGATGCATATACTTTGTTAAGTTACTCAGCATTGCTTTATAAGTTGCAGAAATTAATTTGTGTGACTGGGGAGGAAGTAGGCATATGCTATTATAATTACGTACCGTCACAACAGACTCCTGGAGGGGCATAGGGAAACCGTTAAGAACATCAGCTAGAGTAATTATTGTCTAGTCGAGATTCAAACCAGGTATCATCTAAGTAAAAGACATGTATTTCCACATGAATTAACATGCTGAGTAGAAAATATTGTAATAGTTATCATAAATTGCTTGAAATACATATTTATTAATGTCACTATTATAAATAATTATGTTCTTGATGATAGTCCTTTACAGTTATGGATTACATTCAGCCTCTTATCTATTTTGAGAATGTTACTAGACACTTTTCCTTCGAAGTCAATCACACATACATATTAAACTCGTTATTGAGCCATCACTCCAATTCAGTGGTCAGTCACCTTATAACGCAGCTGTCCACAAGGAGCATGCTTGCTGTTTGTGGGGAGAAAGATGCAGAGATTGGCTTGAGGTTACACAAGGGGATCCTGGATTTTTCTGTTTCATTCAAATGATTCTGTGAAATTCACAACTTTTTGAGAAGGTGCGTACCCTGTAACGTACTGACAAACAATCCAATAATAATGAAATTACTACAGAAGTGATTTCGTTAATCTTTATCATACAGGAGTAAGGAATTATGGGGCTGCTGACTGGATTTTAACTCTGTTGAGTTTAATAGTAGTGGTAAGCTTCTGTAACACATGTCAAGCTGAACCATGTGCATCATGTGATGCACAGCTGGTAAAGGTTAATTGCCTGTATGAGCATGTCTGAAAAAAGAGAATCTATGACTGCAACAAATAGCAAATAATTTGAAAACGTAGCTTGTCTAATAGTTGGGAACAATGGAAGCAAATAAACAAGAAATTAATCGTAAACTTGAGACAAGAATAAACAGGAAACCATTATGCAAATAATATTTATTCTATTTTCCTTATTTAGATAAATATTGGTTATTCAACATTAGTCTTACGCATGTTTATACATAGATGTAAAGTTGGTATTACAGTGACAGAATAACAAAGACTGACTGTTTGGAAAGAGAGTAAAAAAAAACATGTGGAAAATGATAAAATTGTATCAAAGATAATATAGTATTTTAAACTGAGTTACACAGTACATATTCTCAGTGGTGGGGTAGACCATTGGCTTATACCAGCACTAACAGCTTCTGACAGAATAAATTATCAACATTTGTTGCCAATAGAACTGCAACTAACTAATTAACTAACTAGATGAAGGTTCATCACCGAACTAACAAAAGCCCTCCACCGGACCCTGTCCTGGGCCAACAAAATCCAGTCTCCTTCAACTCCTATCTCCCATAGATCCCGCCTGAGATTATCCTCCCATCTACGTCTAGGTCTCCCCAGAGGTCTCTTCCCCTCAGGCTTCCCACATAGTGGACCCAATCAACTAGATGGCTTAGGGAACCCGAAGGTTCATCACCGAATTAACCCAAAGCCCTCCACCGGACCCTGTCCTGGGCCAACAAAATCCAGTCTCCTTCAACTCCTATCTCCCATAGATCCCGCCTGAGATTATCCTCCCATCTACGTCTAGGTCTCCGCAGCGGTCTTTTCCCCTCAGGCTTCCTAACCATTACCTGGTGCACACCTCTTGCCCCATCCATGCGCGCTACATGTCCTGCCCATCTCATTCTTCTCGACTTAATCACCCTGACAGTATTGGGAGAGGAGTAGCATTTTTTAAGAGAACTACAAGTAACAGAAACATTAATTCTCCTGACAGAAAAATATACTTCCTTCTATCCATTGTATGAACAGTATGCTGAAATTGGGTAAAGATAATGCCATTGTTTTTCAGTGTGTGGTGGTACGTACTTCACCACCATGGGTTCACTGCAGTCTCCTAACTATCCCAGTTATTACCCCAACAGAAAAGACTGCACATGGATTATATCTGCTCCTGCTGGACAGCAGATCAAGCTGAATGTTACTGATTTCAGCCTTAAGAAAAGTAATCGCTGCCAGTATGACTACCTTGAAATTAGGTATGTGTTGCCAACTGTATCTTTTAAATTTAATTTTAAATCTCTAGAAGTGGTATTTGTGCAAAGTGTTCTGTAGAAACTTTATTGCAGTAGATAGAATGTTCTGGTTTGTTGCGCCGTGTAGTCTGGTATATGTCCACCATCGTTTCAGAGGTCATGCTGCCTCCATCACCAGGGCGTCATCGCTTATATATATAACCCAGAAGACAGCAATCTTCAGACTAACCGCTGTATAAACCTCAAATCCTTCTTTATGGCAGTAGTTAATTGATATAGTAAATGAGGGCTGTTCAATAAAGACTGAGAATGATTATTTTAATACATACCTTCTTTATTCTGAATCATTACAAGTGCGTTCCTTTTCAAAATAGGCTCTCATGAACTTGATGCACTTATCTCAGCATTTTTACCACTTTCCCATTGATTTATTTTTTGTAAAATAATTATTATATTTGTTGACCGTCAAATCACAATAAAATAGTAAGATAAGATAATTAAAATGATTAAAATATCATCTTATGTTCCATATCGAGCATTTGATTTACATCAGAACATTCACAACATGTTTCGGTTTATCAAACCGTCATCAGGTGTAAATTATAAACTTTTAAACTCAAATTACAATTATTTATAGTTTTTACAATTTTATAATTTTATCATCTTTCTCAGTATATTTTATGGAACTTGTTCTGAGATGGTAACACTTCTGGATCTCTCCTCTGAACACATCTGAACCGATTGCTATTTCATATATGACTGGTATAAACATCAATAACACCACCTCAACAATAATGTTATATTAATAATATCTAGACACAACTTTCATAAAATATACTGAGAAAGATGATAAAATTATAAAATTGTAAAAATTATAAATAATTGTAATTTGAGTTTAAAAGTTTATAATTTACACCTGATGACGGTTTGATAAACCGAAACATGTTGTGAATGTTCCGATGTAAATCGAATGCTCGATATGGAACATAAGATGATATTTTAATCATTTTAATTATCTTATCTTACTATTTTATTGTGATTTGACGGTAAACAAATATAATAATTATTTTAATTAATATCACAATGTGACGCAACTATACTATCTCATTATTTTTTGTAGTTGTGGTGATTTGTCATGTTGAAATGTTCACACAGAAATGGAGGATCGCAGCTTGCTCCACTGATCGGCCGATATTGTGGTACTACAATTCCCACAATCATTCCATCTATGAGCAATCAGCTGTTTCTTCATTTTGTAACGGGTACTTATAGCCGATTCAAAGGCTTTCACATCACTTGGGATGCAACTGCCACTGGTATGTGAAAATTTTATTTATTTTAAACAAATAGTGTGAAATCCTCATTTTATATACAAGAGCTTCCATAATTTAGAGTAAGTTACCTTCACAGATTAGTCGTCATATCCAGTTTTTTGTGATTTTCACAGGAAATTTTATTGCAAGGAAACTTCAAGCAATTACTGATAACCTAACCTATACCAGAAATCTATGCCATATACTGACAGTAAGAAGCAGTGTCGGTAGAATGAGAACAGATAAGAGAACAACGTAGCATGTGGTAATGAAGAATTTATGTGAAAGTTTTTCCAGATGTGTTAAATGTCTGCCTCCATATCGCTGAAGAACTGAAAAATAAATTTGATCTATAATTAAGTGAATCCGTGCAGGCACTTTTAGCAGTAGTTGCCAATTTTAAATAAATGTTTACAAATGGCTGCTAATGCTGATGTTTCACATTTTGAACACGTTTGCCATTGACAGATTAAAATATTTTCCCAGTCTACTGTGCTAATTAATTCTAAAATTATTGCTATACAAGAACACATACAGTTTAAACTGAAACATCCACTTTGATTGTCCCTTATAATTTTTATTTTATTTATTAATAAGTAACATTTAATAGCACTTCAGTGCAGTCTCAGATAGCACCACTGGAAAAAGCCATTATAAGAACAACTTAACAGACGGACATGGTATAACAATATGTTGTTAGAAAAACAATATAATTGTCTGACTGTAAGTCCTGTTAAAAAAGTCATCACAAGAGAACAAAAATGTTTAGGTAACCAGTGCATCTTGGAATTTGGTTGAATTTTTTGACATTCCGACCACATAATGTAGTGTTGTTGTTGTGCAGATCATTGTCTGTGTTCACATTTTCCTCAGTTTTGCCCTTGAGCATTTCTTGATTTATCAAACTCTATGGAGCACTGATTGATAAAGTTTTCTATACTTGAAGATATGTCTGTTCGTCATTTTCTTCTGCCTCTAATGTTTTTCATCGTTCACCTTTACACATTCATGTTTGCATAGAAGGGGCATGTAACAATTTTATCTCAACGCACTGTACGTATTGCAATGTCATGTAGGTTAGGTTTGATGGCTTTGCTCTTTCAGTTTAAAATGATTTTGATTTCTGAATTCATTGAGTCACTCAAAAAAACTGCCCATTTTTTTCCACAAATCATTTTCATTAACTCTTTAGATATAAATAAATTGTTGAAATATGTGGTGTTGTGTGTCAAAGCACTCCTCACTCGTAGGATTTGAGGTTTTAACAGTGGTGAGTCTGATTGATGTCTTCTGGGTTGTTTGCCCCGTGAAGTCTGGTAGATTTCCACCAAAGTTTCAGAGGTTATACTGCCTCTGTCATCAGGGCAATGACGGGGTCAGTATGACCTTTGAAACGTTGGTGGAAATCTACCAGATTACATGGCGCAATAACCCAGAAGACATCAATCTTCACTCTTCACTCATTTACAAAACAACTTGCTTTCCTAAGAGAAGTTTTTTTGTAATTGGTGTCTTTTCTGTCGCTTTAAATACTTATGTTTAGTAAGTAAACATTTATACTAGTGCCAGATGCCAAGGCCTTCAACCCCCATTTATTTTGCTTCCCAGGACAAATATAGAGAGATTAAGACTTTTGAGTAGGTATCTAAATTAGAGATTTTAAAACAGTGGCGTGTGCTGGAAGTGGTTAAATAAGCACCTGCATTAAATGTCTTTGTTATACCTTTTCAGGAACATGTATGATTTAAGCCTTGTGGTAATTTAACTTTTTAAGCTCACAGTCTCTTTGATACTACAGTGGAACCTCGATATACCGCGGACTCGGATATACTGCTTCTGTGTATATGTTTTGCATATTTCACATACGACGCGGGTAGCTTATATAATGTGGGGTTCTGAAGCTGTCCCCCGAAACCCAGGTTATATCGAGGTTCCACTTTATTTGTATATTATAAAAATTAAAATTTATGATATAAGGTGGCCTTCAGTGACACAGATTTTACACTGAATTTCATGAAATGACTATAACTGTAACTCACATATTATTACTTACAACATTGGTTCAATGCAGGCCAATTCTTCCCACACATTTTTTCAATGGAGAATTGCGTCTAGTTAAATACTCTATGAATCACATTATGATTGCCTGACTAAAGCAGTTGTCTGTTACAGTGTTAAACCCAATAGTTCTGTAGTCGTTCATTGTCATGGAGAAACTGTGTTGTAATTTTTCAGGCTGTGGAGGATCCCTTATTGCCCCAACTGGATCATTCACCTCTCCCAACTATCCTCAGGCCTACAGCCACTTTGGGGAATGTTTCTGGAGAATTTCTGTGAACAGGGGCAGTGTGATCCAGATTGTGTTTGTTGATCTTGATTTGGACAGTAACGCTTTCTGCGTGTTAGACTACATTGAGGTGAGCGATTCTGACACATATAGTTGCGTATTTGGAACCATAATGACATAAATTTTGTAGTTTCCAGTCAATTAATGTTTTTCATGGCTAAGCTGTTTTAATTATGTCTATGAAGTGGTTAATTTTAGTATATTAAACATACATTTTCAAATTAACCTTTTGAAGCTGTAGCTTGTCTAAATAATATTTAATAATTCATTCTATACCACAAATAAAAATAACTCTCTCTATTAACTTCAAGTTTATAATGGGCACGGTATATGTTGTGCACACCAATTGGTCTCCACTGTGTTATTGATATCAGCTTGCTTATTACAGTTGTATGATGGGAGGGATGCATTGTCAAGAAAGTTGGGCAGATACTGCTCCACTGCGCCTCTGATTTTACGCTCGACCACAAATCACATGTTTATCAAGTTCCACTCAAATGCAAATAGTGCAGGAAGGGGCTTCCATATCCGTTATCAGACAGGTAAAGTGCTGATTCTTGTGATGTGTTTGACTTGTCTGCTTTAAATGATTGGATTAACTTATATAATATAATATATAATAACTGGATGAACTTTAAATGGATTAGTACTTTGGCATCATCCCTTTAATGTACACTGTGAGACTTATGAGGAAGAAGCTGTCACTGTTGGTGTAAATATATGTCTACAGATCCAAATTTAAGAAAACATAACAAGGGCCCTAGAATTAGCCCTTGGAGATCTCCATTTTTTATTGTTTCCCAGTATGAGAAACAATTCTGATTTCTTTAGGTGATTTTACATGGGCCTTTTGTTTCCGTCAGATAGGATCTGAACCATTTTGCAGCTCTTACTTTGATGTCATAAAAATGTTATATAGTTAACAGAATTTTATTATTTACGCAGTAACAAGCTTTTACTAAATCATAGAAAATTTCTACAGCATGCATTTTTTTTTTGGTTAATACATTTATCACATTTTCTGTTAGTTTGAAGGCCGTGTCTTCAGTGGATAAACCTTTCCTGATACCATATTGTTCTGGGACCAATATGTTATTAGTATACATATGATGTCTTAATCTGTAAGATTTGAGGTTTTCACAGCGGTGAGTATGAAGATTTCTGTCTTCTGGGTTGTTGCGCCGCGTAGTCTTGTCGATGCTAACCAACGTTTCAGAGGTCATACTGCCTCCGTCATCAGGGCGATGAAGATTTCTGTCTTCTGGGTTGTTGCGCTGTGTAGTCTGGTCGATGTTAACCAACGTTTCAGAGGT
>NW_019060014.1:250462-261257 GCF_000696155.1 Zootermopsis nevadensis
TCATACTGCCTCCGTCATCAGGGCGCCCTGATGACAGAGGCAGTATGACCTCTGAAACGTTGGTTAGCATCGACCAGACTACATGGCACAACAAACCCAGAAGATAGAAATCTTCATGTCTTAATCTGCTGTGTATAATCTCCAGTACATTAGAAAAAGTGTTTATAGTGAAATTGGCCTGTAGTTTGTCACCTTTCTTGTACAGTGGTCTTGCTACTGACATTTTAAGATGGCTTGCAATTTTGCTGTAAGTCATGTGGCAACAATATCATACGTAATTTGTGTTGTGAGAGTATAATTGTACATTCCATGCATAGTAAATAAAATTAATTATAGTAAATGTAATATTCAAGTATAAAGCCATGTTTAAAATTTAGGTTTGCATTAAAAATTCACAGCATAATACCTTCTAGCTTAACTTATGTAATTTTAAACTTTTCTTACTGTGTTACATCCTATCCGAAGACCACGCCACAAATTTCCACAGGCATTTCACACTAATGTCATTATATTTCCATTCGGTACTGATTCGTATTTCTAACTTGTTAGTTAATTCAGAATTTGCTTACAACAGATTGCAACACCGCTGTAACTGGATTCAGTGGGGTGATTGAGAGTCCTAATTTCCCATCTGATTACCCGGATGGATTGGACTGCACATGGAACATTACAGCAACCAGAGGAAACAAGATCAATGTCACGTTCTCACATTTCGAGTTGGAAGACAGCAGCTGGTTGTCGTACTATGAATTCGGAGAAACACGTGATTGTCAATATTCTTATGTTGAGGTACAATTCTTCTGAGCATTTGAGTGTAGTGATGTGAAAGCTGTTTGATGATATATGATTTGAAGCTTTTGCAGTGACGTAACTCTATATAATTTTCTCAGGTGATCAGTCGCGTCAGATGGTTGAACGATGAAACCGACGTTTCAGGGACCATCTCTGTCCCAATCATCAGGGTTCTGATGTGATCAGGTTTATATGGGAGACAACCACATCTTCTGGTCACATCAGAACCCTGATGATTGGGACAGAGATGGTCCCTGAAACGTTACTTTCATCGTTCAGCCATTTGACATGGCTGATCACCCGAGAAAATTTTATTCTGTTTGATGATCATAGAATAGTTTATTTTTTTCATTCTTTTATGCACAGACACTTGATTTATTGTATACTGGAAATTTTCTCCAGCTTTTAGTACTAAAAATGAGGTCATGATTTTCTCCTCTCCAGATTATTTCCATAATCGCAGTTCTTAGTAATATTTATCTCACTCTTAAGACTGTATTACATTTGTACATAAGTTATTGACATCTGGACTAACTTTAACCTTCATTATATGGGAATAGAGTGTTTTAACACTGAAACTATCAGAGTGCCATCCAGAATTTAACTTCGTGTTTTAACTAGTAATGGTTTTACGGTAGTATTATGAAACTACTAGTGCTAAAATATTATAGTGAAAGGTGCTTAAAAAAATTTGGTGCAGTATTCTATAGTGCTATGTTTTAATAGTACAAATTTTCTTTTTTACCAAAATAGGTAATGGATTCCTAAATTAAATTAAATACAGAATAGGCCTATATAAATTAAAAGGTGTAGTTATTGTATTTTAGTAAATGCTCTTCTCACATAATAGAATTTGATTTAGAATTTTACCTGTGTGGAAAATACACAAACTGACTTCACACTTCAGGCACAGAAATTGTGTAGTCATTCTGTCCCTCTTCACTGAACACTTACAGCACTAGCATTTGTGAACCTGCGGCTGGCCAGCGTCTGGTGTTTCAGTCTTGAAGATGGCGTATTTGATTGGCTTACGCTGGATTGAACTCATTACCAACATGTTTAAATAAAGTCGACAAAATTTTTTGTAGTCCGTTTGATTACCACAGGATTTTAGAATGTTATGACTATTCAGTATTGTTAGACTTAACAGGTGAGAAAATTACTTCTTTGTGTACTTTCATGTTCTCTGATTAATTAAATATCTGTTGGCCATTCTGTCCCCTTTGTCGATATATCCCTTTTGCCAACTGTAGTCTTCAGTAATGGAAGGTTTATGAGGTCTCTCAAAGTTGCCTTCTGCTAGTGGTTGATGCATATTTGTCAGTATGCACGCATCTCACTCCTCCAGTGAAGTTTTCTGTTTTCATATTTTTGTCAAGTGATTTGTTATTCCCGAATGACTGGGAAGATGTGAAGTTTTATTTTAGTTTAATACAAAGTGTCTGCTTAGTGTGTTGCTGTTACAGGTATGGTCTCTCCAGAAGATGTTTTAAGTTAAACAGTTATGTTCTTAAAAATGTTTTAAGAATTTATGTGAAAGGCGATAGTATATTAACATGCATTCAGTGTAGAAACGTCATAAGTACACTTCACACATGAAATGTGCTGATGTATTTGTGTTTGCAGTTAAAGGAAGGAGAAGACAATGCAGTCCCTGACACAGTGTTGATGCCCAGGCGGTGCGGGTCTGAAATACCAGGTCTCATCCACTCTTCCAAGAATCATATGTATGTTCACTTTGTGACAGGTTCATCTAGAGCCTACCCTGGATTCCGACTTGAGTGGATTGTCGATGGTAAGTAACTGGAAGATAAGCTTATTTTAGTTTTAAGGTCCCTTCTTTCATTTGTTTTGAAATTTGGTTTACTGATGTTTGTACCAGCCACTTGTCTAATATGTGGTGTGAAGAATGTACCAGATCAAGGTCTCAGAAGACATCCTAATGCTTCATAACACAAACTTATTGATGTATCATTAACACAATTCTGAAGGTTTGTGACAATGGTGCATTGTTCTCTGGACATTATCCATCATCTAAGATTAAATAAAATAAAATAAATAAAAAACCACAATGTTTCGGAGATGGGAAACTTTCTCCGTCTTCAGGTAAAACCTCTGTTGGGCCCAGTCGATAGAGCTAACCCCTATCTCCAGAGATAGGGGTTACCTCTATCGATTTTATTTTATTTTATCTTGGACGATGGATATTTTTATTAACAGCTGGAAAATTTTCCTTCCTCATCATGGAACATTCAGCTTCATATTCGTATGGTCCCCATACTTCACCTTTATCATAGAGGAATGGCAAAATTCTACCCCTGTACTATGCTGGTGCCGACTGGACTTTAAATCTAGGGGTTGATGGTTTAGCAGTATGATGCTGAGATATATTACCAGCTGGATCATGCATATAAAACATCAAACATGGAAGATACGGATTAATTGAACACCACACTACAGTGATTTTTAATGGTGAATCACACCATAAAGAAATATATGGTGAACATATTCTTAATCTTTAACCTCTCCGCGCGGACCGACGTGAAAATTCGTGAGGCATAAATACCCCCTAGTGGATATCGGTACAGTGTACGTCGGCTGCAAGCTTAATTTTTGTAGCCCATAACTTCTTAACGAATAACGCCAGCGGAATGCGGTTTGCACTGCTTTGTTCTGAAAAGATAACTGTATGTGGACATATGGCAACACCGCCACATTCCATTGAGTTCTACCTGGGAATCTAAAAATAATATCCTGACCTTCTCATTCTCATCATGGATGTCTCTTCGTCTAGTCACATACTTACAGAAGCAGAAAGACGTGCACTTCTAGAAGAAGTTTTGGATGAAAGTGACTGTGAGTATAGTTCGGACACCGACAGTGCAATAATAGACATTAAATATAGAGTAAGATAATAAAACCATCTTTTAAGAGGATTTCAGTGAAAATTTTTTAATTATATCTCATATAGTTCCAAAGTTATGATAAATATAGTATTTTAGAGCAAAATTTAAAGGGACGCTAAGAACGTATTACGCCAAGCTCGGACTTTAAATCTCTGCGGCAAAGGGTTAAAGGACCATCATGTCTTATAAGACACAGTAATGGTATCCGTAGTTGGCCCAACGTAAAATATAATACATCGTGTAACATAGTTTGTGATCATTGCGTTGGGGTCTGATCCATGAAAAAAATGTCAGTTTACTCTAGGAGGTTGGCCATATAACCTTCATAAATTTTGCTGTCAAAAGGGCCCCATTCCTTTGTTTTATAAATATTTTTTTACGGCTTCTCGTAACAGCCAACATTTGTCAGTGGGAATTGCTTCCTTGTTTTTGGCTATACTGTGTAACTTTCAATTAAACATTAAGTATAAAGCTATAAAGTATATTTCAATAACTTTATCTAAAAGGACACAATTAAACTACTGATTCACACTGGTAAATGATCCAGAACTATATTGATACAAATTTGTATTTATATGTGGGCTGATCATAAGATAACAAATGCACCTCTTGTGCTTTTAGTGTGATTGCAAGATAATGCTGTAATAAACTGTGCTACTTTTCAGCACAGAAAAGGTTCATTACCATCAAGTTTGATGGGTCATACTATGCTGGTATATACGAGGCGCGTCCCAAAAGTAAGTTTCCCACTCGTCCCACAGCTAGCAAACCTTATATTGAGCGAAGCGACTGTGCGTACGTGATAGAGCAATGACGTAGCATGGCGCATGCACTAACGGTACTTCCCGCGTTCTCACATTAGCATCGTTGCAGCTGTTGAAGATGGAGGTTCTTATTCCAGCTCCCGCCGACTGTGAAGTGCGGTCAGTAATAACGCTAGGCCGCACACGGCTCGACGGACAGCAAGTCTCCTGCAGGAGTTCAGCTGGGAGGTGTTTAATCATCCACCCTACAGCCCGGACCTCGCTCCCAGTGATTTCCATCTTTTCCTACACCTCAAGAAATTCCTGTCCGGTCAGCGTCAGCGTTTTGAGAATGACAGAGAGGCGGAGATGGTTGTCACACAGTGGTTCCAATCCCAGGCGGCAGACTTCTACGACACAGGTATTCAAAAGATGGTCCCACGGTATGACAAATGTCTCAATTCCGGTGGCGAATATGTTGAAAAATAGCTGGACACTTGCTGTATCTGTTGCAATAAATATTTCCATGAAATTGTGTTTTGTTTCTGTAAACGGCCCCAGGAAACTTACTTTAAGGACGAGCCTCGTATCATCATCGTCTATGGTGTTTCGGCCTGTTTTCTGGCCGTGACCTCCCCACTTAGGAGTATTCTTGGTCTTTTGAAACGTGCATTTATGAGTAGTGAGTGACCAGCCCACTGACTCTGCACAATTTCTATTCAATCCTGATTTGACTACCAGAGCCATCTAGCAGTAAATCAGGAGGGTTGGATGAGAAATTGCCGCTGAATTTTACCTATGAAACATTTCGTATTTTGCTCGTAAGGTTCTTTTACATGCTATAAATCTTTAACATGGGACCGCCAGCTTTATTTCCCCTCCAAAAGAAATTTTCCTACGTATTTTTATCTATCAACCCCGGCCGGGACTGAACCCCCGAACCTTGGGTCCAGTGGCGAGCACGCTAACCACTAGTCCACCGAGGGCGACATGCTAGTATATATGTAAATTGATTACTGTTCCTTGCACACTGTCTCATATTCTGTACTTTTGTTTAATGTATACATATATGTGTGATTTTCTAGTTCTGAAGATGTTATTTCCTAAGATACTTTAATCCTATTTTCCCTGTAACATATTATGTTTCATAGTCGTGGATTTCTTCATTGTAGTATTCCGCAGGACCAAGATTCTTTATTTGTATGTAATTTATTGTTGTTACCAGGCTGTGGTGGTAACCTGAAGAAGTCTTTTGGACAGTTAACGTCACCTGGCTATCCTCGAAATTTTCCTGATAACACAGATTGTGAATGGACAATTACAGTGGATTGGGGTCACAGTGTGGAGCTGACTGTTGAGGACTTCAGCTTAAGCCAAACTTCAGAATGTTATAGTGGCTCTGTGACTGTGAGTTTACTGAACTAAATAGCTTCTCTGAATGATGCATTGCTTCAAAAACTGAAATTTTATATGTTTATTGGCGCATTTTACATTACAAAATTATGCTTCTGCTTTATTACTGATACAACATATAATATAATTATCAGCTTTATAGTTTTAAGACTTAACCTTTATCATACAGGAATAGGGTATTTAAGCACCCATACTATGGGGCTGACCACATTTTTAAAACAGGGCTGTATCTAGTAATTGTATTACAATGGAGTGCCTCTTGCATCTTCAATCCACTGAGATTTTCAGTGAAAGGATGGATGGACACCATAAGAATTCCATGGATATTGTGGTCATGACCAAATTGTATCTTGCTTCCAGTCACAGTGTCTTCATGACGCTGACTTTCACTGTTATATGAGATTGCTTCATTAGAGTCAGTCTTCAGAATTAGCTCTCGTGAACTTTCTGTCCCATTCTGCAAAATTCAATACCTAAGGCCAGGATTCCACTGTAAATGGTTTCGTAAAAAGTTTTAGAGACTTATTGCACTTATGGTATAGACTAGAGAAATATGGCAGTATGTAACACTATGACAGTAAACTTTACATGAAGAATTTTTACTCCTCACTAACTCCGTTTGCTTACAAACCTATAAAATGCTGCCAACAGCATTGTAAATATTTCTTACAAATTCTTACATATATTTAGGTATGTCCAGTACAATTTTATGAGTTTCATTTAAATCCATAGAACATTCACTTTTAACACTTTTAATGTAATTTTTATACGCATGTGCATACACTGTGCTTATGTGTGTATGTGGTTTTAAGAAAATTCTCAGTTTTTACAGACAGTGATGCAGGAAAGAATTGTGTCTTATTTTAAAGTACAGGCAACTCTCAGTTTACAAACGTTTGATTCATGAACATTCGCAATAACGAACGTCACAATTCATTCAAAATTTCTTAAAGTCGCCAGTAGATGGAGTTCCTTATAAAACGAAATGCCAAACGCATAGTGAACATAATTGTAAGATTTAAATAAATAAACTTTTAAAAAATGTATTTATTACAATAGTTATCAGAAAATTATTATATGATAATTATACTGAACTGTTCTTGGTTAATAAAACTAATTTAGCCAGTGAAAAAATCATTGGTTTACATGCCACGGCTCGTAGAATGTTTTCTCGTGGAAACGAAATCGGTGATTCCCCCTATTGTAATATATTGTATTGTAAATGAGTTGTATAGACCATTCAATGTTTAGTACATGGTTTTAATGCTTTGAAATGGCTGCTAACGTGTACGATACGTATCGTAAAAGCTCGGGAACGCAAGATACACATAACGAACAAAAACATATAACGAGCAACATCTTGGAACAGAACTCGTTCGTAAACCAAGAGTTGCCTGTAAATATGGTAGATAATGTCTCCAGTAATATGTTTCAGATCTACTCTGGGACAGATGACTCAGGTCTGCAGCTTTCCCAGTTGTGCCATCCCTCTAAAAATGTAGTTTTGACATCCAGTGGCAATTCCATGTTTGTGAGATTAAAAATTGGTTTTGTATATGGTGGAAAAGGATTTAAAGCTTCTTACAAAACAGTGAACTCAAGTAAGTCAATCATCATGTTTCCAAAAAATCACAGTATGTTATCGTCTCTATCATGCGGTTTCCTCCGTAAGTCCTATCAGTCTTATCCAATGTGATTTAATCTTTTTAGGATGCTATTTCATCATATGGCTTACTGTCATGTTTAACAAGTTAACTGTGTAATGGTGAGGAAGGAAAAATATTATTAAGAATGAAATCAGGCATCTACATTATTTGGATTTGCCTGTTTTGAAGTAACTGGTGAGATTTGTGGTTCTCTAACTTTTAAACTGTTGATGACAATCTTCTTGGTGCAATTCTATGTTGACTTGTACGTTTGTCACTACCTACACATCCACATAGCATCACAACCCAGAAGATCATCATTGAAACATATTTTTTATTGTATATTCCAGTTCTGTTGGCTGGGAATTGCATTATGCCTTGATTAGATGATAGAATCTGCTAACTTAGTGGTTCAACCACTAAAATATAATATACTGTGGTCTGTCATAATTCAGTTCCTGAGTCACTCTCATTCCACTCTGCTATAGGACAAGATACTACAGGATGATTCAAAAGTCTCCATACATAGAGAAAATGGTCACTTTTTTTTATAAACTGTCACTTTATTCACAAAACTTGCTCTACATTGTTACCATTCCTTTGAAAACACATACGGATACGTCTCTCCCACTCATGGTGAACTCGTGTTAACACATCTGGTGTTATGTGCGTAATTGCATTTTGAATGCATTCCTTTAGGTGATTTCCCTATGTATGGAGACTTTTGAATCACTCTGTATATTGACACGTTTATGAGCAGGAATACCAAAATATAAGCAGCCAACATGGATGAGACTGAATTAATTCCTTACACTGACTGTTACACAGAATAATTCAGATTAAATAGTTGTATTCAGATGTAATAAGCTGGGAGGAAAATGGCGTAATGGAGCAACCCCCATTTTCACCCCTCCAAGCAGCTCATGGGGAGCATTCTAACTGAATGACCAACTGGCCAGGCAAACACGTACTTCCAAGACTACAACTCATATGAAAGTTCTACTGCTTGCACTCCAGCATATGTCCAAGTGGGGCAAACTGACAAATCTGACAATAGGAGGATTCATAAATTCACTGGTGACACCGTAGACAGTAAACATAATATGCCATCTGCTGTTCATTGAGCATCTTCTTGTTATATATTTTATTGCTGGTTTGTGACACTGCACTCTTGTAGGTGGTTACCAGATTTCAAAATAACATACTGTCTCCGTGTTCCCAGATTTAGGGATTTCAAAATTTGATACATAAACTAGCTGACTAGATGGCTTACGGAACCCGAAGGTTCATCACCGAACTAACCAAAGCCCTCCACCTGACCCTGTCCTGGGCCAACAAAATCCAGTCTCCTTCAACTCCTATCTCCCATAGATCCTGCCTGAGATTATCCTCCCATCTACGTCTAGGTCTCCCCAGAGGTCTCTTCCCCTGAGGCTTCCCAAATAGTGGACCCAACCAACCAGATGGCTTACGGAACACAAAGGTTCATCACCGAATTAACCAAAGCCCTCCACCGGACCCTGTCCTGGGCCAACAAAATCCAGTCTCCTTCAACTCCTATCTCCCATAGATCCTGCCTGAGATTATCCTCCCATCTACGTTTAGGTCTCCCAGCAGTAAGGCTAACAACCTTTCACTGTAAAAAAAAATAAGCATTGTTATGAACAAATTAACTAAAATTTGATGCATGGTGTTTAGAAACTAGGTAGAACTCAGATTCTGTGACATTTGGTTCGTAACATATTAATGGAAGTAAAGGTTATGAAAGCAGAATTATGTACATTTAGCAATGTACAGAAGCAATAATCTGGCATAGAGTGGGCAAAGAAAAATGTTGAACCACAAAATGTCTTGTCATGGTAGAAATATATTTAAAGCGTTTCTTTTAAAACATTCTTGTTATGATGCTTATTTATGTTGTATATGTAGTTTATTAAATTTGTTAGGGCACAAAAGAATTAATACATCTTACTTACATGTATGGTCTTTTATTTTAAGCAGTTTTATATAAATTTATTTTTTTATATTAAATAGGGTTCCATTGAATAGTCAAATTCAGAATTAAATATACCCAACCACATTTAGCGTAGACTTCCCGCATGAAATTTCATCCATAATTATTTCATATAATTTATAGGTTTCTATTTGATGAGCCATGCTGAGAAATATGCCAACATTTATTTCAGTGCGCATGTAATGAAAGTTAAAGTGCTCATCAGAAAATTGATCTTGCAAGTCATAGTTCTACAGAGTATATTTTTCTAGAGACCTTCAATGTCCAATTTGACTAAGGTGAAATGTCTTGGTATTATGATTGTCTGTGTAAACATTTATTCTGTTAAGTAAAATTTAAGTACAGTAAATACTACATTACGTTTTCGTTGTTATAAGTCAATGAATATAATTTTCTGTACATATTTTTTTTTATTTTTGAATCACAGAGTGTGGGGGAAAATTCACCATGCCAGTGGGTAGTATCCACTCCCCCAACTACCCTGGCAACTACGATAACAACCTTGACTGCCAATGGCTGATAGATGTTGACAAAAATTTTGTCATTTTATTTGCATTCGCTGATATTGACATGCCCACACTAGACTGTGAAGATAACTTTGTGAAGGTAAGTGCTGAATTGGAGGAAAACCTCTGTAATTTAGAGGAAACAAACTCTGCGCTTTTTAAATTAAATTATAAATGCAATGTATGAACTGATTTTTAAAAATTCACTTTTTTTATTTTCCCTCCACAAATAAAGTGGAGATTAGCCGCATCGCCCCTGCAATTTTCCATTCTTGTGCTTTGTCAGTTAGTCTCTTTCTGCTACAGAATAAATGCATAATCGTATGATTACGTAGCTTTGGACTTATTTAAGTTATTGTGTCATTATGTTTTGGAATGTCACGGTAACATCTTTAGAAGTTGCGTTTAAGCGATCTGATGATAATTGTATTCAGTGAATTTCAGAATGTGGGTGTAAGTAGATGTTTCATGTTTCAGAACATTACTCAGCATTCATTTATGAGTTGCGATCGGAAAGTTTCCAGACTGCGCGTATAAAAACCCGTACACTTATCTCAGGTATTAAATTCATCCATCACCCTCGAAGTAGTTCCCCTGGGAGTGAACACAACGATCCCAGCGCCGCTGCCAAGCCTGGAAGTATCCCTGGAAATCTTTCTTTGTCAGCCTGTCAAGCACCATCTGCGATTCTGCCTGAATCTCTTCTATCGTCTCAAATCTCCTTCCCTTTAGCTGAATTTTCATCTTTGGGAAGAGGAAGAAGTCACACGGAGCT
>NW_019060014.1:294759-308856 GCF_000696155.1 Zootermopsis nevadensis
GGCTCGCATCGAGCGGCTCCGTTCGCTGTCTTCACTTGTGTAATGCTCGATTTGTAACACGTTACATTACAGGCAAATGTTACAAGTCAGTCGCCACCTTAATACTAATCATGTACCATTATCTGAGGGCTGTAATAATTAGCTTTCTTTTGATAAGGAAAAACAGTTCCCTCGTCTACAAGCTTCTCTCCCAAATCTTGATCTAGATACAGTCCTGACTCATGTTTCCCCCCCCCCCCCCCCCCCCCAAAATGGGGACATTTTAAGGGCCTTGCTATTTATTTATAATACATTCTGATATGTGAATGAGGAAGCTAAAGCAAATACAGAGCAGGCACCTAACCATTACAGTAGACCACACCAATGATGATGTTCATGTTTCGTAAGTGAACATGTCCTTATCTCCATAAAACCGATGAACGGTAGGAACAATGGATTCTTGAATGTTACGTCTTTTTGGGATTCTGTATATAGGAATAATAGAAATTTTAAAAACCGATATGCAAGCAGTTCTAGATGTAGGCATGCATATATATTTAATTTAACAATTCTCTTAGTAGCTACAAATGTATAGTGTCGGATGAAAGTTTTTTGTGAATCATGAATTGGACAGAATGTCGTAGGAAGTTTACATGGCCTGATTTAAGGTATTGCCCTGTGATGTACCTGGTGGGACTGAGGAAAACCTCAGTTCGGAGAGGCAATTTTTGGACTGAGATTTGAACTCAGGATCTCCAAAATATGAATCAGCAATGTTAGGCATGTAGGATAAAAATTTGTCATATAATTAATTAACTGGAATGTATGTGAAATACATATAAGGTATAATTATAGTATTGGTGGGCACAATTACTATAAACTATTGTATGTATTATTTCTCTTCAGTTTTACCCAGTACACAAACATTTTCTGACCAGCAGTTAATGGGTGAATGGCACAATACTTTTTGTGTATAATGATGTCTGTATATGAGCATACCGCCATTTTACAGAAACTGAATTAAAAATCTCATCTTATATTAAGATAAGTAATGTTTAGATGGGTGGAGCTTTTAATTTCATATTGTGTCACTCATCAGCTGTCGTTGTAGGCCCACTGAAATACACTGCTCCAGAGTGAAACAGGAAGTGGCATTAGGTTGGTCCTCCTTTGCAAGTGAACGCCAATTTCAAGGTAGTTTCCTGCTTGTGTGAGTGCGTCCCAAGCCACAGGAACAAGACTGCTGACTTGGTCAGTAGGTTGCCTGTAGAGACAAATTACAATAATTACATTAAATATTTTAAAATAATGCTCGTAGTATAGAAAATGTCAGCCGCACAATTGGCACTCACCCTGTCTTTGCAAAGTTTGTCCATAGTGTTGTCAAAATGTCAATCATCCTGTGGTCCTGTTCATTTTGTGTTACATTTGGCAATATGGCTTTTGATGGGAAGAGGTATAATATCTCATCTCCATGACATGACCCTGTGAAATGTCACAGACTTATCTTATAGGAGACATTAAATGAAGTTAGTTTACAAGATTGAAAGATATGAACTGTAAAATTCACATATTTAGAACACATTGTTATAAGGTATGCTCTTGGTTTGTTCGTAGTTAAGTTTGCAAAAAAATGAGCCTCTTTGCTTGGCAGCGTACGTCTGACTGTTTGTCTGCATGTAACAGAGAACTTCTTTACAGATTTTAATTAAATTTTATATGGGCGAGTTTTATGAAAATTTGTTGACATGTTACTATTTCTGTTAAAGTAAGGAATAACTATCATTTTACATTAAGACCTTCGTACATATATTCTCTTGGAAATGACCTTTAAACTGCACTGGGGAATCTCAGTCAGACGCACTGCTCACACAATCACACAGGTGCCCCCATGATGTCACCGTGCAGCCAGACACTGCTTCCCTGACACAGAGGTCACCGCAGCTGTTTTGACAGAATACGACTCATAACCACTTACACTTAGAGAGCAGGGGTTATGAACCTGCAGGTCACATGCAGTCCTCTGTAGTTTCCTGATATCAAAGAACATGTCTGATTAATGTAGTCGGTATTTGGCAGTCTCAGCAACTGTAAGCTTCAGCAGTTCATCTGTGAGATGTTCATTTTAATGAAAAACATCAAATCAAGAAACAGAATTTGTGTTACTGGTGAGCACTTGGAGGGATGAATGCAAACCTTACATACAGAAATTAATGTGGATATTGAAAGATTAAAAGATTAATTCATTATTAATAAATGGCCATGAAATTTCAGTAAATTTCTCCTGTTTGTCAGATTATTGCCTGTGGGATGATAAGTGTGAATTTGGCCCTCAGTCTTGAAAAATTTGAGAACCCCTGATGTAGAGGCAATAACAGAGCAAACACACCAGAATTTATTATGATTTCTGTACACTTCATAACTTCTTACTATTACTTCGAATCTGTGCTGTGTATTGTACGGCCCATCTTATCCTTTTTCTTGATGTTTTTCAAGAACAATTTTAAACAACTTCCTTGTCTATACATTTTTCTCTTTGTTGATTCAATTATCATGAGATTTCCACAAGAAGAAAATTCTTGAGGAATGGGATGCTGGAGAGATATAAGTGTATGCCCACATGTTGTTTCTTGGCTGTACAACCTGGTTGTGGGTTTACGCTACCTTTTCAGAGGTGTATTGGTCTTGAAGTGTGCATTTATGAGTAGTGAGTGACCAGCCCACTGACTCTGCACAATTTCTACTCAATCCTGATTTGATTGCCAGAGCCACCTAGCAGTTAATCAGGAGACTTGGGTGAGAAATGGCCGCTGAATTTTGCTCGTAACGTTGTTTTACATGCCGTAAATCTACGACATGGGACCGCCGGCTTTACGCCCACATGTAAGGCCGCTAATTGCATTTCATTCTTGTCATATTTACTCCTCTGAGGTAACACATAATTCACATAAATGCCCATGAATTTACACTTTTTATTCATAAAAATTGAACCATAGCCCTTTGTTCTTCCTTGATTCAAAATGACAATAGGGCAGCCATGTTCACAGTCCAAATGCAACTGAAGCCCCAAGTTCAAGGTCGCCTTGAGCATATTTCAGCACTTCAGTTCAAGAGTTCTAGTGCTGCCAACTTTCAGCAATCTAACTTGCTTCTGCAGCAGGCAGAAAAATCCACAGAATCTTTTTCAATCATCTTTGTATTTATGTAAGACTTGAGGTTCTCACAGCGGTGAGTATGAAGATTTCCGTCTTCTGGGGTGTTGCGCTGTGTAGTCTGGTCGATGTTACCCAACGTTTCAGAGGTCATACTGCCTCCGTCATCAGGGCGATGAGTATGAAGATTTCTGTCTTCTGGGTTGTAGCACTGTGTAGTCTGGTCGATGTTACCCAACGTTTCAGAGGTCATACTGCCTCCGTCATCAGGGCGATGAATTCATCTACACGGCGCAACAACACAGAAGACGGAAATCTTCATCTTTGTATTTGATGGTTGGTAAGGAGAGATAGAATTTAATGTTGTTATGTGTTGACTTTAACCTCTTTTACGAAGCACCTAAGGTATAACTTTAAACTTTTAGAGTTTCACAAGCACCTGTATTCAGTTCGATCAGTGGACCCCATTCTCAGGTCACATACCAAATGAAGGTTATGGAAGTCATTGGTGGGGTTTCAGTGAAATGTGCATGGCTATTAGAGATTAATAGTGAAAAGTACCGAAAAGTGTGTGTCTGAGTGTGGTAAGATTACTTTTGTAGCTAATGTGAGGGAACAGCAAAAATGGGTTCAGAATCACGTTTTTAAGGATGTCTGAGAAGTCACTGTACGCCTGTGTTATTGTCATCTTGTTCTTCATGTGATAAAACATGGTCTAACACAATACTCCAAGTCCTGATGCCCACTTCTGCGTGGGCATGCATGGCAAATATTTGACGGATGTAGCACCACTGGCAGACATTGTCGTTTCACGCAATGGACGATTGCTTCAAAGAGAACCTTTCAAGTTCCGATTAAAAAAATACATTTCTCCAATGACAGCAGAATTTCTTTCTGATGCATTGGCTTTCCAAACTGCTGTTCAAACGCTGTTACTTTCCACATTGCCTGACTTTCCTGACGTGACATTGGCAACAAAGTACTCCTCAACTGAGCGCAAACTCATCTGCCATTGTTAACAACCGACTAAATGGATTCGGACTGTGGCAGATAACATCAATAGCTGCACCACTACGAGCAGTGTTGTTGCACTTAATTTGGTATTGCACTGTTGCCACATCGTGCGGTTGTCAGATTCATAGATTCATACTTAGGTACCATGAAAATATTGTAAATATTGAAAAGAAAGAACTCAAGGACATGGTAACGATTGGACACAGATAGATGCCTCTGGCTGTATTGCGTTACCGTAATTGTGCTCTTTATCCCCATACAGGATACTGTTGCTTGCCGCCCCCACGTAAGTGAAGTAATATACATACACCTTCCGGTTTCCAGCAGCAGCTTCCAGGGTGGCAGACCAGTTCATGGGATAAAGAAAGTAGCTGTCAGTATACATCTGAAACATTACATAGTATTGCATTTTCTTCTCTTTGTGTTAACTGGGAAGAATATCTTATTCTGTTCCTGTCCATTACCTTGAGCACCATTCAGATTGTGTTTCATTTTTTGTTGTTAGTTTTAAATATCATTGTGTCAAAGTTTGATTACCGCACAACTGAATAAGCTGGATATTGTCCATTGTCTGAGGAATATTTGATGTACTTGTACGTGATGTTTCAGGAGTTGGCTCTAATCCCATCTTTGGGTTCAATAGTACAACTATAATATTCATAAAATGAGTCAACTCTTGTCACAAATCTTTACAAAATCAGTTGAAACTTTGTTTTCTAAGTAGGATTTGAGGTTTTTCGCTGCAGTGAGTCTGAAAGTGGCTGTCTTTTTGGTAGAAGTTTACCACCGTTGCGGAGATCCTTGCTGCCTCCATCATCAGGGCGACAGCCCTCTGAAATCTCTGAAACTTCGATAAACTTCTACCAGACTACACGGCACTGCAACCAAGAAGACAGCCTTCTTCAACTTTTGTTTCATTCTGGTAATTTTTATTCTGGCTTAAAATACGTGTCTGTTAAGGAAACCGCAAACCAAAAACTTTGATCATCAGTAGTACTTACGTTGGTGACCTCACTGACAGATTCATCGTCAATGTGTTTATTTCCAAAGTAGAACCTGCGTATGGTCTCAGCCACACTGGTGTCATTCTCCTGCCGTCTGAAGTACAATGTGTCCAATACAAAGTCTTTGAACTGCTTGTCCATTTGGATTACTTTGGTGGGATCACCAATTATGGCTGCATACATCAGAATTTAACAGATATTCTTATGAGATTTGAGGTTCTAAGACCAGTGAGGATGTCTTCTGAGTTGTAACATCTTGTGGACTTGTAGGTAGATACCAGCATTTTAGAAAAAACATACTCTCTCCATCTTCGGGGAGTCTTTAGCCTTGAGCATGGAAACAGTATGTTTCTTCAGAAAGTCCACATGGCTTTACGACCCAGAAAACAACATTGACATATATGCTTATGTCAGCAAAATTTGCAGGAGAGAGGAGTTCATCCAAGATAATGCAAAATTAAAGCAAAAGACTACATTTAAGCCTGTCTGCTAGGAATCCTTCTGCAATAAAAGGCTATTGAAATGTCACAGTGCCTCATATTGTACAGGTACTTATTTCAAATCTTAGCCAGGAAATCACATACCCTGATTAAAGAATGAAGTTTCTTCCTTGGTCCACATCTCTCTCTAGAGATGAATGTTTTCGATTGGACTTTGAAACTTATCATTAATATTACCCCTCAAATATTAATCCTTACTCTCTGTCAGGATCGCTAAATTCTCAGAGCAACATGCCTATGAAGAAAGTCGTAGAGTAATTTGGGATGAAGCCAGGATTTTGGAAATTTAAGGTAACTAGGTTTCAAGAAATCAGCCCAAATGGCATATTTAAATAATCCCATCAGCCAACCCAGTTTGGAAATTTCTCCAATCTGGATTCCTCATATCAGAAAGTAGGTTAACAACCAATGGGGAAGGCCATAATGTTCTGGTAGTTTCTTCAATGGTAGTCTCATAATTTTGTTTAAGGGTTCGACTGTTGGTTCACAGACAGCGTTGTCGGTTAGTGGGGTTTCGTACAACGTTTCAGTTTTGAATTTCTTCCTCATCGGTGTTTCTGGATTAGTTATTTGGGTTTTTTTCATGTATTTATTTTATACTTCCATTTTTGTTTTAATTTTAGGGTTTTCAATTATTTATACAATTTCTGTCGTAATCTTTCCTACTATTTCCTGTTGACGAAACTTGATCTCATGTGGTTATATAGATGTATTTACACTGACTAATGTCTCAACCCCCAATAGCGTAAGCTCACCCCTATTTTAATTTTAAGGCACTGTTTACCATTTCCAGCTATGCGTTTCGTACGCAGGAATGGTGTTACCTAGAAAGGGACGATGTCCCATGCTTGTGTAGGATTCTGTCCAAAGACAGCTGTTTGGTTGGTTTTTTTATTTGGGGGGGGGGTGAGGGGCTGCTTAGGTTGTCTATTGATTGAGGTTTAGCTCTTTCTATGGGACCCAATTGGGTAGGTGCCCCTCCCCCCTTTTTAACCTGAGGACAGAAGCAGATCCAGCTTCCGAAACATGGTGTTCTTTTTTAAAAGCACAGACGATGGACATAGTCCAAGAAATCAGTGATCGTGGTTGTACCACACCGTGGTTAGTACCCTTTAAAGTTTACTTATTGTCTGTGTCTCACTATTAATTGTGTTCAGACTGTTTATGCGTCCTATTTAGAGTCATTCTAACTGCCGCTTACGTTACACAGCATTCCTGACTCGGTCAGAGTTTGATGCCCCTTGATATCAACAGGATATCAGGGGAGATGGGGTATGATAGTCGGTGAACTTAATATCTCAGGGATTTGATTATGGATAACAGACATGATCTGTCAGTTAATATAGGAATAAACTTATGAATAATTTATGGACCAAGTTTTAGAGTGAGGTAATTTCTGGGTTAGTTGTCAGTGTAGGTTGCAGATCTTTGACGTAGACACAGGAACACAGTTTCTTTCTGTTCATGGAAATTTATTGGCACTGAATTTATGTACAGGTTGAGATTAGCAGTTCACTTTCACTCACTGCACTCTTCAAAGATTATTATATAATTTTTAGATTAGATTTCCATTGCGAATGTTAGCCAATTGATTAAATTTTATTTAGAAATTGTCGAACAGTCTCACTTTCAACATTGAATTTATTCTGTATAAATGCAAAGTAGTAATAAGTTACATCATAATTTGAAACTTTGCTGAGGAGACATAATTTAGGTGACTTTTTGTGGTTTCTAGTTACAAAATAATATCAATTAGATTGAGTCTCTCTGAAAATAGTAGTTAAATTCTGTATGCAAAATATGGTAGCATACTCCAAGCATCATCTAGTTAATGATGGAACTTCCTTATCACTCCAAATTTTGAATTCAAATAAACTCCATGATTGGACATTCAGTGGCCATCTCTGTAACGTAATATCCAACCAAGAAATTAATTAATTTTATTATGATGTTTGATTAAATGCCAAATCATAGACGGCAATATAATGAGCTGGGAAGCTCAGTATAGTGACTGAGTATGGACTGGACAACCAGGGTTCAATTCTTGGTGGGGGTAGAGGATTTTTCTTCTCGCCTCTGCGTCCGGACTGGCTCTGAGGCCCACTCAGCCTCGTATACAGTGGGTACCAGGGTCCTTTTTGGGAGGGGGGGTAAACACAGCTTGGGCATGACACTGACAACTCACCCTTAATTTTTAAATGGCAATCTTCAGTTATAACTGCATCCTGGATTGTTAACGTTGTTCTTGAGGACCGTCATGTTTGTATTGTTTAGCAGTATGGCTACACAGTTTGTATGGAACATTGTACTGAGGTAACTTCTTATCACAATTTTTAAAAACTTCCTCTTGCAAGATTAAACTTCTTATCCTTACAAATATGTATTAACACACCACTGCATGAAGACATCTAGACCCTGTACCAGTTTCAGACGCAACTTTCTCAACAAAAGGCACGTTCTCATTCAGTCTTTTTCTGTAATGTACAAATGTTTAATAGGTTCCCAAACTCCCAGTTTAATATCCCTCTGGTCTGTCGTTTTGAGTTATGGTTATGGTGAAGTTACTGTCTTTGTCATGAAGGACCAATATTCTGTTCAGCAGAGACAATTTTAATGTGTATACTCACATTCTGATATGATGCAACCATCTTGGGCATTGACACCAGTCAGCCTGGGGACAGGTGCAGATTTGTTTGCCTTGAGGATGTTAAGAGGCGTGTCTGGCAAGAACCGATTTGAGCCAGAGTGCTCTACTACTGGTGCAAATGCTGTTGTGAAGATACCTTCCCACATCTGCAAACACGGTATTGTGACGCGTTAACGTCAGTCATTCTCTTACATAAATTGATTTTATCTCAAAATTTAAATCAAAAATTACGTGGTTTTAGGAATTAATGGCTGTCGTGTGGTTTATGCATTTGCGAGTATGTACATGATGACTAAATGGTCTAAACCGGGGATGATTTTTCTGGCAAGATGCCCTCGAACAGAGTTCTGATGCCATTTTCATGTTGTAAAAAGGGGTATAGTTTGACTGGCACCAAGAAAAGAGCATAAGTGAATAATTTTTATTAACTCCATATGATTTATATTGACTGTGTCCTCATTATATCTACCACTACATGCAAGAGACAGTTTGCATGCATTAAAGTAGGCGAGACTCGGGAGTGAGCTTTGCCAGTAATGTTCTACATGATTATGGGATACTTAAATGAGCGTTTTAGTTTGGTACAATCAACAGGCACTTCTACCATCCTTCCACTGTTTTTCTCGACACTTTGTGTTCCAAATGCTGTTATGTGAAGAAGGTAGTGGCTGTGATTTACCCTTGCTGTTGGTGGGATGAAATTACTTTAAATAAAAGCCTGCAGTGCTGCCTTAGCCAGCCATTGTGGTCGTAAAAGCAGCTTGTAGATTGTTAACAGTGGACTGACATGGGTGCTGCTAATTATTGGAGAATTTGCTGAGCTGGTCTCGCAATGCAAAGAAATTGCCAGGTGATGAAGAAGCTGATTTACTGAAATGGACCCACACTGGATCCTGCACGTGTAGTCACAAAACATTTGGTGAAAAAGAAATTGGAAGTTGGTCCAAAAGACTTCAGATGAATAAGAGACAGGTGATTTGTGGATTTCAAGAATATCTGTTTGACAAGAAATTCCCAGAAGAATTATTGCCATTAAAAATATCCCTCAACACTTCCGGTTTCTTCAGATGCATGTGAAAGAGTCTTTTCACAGATAAAACTCATAGTGACTCCACCAAGATGATGTTTGTTGATTAGCACTATCTTGGCACTTCTGTTAATGAGAATAATTGAGCTCTGTCTTACTCATTTTGACCACATGTTCAATTGTTCGATTATGTCTGCTTTGTGGATGGCAGTCTGCAACAGCTACACAGGGCAAATAACAAAGTCACTGAAAACATGATGGACTTTTGGAATATATTATAAAGTTGACCTTCTACCATGAGTGAGTTGTATATCTTCCGTTGTCTGCTATTAAAGAGTATTTTACGATGGATAAATTAATAATTAGCATTGCATTTTAACCTCCCTCTGCACAATAATTAAACACGAGTTCTGGCACATTTCTTTCCAGAAATAACAGTCCTGTCTTGTACATTTTCTTCTTCTTCTTCTTCTTCTATGGCTCTCCGGTCCGTATTCGGTCCATGGCCTCCTCAATTCTCCTCTTCCATTCGGTCCTCTGTTAGGTCCGTCTGTCCGAGGCTTTGATTGAGGTTTCGAAACATCTTCCTTTTTTTGGTGCAAGGTTGTTAGCCTTGCGACCAACCCCCAACCTGGAGGACCAGGGTACCTGTCTTAGTCTGACCTCTCCCCCTCGACCAATCTGGCTAGGGAGGCCCTACCAGTAGCTCTTGGGGTCACTGAGGTACTCAAGCCCCACCACCACGACAAGGTGCAGGTACCATTAAGTGGGGCTTATACATTTTACACATGGGCAATGAAAGATAGTATTTAGTCAATCAAGACATTAATGCCCTTGAGAGTATCAGTGTGATGCTTTTAATTAAGACATGAAGTTTTGTTATTGAAATCCACACCCAAATAGATATTCTTCAGACCAGAATTACAAAATGCACACGTGTGTGACCTGCTACACACACACAACCCCTCCTCCTGTGGCCTCTTAACAGGATGCAGCTGTACAATGTCTGCTGGCGCATGCGTATTAGGATGAGAAATTTCCAGCCATGCCATCTATCAACCAGACCAGTGACTGACACCAGAAGTCTCTCAAGGCTTGTAGACGGAGTATTTTTATATATGAGCTTCTGAAACGAGCAGTTACAGTTGTACAGACCTTTCTACTATGAAGGAACAAGAAAAGTGTCTGCACGTATAAACCAGCTGTGTGTGCGTACGAAAACTAGTGGATAAAGTTACTCAGCGCAACATACGTGAGTGAAAGTGTTAAAATACATTTTGAATAAAGTAACTAACCTTTATCGTATGGGATTTAATATTTTGTACTACAAGGCTGTTGCCTGGACTTAATCTTCAGGCGTGTTATTAGCGTCTTTGTAACAAATGACACTCACCTGGAATGCTGATACTGTCGCTGCGACATCACTAGCATTCTTCGTCCTCAGACACGTGACCAGTTTAGTTGTGGGTACAGCGGGACAGCCTAGTAGTGATGCAAGTTTCATGGTTTGGTTCAAAGCTCTTTCTGTTGAAACAGCAAATGGAGCAAGGGCAGTTCCACTCTGCGTAATTGCCCTGTGGAAAAGTCCTAGAAAAACAATAGACTTTATGTACAATTACTTTATACAGTGACCTTCGAGGCTGCCACATTCAGATACTTGTTAGCAAAAGAACTCTGTAATTTAATGATGATATTTCTCATCTGATTTCTGTAATTATGGAACTTGGTATCTTACATCTAAGATCAAACACAAATTGAAATGCTTGGGAACAAAGTGAACAGAAAACATTTGAACTAGAGGGATGAAGTTATACAAGGAAATGAAGAAATTACATACTCGTAATGGAGTTATTTTTTTATGTAAGATTTGAGGTTATCACAGACTACACAGCGCAACAACCCAGAAGACAGAAATCTTATTATTATTATTTTTTAATTTCTACTCCGCTAATATTTTTATAATTTTTAAATTAGAGATATTACAGTTGGCTAGACACTTCACTTAAATGGGGAAAGTCGTTTGGTGGATAAAATCTCGTAGATCACTTGGATACGTGAATGAAGGCGGAAGGATATCATTAATAAATTGATCTTCGAGTAAAGAGTTGTGAGAATGAGAACTGAGTGGAATTTTTAGGTTATGCTACCACACAGTTTCTGTCTGCAGGCAACATGACAAGCCGGCGTAGCTCAGTCAGTATAGAGACTTGACTACAGACTGGACGACCTGGGTTCAATTCCTGATGGGGGTAGAGGATTTTTTTCTCTAGGCTCTCCAGACCATTTCTGGGGCCTGCCCAGCCTCCTGTGGTCCTTTCCGGGGGGTGGGGGTATAGTGTGGCCGGGGCGTGATGCTGACCACTAATCCCCAAGAATGAGTAGACAATACCATAAGTTGTTATTTAAATTCCTGTGTCTGTGTGTGATTCAGAGAGTAGAGGAAATGAAATATTTCGGTTCTTCAGGTTAAAGATCTGCTAAAATTTACAGAGTTGGTATTGTACCTTTGCTGATTGGTGATAACACGTGAAAGTGCACATTAGTACCTCCAGCGCTGCTACCAAATAATGTGACACAGTTTGGGTTCCCTCCAAACTTCTTAATATTCTCGTGAACCCAGACTAGTGCTGCTACCTGGTCTTTCATTCCATAATTCCCAGGTAGAACCTCGTCCACAGCACTGAGGAAACCTGAAACATTGTAATCATTCATCTAAAGACTTATCAAGGCTTTGATGTCCTCACTGTAAAGACCCAGAATGTAATGATATTTAGTGTTAAATTTAGAAGTTTTTCATGGAACTTTAGAATTACAGATTTTTAAGGTACACCCAGGGGTATTACTGTTGTAAGTGAAGACCCCAGTTTATGGTCATATTCATTTCGTCATTGAATTAATATCCTCATCTTGAGATCCATCTCATCGAAGAACAGATCATACATACACAACTACAAAATATTCTATTACGAAAACAATACTTTCTACTTTCACATGTGAAAAACTATGGTTTTTGTACCCCCCCCCCCCCCCCCCCCCCGGGGGGATTTCACTGTCTCCATATTCTGACTCCAAAACTGATGATTCTCTTCAAGGATGTCATGTAAGCTGCCTTTGGAAGATTTCTGTCTTCTGGGTTATTGCGCCGCGTAGTGGTAGATTTTCAGACTACACGGCGCAATAACCCAGAAGACAGCAATATTCATGATATTGTTTTCCTCACCTAGAATTCCTAGCCGGTAATTCAATGTCACAAGTACAACATTATGGTCTAGTAGATATGTTGGTGGGAAATACTTGCTGTTACCAGTTCCAACGAGGAATCCTCCCCCGTGGATCCACACCATTACAGGAAGTGGCGGGCTAAATTCATCAAGTAACTGCACACACACAAACCAACTTTCACATACAACAAAAAACACCTTTCTAGTTTAATTTGATTTATTATTATTTAGTGTTCTGTCTGACGACAGGTCCATATGAACAGGATCCTTCCATCCTTTTCTCGGACTGGGACCTGTTCATATACGTTCTTGGCAGATGATCCAGAAGGGGTTTGCCATTGCCTTCTTCTGTGTGTGAATGGAGTAATTGTTGGGATGCCAATGAGGAAAACTCCGTGTTGCCTAGGCCACGGCCTTGCCCAACACAAGTTAAAAATTCGGGCCCCGCCGGTTCACTGACGTGGTTTCAAACCGCATGTATCTATTATATACGTATAATCAACAGGTCTGTCATGTCTGTCTCTCCGTCCACGTGATTTACCTCGAGAACCGTTGGATGGATTTGGATGAAATTTGGTACAAAGTTTATGTCATTTTGAACGACCCTAAAATCGCACTTTAGAAATTTCCTGCAATATTCTGGCACCGATAATAGCGCCACTTGTAATTTTTTTTTTATTTAGTGTTCTGTCTGATGACAGGTCCATATGAACAGGATCCTTCCCTCTTTTTCTCGGACTGGGCCCTGTTCATATACGTTCTTGGCAGATGATCCAGAAGTGGTTTGCCGTTGCCTTCTTCTGTGTGTGAATGGAGTAATTGTTGGGATGCCACGGAGGAAAACTCCGTGTTGCCTAGACCACGGCCTTGCCCAACACAAGTTATAAATTCGGGCACCGCCGGGAATCTAACCCGAGACCCCAGGATTACAAGGCCAGCGTTCTGACCGCTAGACCACCGTGGCGGTTTTAATTTGATATGACGTATTAAATAACTACAATACCAGTTCATCAGATTTGTAATCCATGATGTATCAGACCTTTGGTGTGTGAACGTTGAGGAACAGACAGTCCTCCTGCCCCAGGACACCACTGGATGATGGCTGTAAGCACATCGGTGCTATTTCTGTGGCGTCTCTTGTACCGTCCCATGAGTTTGGTGGCCGTGGAGCCTGCATGAGGATTTTCAGAATGATAAAATGTTGACGTAAAGTGAGGTTAGAAATGCAAGTAACAGCCCACAAAGCTATTGAGACGTTTGTACTAATTGAATTTCAGACTCACACGAGTACGAAGCATGACTGGTTATTTTTCCCAGTGCACAGAAGTTAAGATTATTACTGTTTCTTTCTTTATTATACAATGCTTATTCAACTCCTCAAGTTAAATGAGGTATCACAGGATGATTATGAATTTTGGATGTATGGAAGAATTCGGGAAGAAACAGTTGGTGACGTATTTTAAGATTACCGACATTAGCCTGTGTAAGATGTGGGTTACCATGAAAAGTCTCAGTCACGATAGCTGAGATTTTTAACCAGGAACCTTCCAAGT
>NW_019060014.1:314698-329851 GCF_000696155.1 Zootermopsis nevadensis
GATGTGGGTTTTTTATGTGTAGCCAAAGACGGTCGTTTGAAGGTTTGGAACCATAACGAGATTCCTCGCACATTGAAGAACATAAAAATGTGTACACAATTTTAAGTGACAGGGTCTGTGATCAAATTGATAAATCTTTGTTATTTAAATTTTTATGTAAGAGAAATATACCTTACCCATTATTACAAGCAATACGTATATAAGATACGAGGTGCGATCGGAAGGTTTCAAGACTGCTCGTATAAAAACCCGTACACTTATCTCAGGTATTAAATTCATCCATCGCCCTCGAAGTAGTTCCCCTGGGAGTGAACACAACGATCCCAGCGCCGCTGCCAAGCCTGGAAGCATCCCTGGAAATCTTTCTTTGTCAGCCTGTCAAGCACCATCTGCGATTCTGCCTGAATCTCATCTATCGTCTCAAATCTCCTTCCCTTTAGCTGAATTTTCATTTTTGGGAAGAGGAAGAAGTCACACGACGAATAAGGATGGTGTGGGATGACGGCCATGGTGTCTGAGGCCAAAAACTGCCGAACTTTGAGGGCGGTGTGCGCTGGCGCGTTGTCATGATGCGTCGCATGTGGAGTTCTTCCTTTAGAATCAGCTGACAGGTCCCATAGCCTACCCCAACAATGTCGCACAAGTCGTTGATGGTACGACGTCGATCTTCGTGAATGGCCTGCCGAATCTTCGTAACATTTTCGGGCGTTGTGCTCGAAGATGGTCGTCCAGAACGCTCGTCATCATCGACAGAGGTTCGGCCATTTTTAAAACGTAAATGCCACACAAAAGTTTGTGCACGACCCATTGAGGACTCCCCAAATGCTTGCTTTAGCATTTCATAGGTTTCCGCAGCCGTTTTGGCGAGTCTTTGGCAAAATTTGATGCACACGCCATTCCGAAAGCGCAGGAGGGTCGGTGTAATGCACTACCAAAACGCCCGTAACAAAGAAACAAATGCTAATTCGATGATGCCGGATGTAGGCCGCACCCCCTAGCGGCAGAAGCTCGTACTACATCCGGTTCACCCTCTATTGACACAGATAAAATTCATTACAGTAATCTGTACATAAATTAGTAACGATGACTTCGAAATATAACTTAAAGTGTCTACAGACAAGGCCAAAACCATGGCATTTAAATGACAAGATCCCATCAGGTCCAAGATATTAATAAATAACACAATCATACAATAAATAAATACTTTGTACATTATCATATGAAACAGAAGAAGATCTCACAGTAAAATTATCAAAATACAAGTTAACAGGCATCATTAATCAAATATTTAAACCATCTAAAACCCCAATCCAAATTAGGACTCCCTTTAATAAGATTTCTTGATGACTGAGGCTGGAACGGGTCACAAGACCCTGAATCCTTGACAGTAACATGATGATGATAGGATGTTAATACATAACATAAACTCAGAGGGTTGTTTTCTGTGGTAACCTAATCCTGTGTCTGGTATGATGACCACATGTGTTTATCAATGTGCTTCGTTGTTTCGCCTTTTTATTTCATGCTCTGATAAGGCAAAGATTACATAAATTTTCCAGTTATTTACTTCAAAACAGATTTTATGTTATTACGAAGGTGAAGGTGACCTGAGTTCTAACGGCACGTGGACTTTAGGGTAGATACCAGCGTTTCAGATAAACATATTGCACCTTAAAATTCTGACCCACTAACGATTATTTGTGTAATTCTATTAATTAACATTCAAGACTAAAAGTTGTGTCGTTTGCGAAATGCTGTGACTGCATTTACCAGAGAGACCTTGAAATGTTTAAGCCAGCCCTAAAAAGAATATCTCCTATCTCACTCCTACTCAGTAGAAGAATTTACCTCACCCAAAAAGTCTCAACTCGTCAATTATTTTGCTGTAATACTTTAGTTCCAAAAATCTGTAAATAGCTCTTATAACTATGTATTTATATTTGTACTAGAAACAAGTATCGTAATTTGTGCTATGACCTGTTCTACATCCTCGGCTTAGGCCTAAGAAGGATCCATGGAATGTAAATAAATTCTAATCTATTCACCGTCGACATAACCTCAAACATTTTTTGCGCCATATATATATATTCCGCATATAATAATAGCTGAGTCGTATAAATGTGTTATTAATAATAATTAATTTCCAATACTTGTGGTAAAACACTAATGACATTGTTCCTGATCGCCATTATCCGCAGTCTGCAATCGTTTTGCTGGCCGAATTAAAAATAAAATCCCTAGTGTCATTCATGTAAGGCTTTATGTTGAATAAGATGACCCTGTTTCTTGAGGCGTGGCAGGATTGACTCCATTAATTTTCCACGAATGTCTTTAATCGGCTTCACACATAATTTTATACAGTATTTGGGTTTTTTTTTACCATTGATACCAGCAATAAATTAAATTCATGTTGGTAATCGTTGTCGATTCTGAAGTATGATAAAATATTTCTAGTTTCACAAATATGAGAAAAAAATTTTGAATATAAAAATCAGTATATCAGCTACTTACGTTTCAGTTAGGAAACACGTACTGAATAACATTGCACCAATAAGTTCATTTGCAATACCCACAAAAAAAATTTTGATTAATAAAAATTTGTATGCTTGTGGTATCTGCTACAGATTTAATTATACATGAAGGTATGTGACGATATCATTGTAAGGTATCAACTAGATATCATGTTGATAAAAGTTTACGTAATGTTTCTTGAATCGGCAGTACTAAAAAAGGGAATAATTTACCCCGCTTCTTTTAATTTTCTAGAACATGCCATAAAAATCGGAGAGACTCGGGAAGGGCTGAAATTGAATGCCCTAATTCAGAATTTTATTTTTCCTGCTGGTTCTTAGCCGCACATTGTAGCAGTGATGGCTGTGAATCGTTGGGTGCCCGGCTGATGATCCCAGGGGACTGATATGACTTACTATAATTACACGCGAAAAATTTGAATCGTGGATTCATATTTCTGAGGTTAAATAGGGGATACTTTGGCGATTGGCGGAGGGTTGGCAGCACTGCTTATACTTCTTGAATGAGCGCAAGGAGTTTGGAGTCGAAGATACTCTGTATTATTCTTATCTGTGTGCTTGATTATGAAATATTGGTCGTGTGCTAAACCTGTTTCACCCTAGTACTCACTTGTACTGACCGTCGATGACGTATGTAGTTACGTACGAATGTACTCGTTGTATTCAAAGTGAGAATTATGGTTAACATTAAAAACTGCCCGTTGGTTTCTGTTGGCGGCTTGGATTACTAATTCATTCGAGAGTTGAATTTGAGTAGGCTGAGTCTGACACGTCCTATCATACGGTCGCGGCAGACTGCAAATCGGTGAGGACGCAACTTCTCGCATTATTGCACTCCGAGCAGTCGATCATATACTTCCGCCATGAATATTTGTGTCAGTCTGCATCTTTTTAATGTATTTCCCAATCAACCTTCCAGTGATGTATAAACTAGACTTGAGTGAGGTGTGCTATTGAACAGTGAGTGTGTTTAGTGCAAATGAGTCTGTCAATAAACAATTACATAAATTTATTCTCTCAAGGTCCATCAAAACCAGAACTACCGTTGTGGTCGCATTTTTAACAGTTTTGTGACCCTTCGTGCATGTATTTCTGAAACACCTGTCTCTCGCGCGAGTCGTTTAAGAGGTTATATTATCTAAGTATCGCATGTTGCAGGCACGTACCTTACATTGTTTCATTGTGTGTTAACAGTTGTCAACAAGCATTTGTGGAACTGCGTGATGGAGCAACTGTCAACTCGGAACTCATCAATAAATTTTGCAATGGAATTCCAAGCTCCCAGTACTCAACAGGCAACATGCTATATGTCCGTTTCTTCACAGACGTCCAGTACCCAAAGAATGGATTCAAAGCCGTTGTCACAATTGGTAAGATTCAACTATAGTTCTATAGCCCTTTTGGTAATGATTAAAAAAATTAGATTCGTTCTGTGTGTTCGTAACAGAGCCAGGGATGAAATTGATAGAATCCACAGCCACGGTCAGCCTGAACCATTGTCATTAGATGTAAATGCTTGTATAACAGTGCAACCAACTGTACTGTATCACAATATTTTGATTAGTGCTTAACAAGATTTCGTGTTAACTGTATCAGTAATTTTAACATAATTTAAATATCCATTGATACCAAAAGTTATCTTCTTAAATCTGTATGCGATGGTTAGACAAGTTCTTCGTTATGAAGATCGCTATCTTCTGTAGAGGTTCTTGCTGCCCTCGTAATGCTGATGATAGAGGCAGCAATGACCTCTGAAACGTCGGCAGACTTCCACCAGACTACATGACGGTAGAACCCAGAAGACGGCCGTCTTTGTACTCGCCACCAGGAGAACCTCAAATCCTGCTAAGATGTTCATTATCTTTAAGCGTGAAAGGGATGTCCAGAACTTGTGCGTGTTTCCTGTTCAAATGAGACCTCTCTTTGTCTTAAGTGGGTAGACACGTGGCTTCAGTGAGGAGTATTTCATCCAGTTGATGCAGTATTGTGAACCACATCATAAATTTGAAAACTTGTTGTACCTTGGTGGAAACTGTATGTTCCATCTGCTTTAACATTCAGTAGTTTGGAATATCCCAAGGTTTTTTTATTTACGGTTCATAAACATGTTTAGAAGAAATCATGTTGTGGTTATGTTTTCTCAGAGGTAGGAACTGTATTATCGAATATTATTCATATGAGATTTTTATTGTAAAGCGTTAAATGTGAATTTCTTTGCAGCAACTTGTGGAGGCACGATTAGGGGTTACACAGGCCGTGTCATATTGCCAACATACCCAGGGCAGTATCCCAACAACTTGAACTGTACGTGGCGACTCATCGGTCCACCAGACCACTACTTGATCCTTTGGTTTGATGATCTCAGCATGCAGTACTCCTATAACTGCAGCATCGGTGACTACGTGGCAGTAACAGAACAGATTCCCTTCAATGGCTCAGGTACTGTTTACTTTTACCTTGTCACTTAACCCATTTTCAGAAGAGTCACACGTAACCCTACAGGACCTTTAACCAGGGCTGTGGAGTCAGTACTAAAACCTCCGACTCCGACTCCTTCATAAAAGCTCAATATGTAAACCTACTAAAATGGTAAATGTCACCATAAGAGATTTTATCACCACCACGTGAATCATCAGGCTACATTTTAGACTTATAACCGATATTTAAATATGCGTCTAATGGTTATTGCAGAAATCGGTTGATTTGTAGGCAGTTTGTATTCTTAAGGTACCGGAGCCAAAGTTACAAAGCATTATTCCCACACCATGTGGCTCAACGCGTCTTTGAATCTCCCTAAGCGTGAGGCTGCCGGCGGCTCACATGGTAGCGAAAATGTTAAAATACTATTTTCTTAAGATTTTATATCGGGGTCGGAGTCGGTACATTTTTACCGACTCCACCTAAAATTGCTTCCGACTCCACAGCCCTGCTTTTAACACATAGGGTTTGACTAAACACAATTAATTCAATCTAGGGATTAACTATAAATGTTTAACTCGATTATTCTTGTTGCTTTTTTTTAGTGGTCACTAAAGTGCCACTTATGTTACCTTGAAGGGAAAGGAAAATTTTAAAGTTTTCTTGAACCTTTCACTGTAATGGAGGGAACAAATTTGCTGTGTGGAGCAGCAGACATTTAGATTAAACTGTTCTGCAACATCTGTGATTTTGTTCCAAGACACTTTATTCAAAAATATGTTCAGATTCAGTTTCACAGGTAATATATTAATACATTTTACGTGCAAGTATGATATATTGTTGTTCTGATGTCGACGTTGTCCACTAACAAGGTTTCAAGGTCAGACACTTTGCCTTTATCGTGTGGGAACAGGTAATTTAAACCTGCTTACTATGAGGCTGCCTTCCTGACTTTAAATCCTGGGGATAACAGTTAAGCTGTATGCTACTGTGACACACGGTCATCTGGGCTGTTATGTGTAAGCTGCACTGCGAAGATGATAAAGGTAAAAAACTCATCCAAAGAGATTATGAAATTAAAGAAATTGTAATAGAATCGAGTGTCAAATTGCAGGCAGTTCTACCGCAGCAGACGCTTTGTATTTATGGAAATCAGCTTAATTTGTATTTTTATGCTGTGCTTTATGGTAGTCAGTGTTGGAGGGTTTTATCAAAATGTTCATCTTGGACAAATTTAAAAGTATTTTTGTATCTGAAGGAAAGTTCCATATCTCAGACCCACTCTGATCGAAACAAACTGTTTTGTAGTATTTGTAGATGTGACTGGATGTAAATAAACTACTCCATTGCCATACTGTTGGCTGTAATTAAAAATTAAATTAAATCCGTGGCGTAACAGCTCCAGAGCCAAAGCCGACTAGCTTGACTGCTGGCCTCACGTTCACATGCCTAAGCAGAGGTGAACGATCATCCAACCAGATATAGAGCGACGTGCGGTCAGCACGACGAACCCCCAGCCAATGCTAGTTTTCATGACCGGATTACACTACTCATTGTAGCGCCCCAATTTCTTTAAGATGCTGGGTTGGCACCGGTCCCATACACTGGTCGAAAGCTCGTGAGAAAATTTCTTCTCCACCGAGACTCGAACCAGCGTGCATTCCGTATCGCCGGTCCGAAGCATGATGCCTCAGACCGTGCGGCTACGGCGCGGGACCTGTTGGCTGTAATGCTCATAGCAATTCTCACAGTGTGATCCTGGCGAAGTGATCAGAGTTGACTGTTTCTTTGCACTTTGTTACTGCTATTTTTGTGTTGGTTTTGATAATCTATTAGGTGTGCTGATGGAACAAGCAACTTCAGATAGACTATTTTTTCATGCATGACTAGATGCAGAAAATCATGTATTATATTTTGTCATAAATGTTTGATTAATACTAGTCATTTTCATGGTGCGTTACGCTGATACATGCTAGTCCTCAGTTGTACATGTAAAATACCATGTTAATACAGAGTATGAAGCAGGTTTATTTATTCCATATTTTGCCACAGAAAACTGTAAGTGAAGCGTACAGTTTTTTAAAAGAGGCTTACACAGAAGAGGTTTTGTCTCAGTCAGCAGCACATTGATGGTTCAGAGAAGGTGGGAGTAATTTGAGAAACTCCGTGGGCTGGGAGATCCGCCAACTGCAAATAACAGCGTGACTGTGAACACCACCTCCGTTGTAGCGCATGAAGATCGACAGATTACCATTAGAGAGTTGTGTGATATTAACAAAGAGTGTACGCACTCTAATGCATGATTATCTGATCATGTCCCTTACCTGTGCGAGATAGATTCCTTGACTTCTGACGCCCAAGCAACAAGCGAAACACGTTGAAGTCTGTCAGCTGTGGAAATCTTGCGCTTTAGAACAGGGAAACAAAACGTGACAGTCGATGAAACATGGATTAGGCTGTATGATCCTGAGGATAAATGGCAAAGGACCCAGCTGGTCTCTTCAAGGTCACCAAGATCAAAAAAAGTTTGTCTCTCTCAATCAGCAGTTAATGTAATAGCAATAGTGCATTTTTATTGTCATGAAATGGTTTACACCCACACAGTACTACCTAAAACAACTGTCTCTGGAGCTTACTATTGTTCATTTCTCAAAACCCTCATGGACCACATCAGAAGAAAATGACCGGAGCTTCTTAGACACTGGATCCTCCATCGTAACAATGTCTGACCACATGTTTCAAACATTGTCATTCGGTTTTTGACAAGCAAAGGTGTTCATTGTATACTCCACCATCTCTAGAACCCAGATCTAGTTCCCTGTGACTTTCTTGTTTCTTGCACTAAAAACAGAGCTTTGAGGGCAGCACTTGCAGACCGCAGATGCTGCAGAATCAATTTTAAATATGTCCAAAAAATTTTTAACCATGTCTTTTATTAGGGGAAAAAATGCTGAGATAAATGTATTGAGTTCAGCGGAGCATATTTTGAAAAGAAACGCACTTGTAATAATTCAGAATAAAGGAGAAGGATTCCCCACCAAAATTCTGCATGCATCTATTACAGCCCACCCCATCGGAGTGGTATGTGACCTGTACGATTTACACAGCTCCTTGTTATGCGTTATTCTAAATTCATGACTTATTTCATCCTTCCTAGGTCCAGATATCCCATCGCAGCGTGTTTTCAAACACTTGTAATATACGTTCTTACTTCAAGGTAAGAGACCATGTTTCACAACCATACAAGACAACCGGCAAAATTATTGTTTTATATATCCTGATCTTTAGTGTTTTGGATAGTAACTGAGATGATGATAATTTTTGAATTGAATAAAAACAAGCATTACCCGAATATATTCTATTCTTAATTTCATCATGGACCTCTAACTGAGATGATGATAATTTTTGAATTGAATAAAAACAAGCATTACCCGAATATATTCTATTCTTAATTTCATCATGGACCTCAATTCTTTTTGTTATCATTGTTCCCAGATACTTAAATTTTTAAACATTTTTAAATGATGTGTTACTTATAAATGTGTTCCGCCGTTGTTGCTGATTTTGTTACCGTATTACGTCCATGTACTTGATTTTGTCTGCATTTACTTCTAGGCCTATTTCCTTGCTAGACTGTACGAGAGTTTCTGCATTCTCCCAGCAAATTGAAATCATCAGCTTAGGCAAGTACCTGGTGCAGACCATTCAATTCGAGCCATTCCTGATGACATATTCTAGAGCAAAGTATAAAAGTACAGAGCTTCTAGTCAGATTATATTGAACGGATTGAGGATGGTTTTACCATACATGATGCCATTGCTGTTTAACATCTGCAGATGTTGCCGGTTCATAGTTTGTCCCTGTATGAATAACTCTTGATACACAATCCATCATCTAAAAACAGTGCCTTAATTTTCAGCATTTATTATAACAAGTCATTTAAATGTAATTAATTTAGGGTCCTGAGTGACAAGGATGGTTCTTGAAACATTGATATTTTCTTAAGTAAACCACCTGACACGGCTGGTAGACCAAGAAGAATTCATTGTACTTGGTCGCTGTGAACGCTTCAAATCATACAAATCATTTGAACTTAAAAAATCTACCACCACTCCAAGTTTTGAGTTTTGGTCCCTTTCTGTACTAAATTTTAACATTTACTACGTTTGCCTAACTTCAAACGAGTTAATCCGCATGTACAGTTCTTTAAAGTCTTGGCATTTCTTAAAAAGATGAAAATGCAGATATCTCTACACATGACCTTTCTTCATGATGGTCCATTTCTAAATGAAGCATCGTGACGTAAGGTCTTGCATGTAAATTAGTTCAGCATTATAACTCTCTACAAAGTAGTGTTCCCGTGCAGTCTGGACCTTTTTTGATCGCAACTCAAAAAATTACGTAGCTCCATGGAGCAGAGTCCTTCATGTAGGTTATCGTGCTCAAAGGTAACTGTAACTGGTCTTTAGCGTAGCCAGAACAATCTTGTATATTTTCATCAATTTTAATATCGTCTTTCTACAGGCCTGCTCCACATTCTCCTTAATTTGATCATCCCAGCATTTGACGAGTACAAATTTTGAAGCTTCTTCTCATTATGAATTTTTTGGCAATTGTCCTGTTTCTTCCTTTATTGGAGGTCCATATATTCTCAGATACATTCTCATGACATCATCAGTATGTGTTTTAAAATACCAAAGACTTCCAAATCTGCTCTTGATTGATTGGTGCCCAGAATTTGAACTAAGGATTTATCAAGGACCAAAAGTAGCATGGGATTTGTTTGAATGATGAACGACAGGTGCATATCATTTAATTTATCATATATACAGGACTGTGACATCTAATAATCAGGATATGAGTAATATCAAATTTTTATTTCAAAAAAACACTCAACAGTGTGCCGTTACAGTTATAACAAGTGAAAATCTATTCAAACAATTCAACGCAATTCAATAAAACTAGTTACCATAAATACATTTGCTACTTGTAGAGCAGAACAATTCAAATGTTACTTGTAGTAACACTTCTTGGCAGGGACGTACTCAATATTACTCGGCTCTTCGTCCTCCAATACGTCGGGCTCCTCTTCTTGTACGTCGTCTTCGACGGTTTGTTTGATTTTACAAGATTTGTTTGGCACCGTTACCACTTCTAGTTCATTCTCTTCCACAAGAGTTTGTGGGGAATCTGTCAAAATCTCTTCACCTTCAGTGTCTTCGTCATTATTTTCTACAATTTCGGTCTCAACATCCTGTTCCACAATTTGTCTCTTTAGTGGCTTCCTCTCTTCCGACTTCGTTTTCTTGTATGCCTTGCCCTCCTGTTCCTTTGGCTTCCTCTTCTCCTTGGTAACGTATTGCTCTCCCTGTTTTTGCTTTGCCTTGTCCTTTTTATTATACTTCCCTGCTCGTGCTTCCTCATTTTTAGATTCTTTCCTACTCTTGTACAACTCCTTAACCTCAATCTCCTCTTCGTTTTCTTCAATCTCAACAGGTGCTTCTCGTGCTTTTCTGCAACAAATATTAACAAAACTTTATGAGCTTTAAAAGGTACGAATAGTTAATCCTATAATGGGACATAATCGTGTGTTAAATTTTCCATCAACACAGTGACAGTACTTTATTTAACGAGGCTTACATTTTAGTAAATATGAGAAATTGGTCTATTAGCATTAGTCAGAGAAATAATATATTCATTGTGCGAGTGAAGTTATGTTGGCAGAAATGATAAATGTCTGTGTAGATAGTTACAGCATTGATACAGATCAGTGTTGTCAACCTTTCCGTGCCTACAGCAAAGTAACTTTTTTTTATTAAAGTACACTAAATCATAATAAAGAACTAGAATTTATAGTGAGAGTTCATCCGTTTCGGAAATTGTATTTGACTTGGTTTTTGGTAAATATTATTTTCGCATTCAGCAGTCACATTTTTATGTAACGAATCTGTACGTTTTCAGGTGCGCTACTTGTAATTTTTTCAACAGAAATTGTTTTTAATAAAGGGCACTACACTTAACGCAACTTAAATAACTGAGTGGCATAGAACGTTGCATACACAAACATATTTACTGTTCATGCCATTGTCAACAAACAGATTCTATACAAATTAATTTGCTGCAAGGAGAAGGGTGTGGCACATTCATGACCACTGTCGTAACACCAACAGTAACTGTTACTACCAATGACACTAATTTCCGTTTCCAAGTTTCAAATGTAAGCCGTTGTGTCACAGAGGTCACTATTTTACACAAGAACCGATTTAGCGTGAGCTGAATTCCTGCAGAATAATTTGTAGCTGCCCCTAACCTCTCCGAGAGACAATAGCTCCCAGAGTTACGTCGTCAAGTCCCTAGATGTCAGTGTGTGTCTTACCTCTTGTGTTGCTTTACGGCAGCGTCCGAGTACTTCTTCTTGGCTTCACGTGGTTCTCCCTCTATTTTCTTTTGTTTTTTGCTTTCCTTGCTTGATTTGTGGTGTGCTCCAAGTGTCTCGTCTAACACAATTAGACCAAGGAGTAAAACAGCCATCATATACAACCTAAAGCATGGCGGAATAATTAGTTCATTTGTTTAGTGACATTTTTTAGTCTACACTGGTTATTTAGTGTCTGTGATGATGACATTTGTTAAAACATGAACAGGCATGACCCGTTTTAAGTTACCATTGTAGTCGGCGCAGTAGTTTTTGGCTAGGAGCGAGTCTCTTGTGTGATAGTATAATGCTGACTGCGCCGAGGAGCTTGTGTGACTGAACGCCCAAACAAAAGAAATACGCTGACCGTGCCACCTCAGGTACACAGAGTAGGCCCGTCCGCCAGCTCCACCGGCCAAAAACCACAGCGCCGACTATACTACCCAACATCTGCCAGTCTCAAGAGTGTTTGGGTTTTCCCAAATATACGAGAGCTAACCGACGCAGTGTTGGTTGGGAAATGCTGCATTTTGTTATGCGAGGAAACAGTTCTTATCGAATAACGCTTTTGTCTATATAAATCACTAATTCGCCATTTACAGAAGTGTTCAAGACTTAATTCCAGTATTGACTTTCTACCCAATACTCGTTACGTAAGAATCTGATTAAAATCCTTTATATTCTACTCAAATCAGGACAGTATGGCCATTTTTGGGTTGCCAGCAAGTTTTCAACGATCTGACATGGCTGATGGCCCCGAGAGGATTTTATTAACATTTGAAGAGAGGTAGAAAATACATACAAAATTTTACTTGGGGAAATCTGATGGAAAGAGACCACTCACATGACCCAGACATAGATGTGACGATATTAAAATAGGTCTTAAAAAATAAATAGATTGATGTGGACTAGATTAATTTTGCTCAGGTTATAAACAGTGACAGACTCCTGTTAATACGTTAAGGAGCCTTCGTGCTCCATAAAATTGCTGTCAGTAGATAATAACTCAAGTTTATTGATTTGAGCAGAAATGTGAACCAGTTGTTCATCCTGAAATACCTTTCAGATTGTAAACTGTGTTAGAAAAATGACTTAGAACACGAAGAATGCTTCCCGTCGTTAAATTTTTTATTCGAATGCTATTATTGTCCACATTATTAAATATATAAACTTAACGTGGAGAAGATGTGTCCTGCTTTGTTAACCTCTGTACTGGATTGATTTGCCTTGAAGGAATACGTCGCGAGTAGCCCCACGGTTGGTCTGGACATGGCGACGAACTAAAAATGCCCTTTCCGGGAATCAAAATACGGTCGTCGAACGTTTTACTTCAAAATCGATTTTGGATTATTTATTAAATAAATATAATAAACCGTGTGAGTTTTAGCAATTTTTCCGAAGTTCCTCAAAGCTGACGATGGTAAACTGAAGCTCGTGAATTGGTAACAAACAAACGACGTTCACTTGCCTGTTCATGATGAGGATAGTTGAGAGCCGAACCACGTACTCGAAGAAAACACGAATGACTGCCGAAGGACCCAGGAACTAGCATTTGTATGTTTGTTGTGAGGTGGTGGGGGGTTGGTAAGGGGAAGGTTGGAGGAAGCAACCTGTTTTGTACATCACAGGATGGTCCATAAGTTCCTTTGTAGGTTAGACTGCAATACTGTTCGCTGTTTACCAGAGGTCTGACATTTCAGCGAGTCTCGTTTAAAACAACGTCTACCGACCGAGTCTCTCGTTTGATAGATTTAAACCAGATTTATTCGTGTGCGGTGAGTTGCTTGTAGGACTGTTCTTGAGGTACCAGATTCAAATTCCGGCTTCGGTGAAGTACACAGTTCACGCGAGTTTCCTCGTCTCTGTTCCATTTAATGATTGTCATTCTACGTCATATTATATCGTTCGATATATCGCATTTGATAGAGCGTCACATGCAAGTCACTGCGTTTAATGTACAGGACTGTGAGACAGTCTGTTAATGTCTCACGTAATCTCCTTGTGATGATTTGTGATGTTTACTTTGTTTTAACTACTCGCTTCTGTAATGTGAGGATACCACGTAGTAAAGGACTGTCGAGTGTACAAACAAAATTTAAATGGTTGGCCAGATTTTAAACACATGAATGTGATAACAATTAGGAGCCGAGAAACCACTTCTTCGAGCTATCGATTTTACGTTTACTCGATACCCATGCACGGTCGAATGGTCAAGCCTTGATGTTTCTGCAGTGTCCATTGTTGAACTTGTTTTCGACTCATCGATTGGTGTTTGAGACAGTACATGCGTAAATGTAATCGTCGTTTACAAAGTCATTTTTCAAGAACGTAACTGTCATAGGACCTGTATGTTTGTTTATATGAATCTCTGTTACTCTGTCAGATCTAAGGTTTCTCCAGACGGGACAGGTCGAGTGGCTTAAGCTATGATTATGATTATATAATTTATTATTGTTCCCAAGAACTTCAACGTTGCTACATTTCGTTTATTATGATATTGCTTAGTATTATGGTGACAAAACATGAACGTGTGAGGTCTGACTAGTAACCGGACGGATTCTTGAAAATAATATATAAATTTTGCGTTGTCTCTAATGTTCAGAAATGTTGTCATGTTAGACGTACTAACCTTCAGAATGATTCAGTATTGTCACGTGTTATATAACCATATACAATTAAAATTCAAATACACTTACGTCCAGAAACGTCTTCATTCTAATGCATAACCCTTTAAATTTATACGTGTTGCAAGTTTCTTGGGTGCATAAAAGATTCTGGACGTAAACATAACCTAACTTTGATGTAGCGGTCTTTCGTACACAGGCAGGCAAGGATTTCTTTTTCGTATGGATTGCTAGGGGGTTACTCAACAGTGCGAAGGAAGTGATTCCGACATATTCGTTGTATATTAAAATGTCTCTGAAACTGAATATCTGTTAAGTAGGCCTATTTAATATTCTGTATATAGTGCTAACACCGTCATTGTATGGAAGGAATGACTTCAGCACGCTGTTACTGACAATTCGTGAGAACTATCTTCATTATTGAAAAATAATATTTTAGAACTGTATGCATATTGGTTCTTCATTTCAAGTGAATTTATAAAAATGTTCGTGATTTTTAATTAGTTTATTATCAGGAAATGTTTCTTAGCTGAACATTTTAAAAAGAAATCATCACTCCAGTGAAAGTATTTACATCTTCGTTTAATAGTACAGACCTTTGGTTGTGTTCGGTAAAACTTGCACCTTTTTTAAAAAAAAAATTCCCACATTGTTTTTTAAAGCTGTTACAAAGCTCGTAACTCCCGAACTATTGTATAAATGTGCATAAACTTTGTACCAGTCGATTCCCTGATAAACTGTACTGCTAGACACCAAATTATGTGTGTCTGACTTTTTTAAATAATGGAGATATTTACGTGTTTGTATAGAAAAATTGCATTCACAACAAAAAATTGAAATTGTGTAAAAAAACTTTGTAGGGATATTTACTTATAACGATGGGTGATGACGTGGTTGGCTGCACTGTTATTATTATATTATTATTATGTCTTGTGAAAGGACATTCTTGCATTTCGACTTTTTGATGACAAGTGACGGACTGGCACAGCCAAGTTACATAACAGGGCTTTTATATGGTCACAGCGATATTTATTTATTTATTTAGTGTTCTGTGTGACGACAGGTCCATATGAACAGGATCCTTCCATCCTTTTCTCGGACTGGGACCTGTTCATATACGTTCTTGGCAGATGATCCAGAAGTGGGTTGCCATTGCCTTCTTCTG
>NW_019060014.1:373023-384012 GCF_000696155.1 Zootermopsis nevadensis
CAGACTACACAGCGCAACAACCCAGAAGACAGAAATCTTCATACTCATCGCCCTGATGATGGAGGCAGTATGACCTCTGAAACGTTGGTTAACATTGACCAGAGTACACAGCGCAACAACCCAGAAGACAGAAATCTTCATACTCATCGCCCTGATGACGGAGGCAGTATGACCTCTGAAACGTTGGTAAACACCTACCAGACTACACAGCGCAACAACCCAGAAGACGGAAATCTTCATACTCACCGCTGTGAGAACCTCAAGTCTTGCTAGTAGGGATGTTGGTCGATAAATACATGCAGAAAAGACAAAGTACATGATCATGTCTCGGCATCAGAATTCAGGACAGAACCAGAATATAAGAATAGCTAATGAATCGTTCGAAAATGTGACAAAATTCAAGTACTTGGGGACGACACTAACAAGTCGGAATGACATTCAGTAGAAAATGTTTTGTCCTCCCATCTCATATCAAAAAAACTAATGATTAAAATATACAAAAGTGTAATTTTATCAGTTGTGCTATATGGGTGCAAAACATGGTCTCAAACTTTGAGGGAGGAACATAATTTCAGGGCTTTTGAGAACACAGTGTTGAGGAGGATATTTGGACCTAAAAGGGAAGAAGACAAATCATGGATAAAACTGCATAATGATGAGCTTCGCGGCCTGTACTCCTCACTTGATATTGTTGGGGTATTAAATCGAGGAGGATGAGATGGGTGGGACATATGGCACGCATGGGAAATGGGAAGGAATGTATACAAGGTATTGGTTTGGGGGCCTGAAGGGAGGAGACGGCTGGGAAGACCTAAGCGTAGATGGAGGATATCATTAAAATGGGCCTCAGGGAGATGGGAATTGATGGAGGGACCTGGATGCAGCTGGCTCAGGATAGAGTATAATGGGCTTTTGTGAACATGGTGATGAACATTTGAGTTCCATAAAGAAAGTGGGCTATTTTTTGACAAGCTGAGTATACAGTCGACTTTTCAAATAATTTCCCGCGCCATAGAGTGAGTGATTTGTCATGTGAATTTGATCCTTTAAGAAAGTGATCCTTTGTTCAGTGTATTTCTCTTTGACATGACTTGATTCATGCAGTTAGAAATGTATACAGCTCGTTTTGCCTTGCACAGATATTTCACTTGTGCTCAGAATTTACTATGAAGCAAAGAGTTTTGTTTTGTCTACTGAAATCTGGAAAAGGGGGTAAATAATTTATTTACTGTTTGGTCCTGCTATGTGTCTTTCCTCTCTCTCTCTCTCGGATAATAAATAATATGTTTTGTTGCATAATTCCCAGTCTTTAGTGTGAACTTTTACTTTTTTCAAGACAAAGGGTATTTAAATTAGGCTAATGTACAGTTGTACGGGACAATGGCTGAACTGGTTGGCACTCCATTATGTTCTAGAGTTACCACGTTTATTATGACTGAGGTTTATCGTGGTTCTCTTCTGTCTCTCCAGGCGAATGCCAGTATAGTTCCTTGAATTAGACCATAACTGCTTCCTTTCATATGTTTTCTAATTTATTATTTACTGTTCTTGGTATCATTTTACACTACATAGCCTAACCTAACCTGACAGCATTGTTAAATAAACCAATAAATGAATTCCAGCTAAAAGACATCAAATTTTACATGTTAGAATTACTGAATTTTTCTTATATGATGATAAATTCTTGCAGAATATTTTATTGTGAACAGAATGTTTTACTCTTATACTTGGAATTAATTTTTAAGCACGTAAATTGTGTTTTGTTTGCTGGTAAACACAGAATGAAGAATCAAACGAAGACCATTTCGTATGCCGTTGCCATAACATGTACTCCAGCCCAATTTTTTCGGGCATTCCTCACATTCCCCATATCGAAGCACACCGCCTCAATATTGTTGATGTAATCACTGGAATTTTCTACAATTTTTGGTACATGGTCTGTGTTATGTGTAATACCAAAATATAATATATCCTTAAGGAATTATGAACTGTAAAATCCCACGATGTGACTTCAGAACTTTTTCAAATGTCCTAGTCTTCATACTGCTGCCTCCAAAATATTATGAGGGAATTTTAAAAAAATGGTGATAGCCATCACCAAATTGCATGTCTCAAGGTAACACGAAAGTTGTGCAAGTTAAAACTGCTGATAGCTCAGTGTAGCAAAGCTAGCGGTGCTGTACTGGTGACTTAGAGCTGTGTGGTAAGAGGGAGGTGAAGTTCTTCCATGGCCCTGAAGCATGCTTGGTGCTGGCTACTATAGGCATGATATCCACTGATAAACAGAACTGTCCCTGCTTTTATTATTGACTTATTTTTGGCAGAAATATGTTTCCATATATTCAATAATTTTTATCTGTTTTACGTTTTCAGGCGTGTGTTTAAACATTTGAAACTAAATAGTGCAGATATTAAAATAACTGCCATGAATGGATTTTTTTTGTGTCATCTCAGTATTGTCAGACTTGATCTTGATCATCAGTTTGTACACTGTGTGCAACAAAAATCAAGCACTTAAAATACTTAATTCTGAGTCCTCTCCAATTTGCCGTCTGTAATTATCCCCTCATCTCATTCGACTTCAAATAACCTCTACTCATGAGGAATGTCACTAATTAACCTAAATCAAAACAACTAGTGCATGTTATCATGTCACCTGGACCTAGGAGATGGTTGTGGAAAAGTTATGCTTTATAACAGCAACAAGATGAACAGTTTCCCTTATTTTTGTGCAGGTCCGTGATGGTCCTGGTCCACTGTCAGAGTTGATTAAAAGTTTCTGTGGTAACTCGCCCCCTCCTACCATCACATCGTCCTCCAATCAGATGTGGATAACCTTTGTGTCCGAGAATGGAGTCACAGCAAACACATTCAGTGCCATCGTCAGTGGTGTTCCTTGTAAGTACACCTTACGTACACGTCTAGAATATTTTCATAAAGTTCAACATTTATTGGACATGAGACACGGCTTGTGTATAGCAATGCATTACACTAGCATACGTGTAAATTTAAATTCCAGAGGTAATCTCTGACCAGCTAGGGATTTAAACTCCCTTTTTTCATTGTGATAAGATCAGAGTGAATTTATCATTTTTCCTTATTTAATCACTTATGTTTTGCCTATAGCTTGCACTTACCTTTAAATATCCATTGGAATAACTCCATACAGCAAGAGAAATTTAATTAGTGCTACTTAGAGGTGTTACAATATGTAACAGTAAGATAAATGAACTTAAGTATAAAAATCATAATTCAGCAAATCCATATAAATGTCACATGTCATTAAATGATTAAACAGTGGCTGAAAGGAAAATTTATGAGTGTCTGGTTTCCAACACCTAATGGAAGAATAAATAAACATTCTTTAGTGAAAATTATGGCAGCGATTGTGATAGTCATAGCTTATGATGAAATATTTGCCTGCCTCCAGCCCACAGAAATGCTCAGCTATGTGTTGCACATTTAAGTACTCTTCAGACCATGGATGATGATGAAGATGGCTGTCTTCTGGGTTGTTGCGATGAGTCTTCTACCAGACTACATGGTGCTACAACCCAGAAGACATCTATTTAAACTGAAAGAGTTGAAGTATTTTACTGATTAGTAACACACGTTTTACACAGTAGCCATTGGAAGTGACCATATTGTTTAACTGTGTTAATTCACTCACTTTTACTGAGTAAATTGGCATTTTGGAGATTGTGAGTTTGAATATTGGCTGGTGAGTGGCTATCCTGACTGTTTTTTTTTTCCAGCCCCACCCACCCCCACCCCCAGTGCAACTATAAATGTCGGTTTGACTGGATAGGTATTGTACACGAGTGCATGGACATTGTTCTGGTACACTATGGCAATGGTGCACAACTTTTTATACATGGCACCATGTTAATATGACTGGCTGACTCTATGGCGCAAGCCCGAAGCCGAGCCTTGGCCTCCTCCCATTTGGGAGGCTTCTTTGTCTTTGAAATGTGCATTTATGAGTAGTGAGTTACAAGCCCACTGCCTCTGCACAATTTCTGTTCAATCCTGATTTGTCTGCTAGAGCCATCTAATAGTGTGCACCCTACAGGCACTCTCAGGATTGTAATAACACCCACCCAAAGTCACGAAGTTTACCCAGAGTCCGGGAGGTGGTACGGCCGTAGGACCACAGAGGTTAACCCAAAATAAATAAAAGGCACTATCCAAATTACCAAAATATATTAAATGTATAAATAAAAAACAGCAAACCAAACTCACACAGCTCAGGCTTCGGCCGGAATCCCGACCAGCTACATTTCACATACGCAGAACCAAACGCAAATTAGTCCTAGTCCTGAACAGGCTGTAAATTCTGTCCTCAGGCAATGTCCCTGTGTGGCAGACACACAAGACTGCCGCCGCACTGCCTCATAAGAGCATCGAAGCCTGTGACTCCAAAGATCATGGAGGTGGGGGGAGATAGGCCACTCCAAGCCATGAGGCATGACTCAAGTGAATCAGGGGAGACTTGGGCGACAAATGGCTACTGAATTTTCCTTACAAAACATCTCGATCATGCTTTTAAGGTTCTTTTACATGCCATAAGTCTGCGACATGGGACCACTGGCTTTACTTACCCTCCGAAGGAAGTTATACTACAGATTCTTATCACCCTTAAAAATCCATCGACCTCCACTGGGTTTTAAATCACGAACCTTGGGTCCAGTGGGAAGTGTGCTAACCATTAGTCCACCGAGGGTAACATGCTAATATATAGTATATATATTATCTAATAGCATAGCAAGTTATGTGTGCATACACTATGTTCATATTATTCAGCATACATTTTTTCCTTGCTGTAATATGCTTTCTCTAATAGGCCCAACATGCTAATTAAATGACAAAAGAGGATCACACAGGACCTCACTTTATTTACCACATTTTTTAATATTGTTAAACATGTAGATTTACATATCAGATCTAAAACTTCTTGACGATGGTGAAGAGTCAATTGAATAAAAATTTTCTTGGATATTATCCATCGTCTAGTAAATATTAAACGTAAAACGACATTTCGGAGATGGGACTCTATCTCCGTCTTCAGGTTCCTACACAGTTGGGCCCACTAGATAGAGCTAATCCCTATCTCCGGTCCGGATGGATAATATCCAAGAAAATTTTTATTCAATGTAGATTTACGTTTAAATCCAAATTGCTATGACACTCATCAGTTCAGGAACACAAGATCTGATGTCCCTTGGCTACCAGTCTATGTCCTTCACACTTGATAATTTCAATGATACTGGTCTCAAGATACTAATATAAGTGTGTGTTACAATGGATGTGCAGCAGTGTGCGGGTCACCAATACGGAACGTGACCAACGTGCTGCAGGATCTGACATCTCCAGGCTACCCGTCAAATTACCCTCCCAATGTAAGATGTCGTTGGATCCTCACCAGTGACCAGTATCAGCGATTTGATCTACACTTTGCTGATCTAGACATTGAAGCCAGTTACAATTGTAATGCCGATTATTTGACAATAGAGGACATCTCCTCTTCGCATGTGAGTATAAAATAACAGGAGTGGAACTGGCACTCTTCCCATAGAATTTCTTCGTGTTTTTTTGTGTTTCGACTGATATTCATCAAATGTTTTATACATCTCATGTTAATGATTAAACTGTTCATAAAGAATGGAATAAACCGGTTTCCCCATAGACTTGTATTGAGTTAAATGAGACACGAATACTTCAAAACAGTTTCATTATTATCCATCACAAAATTAAGATTGTCTTTTTCTTCTTCTATGGTGCAACAGTCCGAGGCGAGCCTTGTCTTTGAAGTGTGCATTTATGAATATTGAGAGACAAGCCCACTGCCTCCGCACAATTTCTACTCAATCCTGATTTCTCTGCTAGAGCCATCTAGCAGTTAATCAGGAGACTTTTTGGGTGAGAAATGGCCGCTGAATTTTGCTTACGAAACATCTCGTTCATGCTCGTAAGGTTCTTTTATGTGCCATAAATCTACGACGTGAGACCGCCGGCATTACTTCCCTTCCGAAGGAAGTTGTGCTATGGATTTTTATCACCCTTAAAAATCCATCGACCTCGGCCGGGTATGAACCCACAAACCTTGGGTACACGCTAACCACTAGTCCACCAAGGGCGACAAAATAAAGATTATACTAAAGCCAAATAACAAACCTGATACCTTGATAAAATCAGTGTCGCAATGTGCTCCGAGCACTCACGTGTTTGGGCTTTGTAAGACAACGGATCTTTATAGCTCTCCTGTGTTAACTACAGGCTGATCTACAAGTAAAGGACATCGAATTATTTGCATGTTCTCAGTAAAACTCATGCAGTTGTCTCCTTTCACACAGTTGACTATGTTATTTATACTAAACGTCATTTTGAGTCAAAGTGATGTTTATTATATTTTCTGTTCATATACAAGTGTTATTTGAATGACTAAAATTATTTCAATTGATTTTCTCTTCAGAATATGGATACTGTAAATGATTGATGTTAGCTCAGTTGATTTTTTTTTTCATTTTGACAACTTATCTTCAAAGGAGATGTTTGTCCCCAGATTCCCGTACCCCAACGATAAAACCTTTATTTTTTACCATTGGCTGTTCATATACTAGTTTTATGTTGTCTGTCCATCCACATGCAATATCGCAGTGAATGTATGGGCGTAGATGGAATTAGGTAGTTTAGATACTTAGGTCGTTCATGCACAGATGCTGTGTTCAGCTTAAAATTATTAATTGAAAAGAGGAGGGAATTTAATTTAGAAACACACATACTTTTCCTGTATTATGAAAAGGCTTTTGATCAAGTTGATAGATCCTTTATTTGAAATTTTATGTAAGAGAAATAAACCCGACCCATTATTACAAGCAATATATAATATATACGAACACAACGAAATAAAAATTAAATTGAACTCGAAATCAACAAAATCAGTAAGTATAAATAGAGGTGTAAGACAAGGCTGTCCTCTTCCACCAAAATTGTTTAACACATATATGAATGAAATTATCTCTGAGTGGAATGATGAGGACATAAATCGATTAAATCTCTCCAGAAATGCAGATGTCAAAACCTCTTCTTTTTTTCCAATGACTAGGTCCTGATAAATGACTCATAAAATTCATTACAGTAATCTGTACATAAATTAGTAACGATGGCTTCGAAATATAACTTAAAGCTGTCTACAGACAAGGCCAAAACCATGGCATTTAAATGACAAGATCCCATCAGATCCAAGATATTAATAAATAACACAATCATACAACAAATTAACACATTTAACTATCTGGAATATACAATATCGTATGAAACAGAAAAAGATCTCCCAGCAAAATTATCTAAATACATCATTAATCAAATCTTTAAAGCCTCTAAGACCCCAACACAAACTAGATTGAAAATATGTAAAACCTTGGCCATACCTACACTTCTTTACGGATGCAAAACCTGTATAATGAAACAACGCAACAAATCAAGAATTGCAGCAGCAGAGATGATGTTTTTAATAAAAACAGCCAAATACACATGGAGAGATCATAAAAGAATTGATGTCATCGACAAATAACTACAAACAGAGCCAATATTGGAAAAAAATCCACAGATACAGAAGGAGTTGGATCCAACATGTACGAAGAATGTACAAGGACAGATTTCCACATCAAATTTTGAAACATAAACCAATAGGAAAAAGAAACAAAGGACGCCCTTTACAAAGATTCCTGGATGACTGAGGCCGGAACGGGTCACAAGGCTCAAAATCCTTGACAGCGAGATGATGATGATGAGGAGATACTTACTAACATAGATTGTATTATCTTAATTTAATTTAAATTTAAATTTGATAGCTGTAACACTTTGTATCAAACTGTAATTAATACATACACTGAAAATTATTTCAGGTAAAACTTGTAGGCATTAATAAATCATATGCAAAACAATTTCACCATTTTTTGGAGAAAGTTGTTCTGAAATTCATGGCTTTCATGCCAAGAGATGCACATTTACTGGCGACAGAGCTGTAATGGCATACCAATGGACATAAACTTTGATCTTAACAACAACAGTGTTTTTCCAGGAACATGATCTCTGCAGTTGGAAAGGGATTATAAAACATTATATAATTATAATATGTTGCACTGCACAGGACATTGTTAATTTTTAAGATGAGTTAATAACGAAGCATGGTTTTTGTCTCTTACGTTCCTGTAGTCTGTTCGCTTAATCAGGTGCCAAATGTTTAATTTCTGTAGCTTGAGCCTTCTCAGTGCCATAACACACAAATAATTTGAATAATTAAGCAGCAAATGTATAACACCTTCTATTCAGTTGCTTCAGTCCTTTTGCTGAGGCTAGTAGGAACTGTAATTTAATTTCAACAGTTGCGCTCCTCGATCTGGCCGTCTTGAGGAAAGTATGTACAAAGTTTGTGATGAATATATTATAACAAATTGTCTTACATCATAGGCTTACCTGGCCAAGTTTAGTCAATTCCCATTATTTAACATGAATACTTCCTTGTTGCAGAGTCGTTATGTGATAACAGAGGGACTCGGCCAGAATCTCATCTTTAATGGTGGATCACCGAACAACTACCACACATTTTACAGAGTAAGTAAGGATGTTAACAATAAATATAGTTCTACGGCGCTCTTCATTGAAGAGGTTGGCTGTATCAAAATATCTAGTTGAAGTGTTCAGTTCTGATATTTCAAAACAGAGTTGGTAATGCAGATGTCTTTTTTGTATCAGAGTGTCTATTTGTTCCTTAATGTACACTCTGTGCAACAAAAACTAAGTGCTTGAAATTTCCTAACGCCCAAGCCGGAAGTGATGTAAATGTACAGCTGGTATCATAATTTCAGCCATTCATAATCATGTATTTGTCTGTACGAGGTGCGATCGGAAAGTTTCAAGACTGTGTCAATAGAGGGCGAACCGGATGTAGTACGAGCTTCTGCCGCTAGGGGGTGCGGCCTACATTCATAGTGAATCAGTGTGCCAGCCGGCATCATCGAATTAGCATTTGTTTCTTAGTTACGGGCGTTTTGGTAGTGCATTACACCGACCCTCCTGCGATTTCGGAATGGCGCGTGTGCATCAAATTTTGCCAAAGACTCGCCAAAACCGCTACGGAAACCTATGAAATGCTAAAGCAAGCATTTGGGGAAATACTTCGAAATGGGTCGTGCACAAACTTTTGTGAGGCATTCTTGCTTGTAGTGAGTTACATGAAGGTGAACTTTAATGCAGTCTAATTATTCCACGTACTCAATATTAACGAGAATTACGATTATTACAATTTGTACTCTGAGGAATATTTGTTGTCCGATACGTAGCGAAATGAAATTCACCTACTATCCTCACTACACGCCTTGAAAGCGCTTCGGGGAGGAGAGATGGGATGGTTAGATGTTAGATCGCAGATGGTGCTTGACAGGCTGGCAAAGAAAGATTTCCAGGGATGCTTCCAGGCTTGGCAGCGGCGCTGGGATCGTTGTGTTCACTCCCAGGGGAACTACTTCGAGGGTGATGGATGAATTTAATACCTGAGATAAGTGTACGGGGTTTTTTTTATAGGCGCAGTCTGGAAACTTTCCGATAGCACCTCGTATTTGGCATTTCTCTACCATCCATTAACTATAATTATTTATGTCACATGTCTGTTAAACAAGGATACGAATATATATGTGTAATTTGGAGAAAAACGTGAATTCATGTTAATGACTTTTCTGAGTCATGTGGTGAAGTCTGACAAAACAAAAAAAGGTGCTGAAGGCTACACTTGGGTGCTTTAGCCATGCTCACATAAACATGAATAGTGTTCATGGGAAGATTACGTTTATGAATTTGAATCTCAATGTCTGCATATTGTTTCGTATTTTAATGCTTATGTTGTATTTGCACAAATGAAGTGTGTAATGCATGGCAGATATATAAAGTACTGAACTCCTGTTTTCCGTATATTGCCTCAGAGCAAAAGACAAATTTTGCACCATTCAAACAAAGTAATTCAGGATGTATAAAATTTTCTTTGCCACTTTACTATTATGAAAAGACATAGATACACTGAGCAACCACTGTGAAAGAAACTTTTGAAGTTTTAATGAGTTGCTGGTAGGTGGTAGACTGTTGTTTTGTGAGTTAGGTCAGTTGCCATGAACCAACGGGAGAAAGCACGCTGCATGGAGTGGTTTATCAAAACAAAATTGGATACACTGGTCCAAAGACGTTTCAGAACGGTATATCAAGACCACAGATCGATGCCCGGCGCAAACATTCTAAGGAGACCAGAAACGTCTTGCACGTGAAGAGTACGAGGTGTCCATGTTTGTCTGACGAAAATGTTGAATGTTAAGCAAGCAGGATCTTTGTCCACAGTCCACATAATTCTACTCTAGCTGCAGCACGTGAGTTGCAGAAGCTGCGTGTGACAGTGCATCAGGTTTTAAGAAAATGTTTGTGTCTGTATTCTTACAAGTTGCAATTGGCGCAGGAAATTACGTCAGATGATAGTGTAACCTGTGAGGAATTTTCAGAGACCATGCTTCAGAAACTGGATGAAGACAAAGAATTTCTGAGTAAAATCATATTCTCTGACAGGGCAATCTTCCGCGTTTCACGGAACGTCACGTGCATATGGGGATCAGAACACCCTCATGCTACACGGGAGCACATTAGAGACAGCCCCAAAGTTAGTGTGTGGTGTGGCCTATTGCACAGCTGTTTTATCAGACACTTTTTCCTTTTTTGAAGCAACAGTCTCATCCAGAAATTACCTGGTTATGCTGAAAAACTTTGTCTATCCACGGTTACAAGAACTGCAGCCTGCCATATATTTTCCAGAAAAGATGGCACACAACCACTAGACTATGTGTGCATCCCTTAGGGTCATTTCACACTGTCGACCCAGTCGCTGAACGACCAAAACCATCAGCGACCAAACGAGGAGACCAGCAGGGCGACCAACGCAGACAGAGGCCT
>NW_019060015.1:0-18696 GCF_000696155.1 Zootermopsis nevadensis
GATGTCAGCAAGCTGAGTCAATGCATTTTCTGTTTTTTTCCCCTTGGTATGAACGGACTTCTGTAGCACATATCTGCCGTCAGTCAGCCGCGATTATGGCTTCGAGTAGCAGACTTTTTTGTCTCCTCAACACATTGATAGAACTGTAGACGACCGAAGCACAGTGTCTTGTGAACATTTTGTTCAAAGTTTCACTTAAATTCATCAATTATTATGGAAGTTGTGCCCATATAAGTAAAATGATGCACTTTCAAGCTCAAAATTAAATCCCCAAGCAGAAAATCCTCCCACAGCACAGAGTGGCTATGATAGGGAGACATCTACTATATACAAATGTAAAGATTAAAATATATGAAGCTATACAATATTAGAAATTTGGTTTTGTCAAGTACCAATTGTCAGGATTTGAGGGCTTCACAGCGGTGAGTCTGAAGATGGTTTATATGATGTCACCAAAATAAAACTATTATAGCATACAACAAAATAAGAACAGTAACAGATTCACATATTTTAGAAATATTCATCTTATATATAAATATTGGGGTTGTCACATAATTTGTTCATGTAATTATATGCTATTTAAAACATTATCTCCTTCATAGTCACAACTCAGATCATTTCGCCTGGGTACAGTATATCTCATGTTACAGCATGGGCTACATAATTTCCCTTACCGCTCTCCTACAGCACATTATAGGTAATTACAGACATGGTTTATATATGCTGCTTAATATTGTTGGGACATGGTATTTCAGTGGCTATGATAGGGAGACATCTACTATATACAAATGTAAAGATTAAAATATATGAAGCTATACAATATTAGAAATTTGGTTTTGTCAAGTACCAATTGTCAGGATTTGAGGGCTTCACAGCGGTGAGTCTGAAGATGGTTTATATGATGTCACCAAAATAAAACTATTATAGCATACACAAAAATAAGAACAGTAACAGATTTACATATTTTAGAAATATTCATCTTATATATAAATATTGGGGTTGTCACATAATTTGTTCATGTAATTATATGCTATTTAAAACATTATCTCCTTCATAGTCACAACTCAGATCATTTCGCCTGGGTACAGTATATCTCATGTTACAGCATGGGCTACATAATTTCCCTTACCGCTCTCCTACAGCACATTATAGGTAATTACAGAGGTAGATTTCGACACCTACCTTTATACCCCTTCAATATTTCTGGAGGAGTATGATCTGTGCTACTCTAGTACAGTCCAATCCAATCTGCATCACTTGTTGTAGTAGCATTTTCCTGTAGGAAAAAAAATCAATTTCAAATTTTATTTAATTACACATAACTGGAATTTTGGGCCAAAATTAATCCAAAGCTGACCAATTTAGTATCTTGAAATAAAACACAATACACAAAATTAATTCTCCACATAACGTAATTGCACTGGACTCTTTAACAGGAAAACTAAATTAAAATTTTACGGCGACAATCACAGCAGAATGAAGGAAATTTATATCCAGCTACGCTCCAAGCACAAATGAAGAATTTAAATCCGCTGGTTGAATAGCATTGGGATATGGTGAATATAAATGGTTAAAAGTCATTCACATCACTAGATTTTACTGTGCATGGCTGATTATTAAGAATACATGTCCCCTAAACATCTTCATGTCTTATAAATATGATAACTGTACCTTAACCTTATATCTTAATGCAGTAGATACAGCTATGATAATCTGATATTAACACTTTCTACTCCTACCTACCACAACTTTCAAGTATGAAATATACTGAATATAAGTGAATGAATGGAGAAAGAAGGAACATGCAAAATTTGAGATTTTCAGTGATGAAAGTTCTCCTGCTGTCTTCCAGTTGTAAACAAAAGTTTCAATCACATTGTATTTTAATATGGGTTGTGTGCCCTTGGCCTTAAACATGTCCCAGATTTTGTGAAGCATAGCAGTCACACAAATATTACTTTAATGAATGCTCCTCTTAGTCCATGTGAATAATGGATTCCATGGGGTCGTACTCATGTCAGTGATCGACGATGTGTTGGGCGTATTTTTATTTAGTTAAGTTTAATCTAATGTCGTGGACATGTTCTTTAAATCTGGGTACAATTTCTTTTCCAATTTCTTGCAGGAAGGTTTCAGGAAAAAAAACTGGAAATAGAGGAGCCCATCATGTTTCTGTCACCAAGTGTTGTTGGCATTAGTGTCCTTCAAAGTGTACGTTTGTATGCATGTTTTATATTCCAATACACTACACTGTATTCAAGGTTTTAAGATTAATGGTTTTTCATCTTTAAACCACACGACATGGCTGGCAACCGAAGAATTTGTTATACTTAAATGCAAGAAAAAGCTCAAGATCATACTGCCACTTACTTGTTACACTCCAGCTACTGCTACTACTTCCGCAGTCACCATTAAGGACCCTGGCGGCAACTTTTCCAGTCCTGAAACAAAAATGTACAAGATCCTGTGAAGACTAGTTGACTGGATTCCTGACATCACGTTTTCTTTGTATTCCAAACACCAAATTCACCATAAACAACTTTTGTGGTAACCACTCAGTTCTCTTAATTATTGTCACGCATTTTAGTGAATATGTTTTTACAGCACCTTTTCAGAAATACAATAATGTAAAAACTGAGCTCCAGAAAATGTTACTAGGAAGTGGCTGCGTGTTACTTGAAAGCACTATATTTTCTTGGACAAACGTAACTCTCATATACAGTATGCACATGCAATATGACCTAATGCTGATGCAATGCACATAAAGATGGGCCACTGACATGAGGTTTCTTAAGAACACACTTCAGTTTATGGTTAAATTTGGGTTGTGATATCAAGTGTTGCTGCACTGCCATTCACAGAAACATAGGTGACACAATTTATCACTTAGCAGACTCTGAAGGATCAAGAAAGCGTCTAGTATTGAGCTCCTGGAATAACATCCAAAAATTCTAGTTTCCTGCCTGCATGCATATGCATATATATATATATATATAGGGGAGATCAGGGCAGAACAGGGAACTTAATCTTTGTGGAGGCATGTGGAAGGGACAATAATAAAGATAAACACCATACCTGGAGCAACATGGAGTATGGTTAATATGTGTTTGAAAAGTTTTAATAAGCCAATTATCTAATAATTATGACGTAGGATATAAAAATGATTTGGTATGCAATGTAAAATGTCGAAACTTTACACATTTGAAATCTACTTAGGCCTAATGTAGACGGCACACACGTGCACCTCTTCATCATCGTGTCTACCAACACCTGCACTTGTGTTATGGGCCCATTTCAAGCAAGTCGAATACCGGATCCACCCTTCGATAGACTGCGAATAGACATCGCCACTTTACAGGCACGTGTCATTTGATCTTCTTCTCTGGGTACCCCATTCTGCCCCGAGTATACTCTTTCAAATTAGGATTGTCCCACCAAAAATTACATCATGAAAATAATTAAAAATACTGTGTTTAAACACCATGTAACATGCATTATTCAACAAAGTGGATATGAATAATGAATAGGTTTTACCTTCACTGGAAGTTGAGAAAAAAATTGTAAAATGTAGGAACACAATCCAGCATGGGTGATTATTTCAGAAACTGTAACCACAAAATGGCGCTGACTGACATGACATAACCCTGTGCTACATGTCAATGGATTTTCACCCGGTCACGCATTGCAGACGAAATAAAGCCGACACCCTGTTCTGCCCTGGTCAACCCTACAAACAAACAGTACAGATTCTTGGGCAATGGGCTTCCAGGCTTTTCATATTAATAAAGTATGTTATAAACATATTTCTCAGTCCTCTTATGAAGATGGTAGTATGCGTTCAAACCACAAACCGACAAGTGGCTTTTTGTCATTACGTGCAATTCGAGCAAAATTCTTTACTTCTCGGAATGACATGTTTACCTTATAATTGTAAAACACCAACAATATTAATGCATAAACGTACTCAATTTTCCTTGTCCAAGTCACATACATTGGAATATGGTACAAGTGCAATAACACCGCAGCTCGGTGATGCAGTTAACAATGGCAGAGCCACTCAGCATTGAGGAACATTAACGCGCATATTACAGTTCTTAGAATGAAGATGCACCAGAAATGAATTCCAACCTACTCGACATTAATCATCATTGCAGTCAATTTCTAGCGGTGTTCTTTCATTAACCGGACACAACATACGCAAACAACTGCACACAACTTCAAATTACAAATATAAACCATGCCACGGATAAACACTGAACTGCTACCTTACAACACTCGCACACGCCAAATACTGAACGTTGGTGGCTGCATTTTTAACTGTACTGACCAACGATAACAAGTTTGAAATGTAACTGCGCGCAAGTGACGCTTTGCTACTAGCCATCCTAAAAGCATCCGTTTCACAACCATTAACGAACAACAGACCCAAGGCTTGCGTGTTCTAATGGGTATAGCTTTAAGATTACCTCACAGTGGTACAGTGGTTGAATCAAGAATATTATCACAACACCTACAAAATACAGTACAGATACAATCACGACATGCTACCGTTAAATGCTTGATGTTTTTAGTCTGTGTGTAGCAGTGTAACTGGGTGGCGTGATATACCTCCCACCAATAGCAGCCCTTTAGTCCACCTGGTTAGAAACTTCCCCCCCTCCTTTAATCGCACTAGATCCGATTCACACCGCGGGGATTTTCTCCGGCCGGTGGAAAGAACCAGTTTTATATAATCAATGCCATTGTCGTAACAATAAGCAGTGACAAACCCGTTAGGGGAAACAGTAGATTTTTTATAAAATCCGAAGTTCACTGCCGTAGTCACAAAAGCTTACTATTCGTGCCCGTTCTGAGTAAGTTAAATTCCATGCCACTCCTTCATTTCAAATTTCAGTTCCATTTTAATATTACTCTCCCGTCAACGTTTTAGTATACCAAATGGTCTCTTTCATGGGAGTAATCTCATCTTCCCCATTCGTACTAGGTGCCCCGCCGATCTCATCCTTATTTATTTTGATTACCCTAATAATATTTGAAAACGTCGGAACCATGGAATCCCTGACTGCAGTTTCCTGTAGGCTCTTTGGTCCAGATACTTTCCCAGTTTCAGAACCTGGCTCGCAGACAGACTGACTGTCCTGCCTCAGTTTTTGTGATTTTCCAAAGGCTCCAGACATAACCCGGGATATTTTTTAAAATTATTCGACGACCATTTCCTAGACATCTAAACATTCTGCTGGATGTAATCTGAGCTACTGAAAGATTTGATAAATAAAGAATAAAATAAACACCCATCTCCCTGTTACGCTCTTAAAATTCCTCTATCTCAATTCTTCCCACAACTGGTAATATCGCACATTTATTTTTGTAAATCTTCCTGTGTTTATATGGCAGATGGGAAAATGCAATTGTGATCTGGTTGTTAACAAGTGTTACTCTAAATTAATCTTCTTTCAATTCCTTCGTTAATATAATGGCAAGGAAACAGTGAACGGAATCTAAATGACGTTTTTGCAGTCTTAAGAAAACCCATATACGTATAAATCCTACAATTTAAATACGATTTTTCATTGCATTCACAATAAACCCTTTTGTCACTGAAACGCTTAATGCAAAATGTTTTTGAAATTATATTAATTTCAGTTTTAACAACTGGTTTGCGGCTCACGCTGGGTTTTTACATTTTAAAATTGGCCTTAGTGCATAAAGGTTTCTCATCACCGGTTCTTGCCTACAGTATCTTCATTGTTTTACTATTTGCACTAAAGCAGGAGACTGCCACTTTATTTTAATTACAACTTTGGGCGTGCTCATTACAGGGTACAACCCCGCATATAAAATCTAAGTCAACTCCCTTTCATTTAGGAAACACTCAAAATTCAAAGTATATGTTACCGACAATGTACAACCACCGACTTCACCTACTCGCACGAAATAATGTATTCTTCCGCTGATCACGTGAGCGGTGTGTGCAAAACATTCATTGTCGCCGGGTTCAATGCAGGCAAAGTACGAAGCGTATTGCACAACCACCGACTTCACCTACTCGCACGAAATAATGTATTCTTCCGCTGATCACGTGAGCGGTGTGTGCAAAACATTCATTGTCGCCGGGTTCAATGCAGGCAAAGTACGAAGCGTATTGCACAACCACCGACTTCACCTACTCGCACGAAATAATGTATTCTTCCGCTGATCACGTGAGCGGTGTGTGCAAAACATTCATTGTCGCCGGGTTCAATGCAGGCAAAGTACGAAGCGTATTGCACAACCACCGACTTCACCTACTCGCACGAAGTAATGGACTCTTCCACTTGGCCACGTGTACGGTGTGCACGTGGAGTAGGGCTGATAAGACCAACAAGACACAAAAATTGTCCTTGCTCTTCGATTCGACGAAAGTGGCCGTCAACTACCGACAGATAGGGATTAGCTCTATTGATTGGGTCCAACAGAGTAGATTTTACCTGAAGGAGATACGACTCCCATCTCCGAAACGTCGTGGTTTTATAGATTTTATTTAGTCTTGGATAATGTCCAGAAAAGTTTGTTTCATATTATACAGATTCACATTATAGTAAAATTAATTAATAATTAATTGGAACAGACAGAAGGAAGCGGTCGTGGCCTAATTTACTATGCCATTCCAGCGTTTACGTGGCGCAACTAAAGAAAACCTGTCAAGATACACTGTCTTCCGGCCGAGATATGAGCACAAGAACTCCTGAACACGTGCCTACCACTCGGCTACAATATTGGGTTCCCTAACATAAATCCAGTAGAATTTATTTTAGGTGGTTTGTCAAGAACTACAACGAGTCTAGAAGAGCTGAAAGTTAGAACCAAAGATGCGGTAGAACGTTTTGCTCTGGAAACAACGGATCGAGCCTGGCAAGAACTGGATTCTCGTCTCGTAATGTGTAAAGCTGCAAAAGGCGCACATAGTGAACTTATGTCACGTGATCAAAACTTTTACAGCCAGCCACACAATTTTCAAGCAAACACGTGAACGTCGAACAACGTAAGGTAATGTAACGCAATAGGGCAAATCAGGCCTGAGGCACGATGACTCGAAATGCTGCTGCTGGCTGCAGAGCAAGTTAGGACCATAGACACTGGAATACGCGACAAGTACATACAAATTTTTCGTATGGAAGTAATTAAACGTAATTATGTAAGCCAGGAGTATTAAGTGATCATCTATGTTTCTAAATCAAACTCAAAATAACAACTTATATGGGCCCCTGAAGCAATAATAAAACTCGAGTTTCTCGTAACTTTGAAGATGTCGATGTTGTCTTCTGGGCAGGAAAGCAGTGTGGATTGTAGATAGATATGAATGTTTCGGAATAACAAACTGCTTTGGTCTTTCAGACAGACAGCGAAGATAAAGGGAGCATTTTTTGCAACTTTTAATTGCGAATGCGCCTAAAACTGTTTTTGCGTAAAACTAAATGGTACGGTTCACAAAACTCTGTATAAATGGAAAACCTGGGTTTGCTCTAATGTCAACTACAAAGTTAACGATCCACAGAATATAGGAAAGGAAGCAAAATTCGTTTGCAGCACGATTTGGGTTGGAGTCAAATAATCACGTTCGGTACTGGAACAAAGTGGACGCATCAGATCCGAAACACATTTCGTAAAGAGGTCAACAACGAATGTGCAAGGTACAATAAAAGTTTGTTCGTTTGGTGACAAAGAGAAAAACCCTGGTCCACCAGGTTAGGGGTTGGGCGTAAGGTTAACAACCTCACCTGTAAAACACAGATTGTTATGAAACAAAGACAACAGCCTTGGATGGATGGATGGATCTACTGGAAAATCGAGATATGGGCAAGGAATAGAACATAGGACAAGGAAAAATTATTTAACCCTAGCAACTTAGAACGTGAGAACCATGCTAAGACCAGGCAAGATGAATGAAATAGAAAACGAAATTGTTAAATATAAACTGGATGTAGTAGCACTCCAAGAAATACGATGGCAAGGAAGAGGTCAGATAGATAAACAAGAATACGCCCTATTCTATAGTCCAGTGGTATTCAACCTAGGGTACGCGAAGACATCTTAGGGGGTACGTGAAATTTAAAAATATATATATATTATTTTATGATAAACACTGAATAATCAGTAATGAAAATTATTTAATTTATTTTAGGTGTAGATTATATACTATGTATAACTTGAATTAGACACCGACTTTGGGGGTACAAAGTTCAAGAGAAATTATATCTGGGGGTATGTAAACAAGAAAGGTTGAATACCACTGCTATAGTGGACCTAAAAGGAGAACTGGCCTATATGGAACTGGGTTCATAGTAAAAAGGATAATGCGGAAGAGCATACTGGAATTCGAGGCAGTCAACGAGAGGATCTGCAAGCTACGGGTAAGAGGGAAGTTCAGAAGCATCTCAATAATATCAGCATATGCACCTACTGAAGATAAGGCAGAAGAAGGGAAAGAAGAATTCTATGACCTCCTAGAACAGACTTCTTGGAAGATACAGAAATACGACATTAGAAGGGAAAGAAGAAGAAGAAAGTATTGAAGAGGAATGGAAATGAATAGAAGAAGTAGTGAAAAAAACAACAGAACAGAAGATAGGAGAGAAAAGACTATTAAGAAATGAATGGTTTGATCAAGAGTGTAGAGACGAAAAAAATAAGGCACGGGAGAAGATGATACAGAGAGAAACAAGAGGGAACTGCGAAATATATAAACAACTAAGATTGAGAGCTAACAGAATATGCAAAAGAAAGAAAAAGGAAAGACTAAAAGAAAATAGAAGAAATAGAGATATTAAATTAAAAAGTTCTATTCAGCTATGGATAGGATAAGGAAGGAATTTCAGCCCAGAGAAAGAAGATGCAGAGACAAGCATGGGAAAGTGCTGGGAGAAGAAAAAGTTATATTGAACAGATGGGCAGAACATTTTAGTGACCTCCTCAACAAAAGCACTGTTCCTGGGAATGGACAGCTGGACTTCTCCAACCCATCAAATGGACAGACAGCAGAAAATTTGATGAACCCTACAAGACAGGAAGTAGTAGAGGTAATTATAAAGATGAAAAATAATAAGGCGCCAGGGGAAGATGGGATAGTGGCAGAGATGATCAAATATGGAGGAGAGGGATTGGAGAATGCTATACATAAACTGATTCATAGAACATGGGATGAAGAAATCATGCCAGAAAGCTCAAAAATGGGTATGATATGTCCCATTTTCAAGAAAGGTGACAAATTGGCATGTGAAAATTATAGAGGTGGATTTCGACCCCAGAGAAGCACAACGGACCAAATCTTTATAATTAGGCAAATTATGGAAAAGTTCTATGAACATGAACGCGACCTAAACATGCTATTTATAAACACCAAACAGGCATTTGACAGTCTACGCAGAGATGAATTATACAAGGCTCTAAAGGAAATGAACCTTCCTGAAAAATTAATTAGACTGGTACGAATAACTATGGAAAACACCAAAGCACGAGTCAAAATAGGAAATAAGCTGAGCAATGCATTTACATTCACTGCAGGTGTAAAACAGGGTGATGGAGTATCAACAGTACTCTTCAATCTTGCTCTGCATCAAGCTGTTAATAAAATAAATCAAAAAGGAACAATCTAATTTAAATCTAGTCAAATATGCGCATACACAGACGACATGGTCATTGTTACCAGGAATATATCAACTCTTAAACAAATGTACTTAGAATTGGAGAAGGAAGCTGAAAGGTTTGGTTTAGTGGTGAATGAAGGGATAACGAAATATATGGTCATGTCAGCATCAAGTATCAAGAGGATACCACAAAATATCAACATAGGTAATAGGACATTTGAAGGGGTGAGTCAGTTCAGGTATCTGGGAGCCCTGGCCAACAGCCAAAATGAAATAAGTGACTGTATTAAAGATAGGATACAGAATGGAAATAGACCATATTATGCTAACCTAAAACTTCTTAAAAACAAGCTGTTAACAAGTAACAATAAAGGTAAAATATATAGAACACTAGTGCGACCAGTCGTCACATATGGATCGGAAACGTGGAAATTAGAAACCGGAGATGAGAATGCACCCAGATGTTTTGAGAGAAAAATCTTAGAGAATATTTGGACTGGTCCAAGATACAAATGGTTGGAGAACAAGATATAACCAGGAGCTTGACAGATTGATAGTGGGTCAGGACATAGTGAGATTCGTCAAGGCACAGAGATTAAGGTGGCTGGGCCACGTAGAACGAATGCCAGAAACACAGATGCCAAAAAGAATGCTGAAAGGAAGACTTGATAATAGAAGAAGGGGATATCCTAGGATGAGGTGGATAGAAGATGTGACTGTACCTGACAACAATGGGAATTAGAGGAAGGAGGATAAAGGCAGCGGATAGAAGTCTGGAGGACAGCTGTCACTGAGGCCAAAAATCATCAAGGGTTGTAGAGCCGGTGAAGAAAAACAGTAACTTGTACTATTATGGAATTTGAGAGCTGATCAAGTCTTGCCATTGTTCAGACAACTAAATTCTAAACAATAAAATTAACCGCAATAGCAAAAAAGAATCTCCACAAATACAGCTCCTCTTTTCTAGGTCGTGAAATACAGAACTCGAAAACACCTAAAATTTGAAACAATAAGGAGCTTCGCTTTCTCCGTTCCTTCTACACAAAGCTTCCGTGTTCTACGCCTGTAACTGAGCCCCAAGTTCATCGATCGATGTGATCAGCTTCAGAAGAAAACTTATGGTGTATAGTCTTAGGTAACAAGCTGTAGCTTCACTGGAAGAAATATCATATCAGCTGAGTATGTTCAAGCTGACGACAGCATCCTTGTGATCTTGTGTTGCTCAATCCAAGCCATGCTACCAACATTAGTAGGACTAACTGTTTCCAGAAAATACCCCATTACAATTGGTTTGCAGCGGTGAGATTTTTATTTTTTTAAACGGTTCATTACTTTGTTATAAACACTTTCATTTGGAAACTACTTGTTTTAGTAAAGCTTAGCAACTAGTGTTAAGAATTATTAAAATGGCAGAGTCACATTTACGGCAACAGATAGAAAGCCTACAGGCAGAACTGAACAACTTCAGTACGCAGATGATTACAGGGTGTCCAACAGCGGCTAAAGATCTTTCGTTGGTCTCTTTTATTCCAAAATGGGAAGGTTCAGAAAAGTCAGTCACAGTAAATGAGTTTTTTGAAATCGCACGTGTTGGAAATTGGAGCGAATCAGACAAGATTCAAATCACAATACTAGAATTGACCGACACGGCCAAAGCATTTTATAGCGGAAGTTTGGAACTTCACGCACCGGATATTACGTGGAAAAATTTTAAAGCTCATTTTCGGTATCGTTTTAGGGATGCCCGAAACGACCAATTTCACTTTGTCCAACTGCAAACCGTGAGACAAAGAAAGGATGAAACACCACAGGAATTCGCGGACCGTTGTCGTTCAATGGCACAAAAGACAGTGAAGTTGAGGACCCCATATTACAACAGTGTCATTATGAGCAGGCACAGAGGATGCTACTAGCAGCTTTTATATCAGGCTTAATTTGGAATACAGGTCAGCAAGTAAGGTTCAGAATGCCCCAAACCCTAGAAGATGCATTGCAAATAGCAGTGACAGTTCATGAGGCAGAGGCGCAAGAGAGGAGAAACGAAACATTTTATTAGGGTTCAGGAATTAAGTGTGAAAAATGTAACAAGCACGGACACACATGGCAACGTTGCCGCGTCATTTCAGGCCAATTGAAACAAGATCCACAACAAGCAAGCAATTCAGCAACAGGCCAGGCCAGCATCCGACATATCCCACTAGGACTAGAAATGCAGAGTCTAAGGCACAACTTTGGTGCTATGAATGCAACAAACTAGGGCATTATGCCAGAGATTGTTATCAGCGAATTTCCAAAAGTCAAGTTCAAAAAAGATATCTGAAAGATACTGAGATCCAATCAAATTTCCTATAGTAGTGGCCCCAGTAAATAAAGTTTTTCACGGAAACGAGTAAAAGATGGAAGGGTGGACAGCTACTTTCAGCTTGCAAACCCCTAAAACGCTATCGAAATCTATCACGTGGTACCGCTAGCAATGGACCATGGAACTCTTACTGTTCCAGTCAGAATACAGGGTGAACTTCGAATTCTTATAATAGATTCCGGTTCTTGCTGCAGTATTATACACCCGGATATATCCGACTATCCCTTGAGATATACCACACGTGATACGTGGGAGCAAACCCTATCGTTTCTTTTGGACATTTCCTATTGTCACACATTTTTCATTAGTAAACTGCCAACCAGTTAGTAGAAATTCTGGGAATAGATTTTCTGAAACCGAGGCAAGCTACTTTAGATTTGAATAATTACATTTCAAAATTAAATAGAAATTGCTACATGAAATCGGTTAGAATGATACAACAGGATCCTTCTGGCGACGAAAATGTACAGGGTGTGTTATGGACTGATCATCCACAACACTCTCTCTGAGCTTCCTTGTAAGAAAAGTCTTGGGTATAAGCATTAGGACAATACAACGTGTATCAGCAACCTTTAACACAGTTAACAATAAAAATGGCATAAACTTGACTCTAAAAAGCAGTGTTTAAGAGATTCATTCAAAGTAAAATATCTTCATACTTATAGTTACAAACACCATCAAAACCCCGCATAACATAAAGCAGCACCAAACTATTCAGAACTAACCTACGAGATGGCTCAGAGACCCCGAAGGTCCATCACCAAATTAACAGAATCAACAAAATCCAGGATCCTTCAACTCCAATCTATCATCGATCCCACCCCGAGATTATCCCTCCATCTACATCGAGGTCTCCCTGGCGGTCTCTTCCCCTCGGGCTTCCCGACCTATACCTGGTGCACACACCTCTTGTCCCATCCATGCGCGCCACATGCCCCGCCTATCTCATTCCTCTTGTCTTAATCACCCTGACAATACTGGGAGAAAAGTTCAAATTTTTAAGCTCATCATTATGCAGCTTTCTCCACACCCCATCCTCTTCTGTCCTAGGCCCAAATAACCTCCTCAGCACCCTATTCTCAAACAACTGCAATCTATGTTCCTCCCTGAGAGTGAGAGATCATGATTGGAACCCACGCAAAACAGGCAAAATTACTGTTTTGAACATTTTAATATTTTGAACTGAAAAGTAGCTAGCATTTCCGGAATTCAGTCTTCTCCTAATATCCTTGGGAATATCATTATGATTATTTACTCTTGTTCCTAAATATATGAACTCTGTCACACTTACAAACGACTAATTAGCCACCCTAATATGATTTTGATCACCGGTCTCCTGACCAGATACTAACATGTACTTAGTATGTAACTACACTGAAATAAACTGAACTTAAGGGAACAAACAGAACTAAACCGAATTAAAGAGACAGAACCAAAATCTGCCCATCCTAACATAACCTAATTTTCGCCATACACTATAAAGCTAGAAACCTGAAGCCAGGCGACGCGACGCATCTCCGACACAATATTTTATATAAGGCGAACGCCATCACTGGACCCATTGTGGTTGGATATTTATGTTCCCTCGTGCCTCGAGAGTAGATAAGCCAATTCACGCCAAACTTCGCGTGCTTTTGCCTTAGGCATTATAGTTTATAACTCACTTCTACTAATTTACGTCCTGCAGTAGGAATTAATTTATATTTCAAGGGGCTTGCATACTTACTCTGTAGCTCAATAGTCCTTGACATCCTCAGATATGAAGGTCTCTTGCGTAACAGCCTTAAAATGTAACTGATCAGCTTCAGCAGAACAACAACATGGAAGCTCAAATCGCTTGTTGGCATATTATCCAAAATAGGCAATGATTCAAAGTATGTGAACGATACTGGGACCAGAGACTACGGAAAACTGATCTGAATAAATAATAATGGGAGTAAAATAACAAACACGTTTCACAATGGTAAAATCGAAGCTATTTCAAACTGGAATTAAACTCATTTTTATATTGCAGACTATACCTCATATGGTAGGTCCCTGTCACCCAGCATGGCCCATCCTCAGGTTGCGGATGGATGAACAGCCTCCACTTCTGGAGGTCAGCTGCGAATATATTGATTTGGCAGTCGCAGATAGCCGACAAGGGGTGGTACTCCAGGTTGGGAGCTGGGGGTGAGGCCAACAACGTTTCACCATCCTGTCACATAAAAATTCTGCTTGGAGATTTCAGTGCAAAAATTGAGAGACAGGATATTTTCAAACAAACAATAGGCAACGAGAGTCTCCATGCACTTAGTAATGATAATGGCGTTAGAGCAGCAAACTTTGCTAAATCAAAACATCTAATTGTAAACAGTCAAAAATGTTTACAACATGATATTCATAAATATACTTGGACATCCCTATATGGTAGCACACACAATCAGATAGAAAGTGATTTAGCAGATAATAGAAGGCAGACAAATATAATTTATATGAGGTCATTCAGAGCAGCAGATTGTGACACTGACCATTATCCGGTAGTGGCAAAAGTGTGGTAGAGGCTTTCAGGAGATAAGACAAATTAAGCGAAATTTCAACAGAGAAACATTTCATTTAAAAAAAATTAAATTAGGGAGAGGTAAAGAAGCAATGTGAAGTTGAAATTTCGAATAGGTTTCAAATATTAGAGACAGATAAAATGAAGAATGTGGATATCAACAGGGAATCGGAAAGTGTCAGAGACTGTATCAAAATTTCATCCAAGGAGAAACTAGGATACTACAAGAGAAAGTAAAATAAACCATGGCTTGATGAACAACGTTCAATATTAATAGATCATAGGATGCAAACAAAATTTTAATGGTTGCAGGACCCAAACTAATAAGGCCAATCTTTGTAATGTAAGAGGTGAAGCTAGAACAACTTTTAGCAATAAAAAAGGGAATATCTGAAAGGCAAAGTTATTGAGCTTGAGACAAATAGAAAGGACAAAAATATCAGAGATCTGTACAGAGGCATAAATGATTTTAAGAAAGGATACCAACCTCAGACTAATTTGGTAAAGGATAATGGCAATTTACTTGCAAATCCAATCAAAATTTTGAATAGATGGAAATAAAAAATTAACCAGCTCTTAAATGTTCATAAGATTGATGATGTTAGACAGATTAAAATACATACAGCTGAACTCTTAGTGCCAGAACCTAGCTTTGTTGAAGTTGAACTAGCCATTGGGAAGTTGAAAAGTTATAAATCTCCTGGTATTGATTAAATTCCAGCAGAATTAATTAAAGCAGGTGGCCTTCAAATTACGAAGCGCAGTACAAGCAGAGAAGTCTGATTGATCCCACTGGGTATAAGCATTAGGACAATACGTGTATCAGCAACCTTTAACACAGTTAACAATAAAAATGGCATAAACTTGACTCTAAAAAGCAGTGTTTAAGAGATTCATTCAAAGTAAAATATCTTCATACTTATAGTTACAAACACCATCAAAACCCTGCATAACATAAGCAGCACCAAGTTAAGGAGGATATTCGAGCCTAGGAGAGAAGATGATGGGGTATGGAGAAAACTGCCCAGGATAGGGTTCAGTGGTGGGTTATGGTTAATTCACTGATGAACCTTTGAGAACTCTGAGCTATCTACTTAGTTATGGATTCTTCTGGGAATTGCAAGGTGGAAGCAACACCATTCAATACGCAAAAACAAACTTATGCAAAGACATTAGATTGCTGATGTTTTTCATGTGCTCTTCAAAAGTGAATTGTGTCTTGTCATAAGGAGAAAAGCTTCCAGCATAATGTAAGTACAACTTAATCTCTAACTTCTCCTTGAGGATCTCAAATATAAGCTTACTAAGATGTTAAATATCAGCTTACTAAGATGTTACATTAAAGTCACGATTGAGTCCTAGTATTGACAAAAACCTGTGTTGCATTAGTCAATTATAGAATGAAGCTATACCTCAATTTCCCCACGTCTTCATATCATGGTGCTTAGTTCAGCATCACAGATAAATTTGCAGTCTTTATAAGTTTGAAAAAAACTGATGCTTGTCTCAACTTAAAATTATTATACAGAATGATTTACATTACCTGCAGTAACATATTCATAATTTTCTATAACATTTATCATTTGAAAGAGAATTGTTGTATAACCTACAAGTCTCTCCTCACATTTCAATAATTTATATGAATCTTATATTAAACATTTCTTAAGTGTGTTGCTTGAATTCACATCTCAAGACCAAATACAGATTATGATGGAACAGAGATAATTCTGTGCACATAATCCTCCTGTAACTTTCAAACACGAAACGGGATTGTGTAGGCCTACATATATCAGCATCCTTCACCTCAACATAAGCCTATCACAAAATAAACAGAAAAATTGTGAATCTCGATTCAAACTCACCTTAATCTTTCCTTCCATAAAAAGTAAGTACACACCAATGTAACTAAATTCCATCATGTCGACACCAGTGCAGAACTGTATTATTCGTCTCCATGTCTTCACTGTATCTTCTATTCAAGAATATTGTGTGCATCTTTATATTTTAATCCGTGACTCAATGTTTAACAGCAGAAATAACCCTTCATAATAACACGTTTCATATTGTTTAACATAATGCACACTGCAACACTCTGGAATCTTCTACTCCACAAGACATGGAGAATTAATTTTATGCAGCACGTGATTGCACACACACAATTCATATTTACCCAATTCTCAACCGACATTGTTAAGCGTTCATAAAATAGAAGCCAAGACAATAATTACACATAGCCACAGTAATCTGTATAACAGCTGCCACAATCTATTACCCTGAAAATCATCGACACCAAACAAAATCCATATTTTATTACGACATAACTATTCTCCAACGCCACGCTACCAAAGTCACAGTATTTACGGAAGTAACTTTGCAGCTACTAGGAACAAAGAGCATCGTGCCAACCAAAGAGAGCCAAATGTACATATTTAAAATATCTGCCTTAAATTTCTTTACTTTCTGTACTCAATAGATTACTTCTTATTTTTTCAGAAGAGTACATTGTAAACGAATCGTGAAATAATTCTTAAAAACGATCTTCAATCTACTAATGTATAGCATTGTAAGCCTTCACAAACGAGTGACGCTCAGCTAACAAAAGAGGTGCAACAAACTGGAAGTTGGTGAACCTGGCTGTATATCACAAACTGAAGATGTTGATATGACGTACGTGCTCGTGTATCTTTTCAGACAGTCCTACCCCATAAACTCATTTTTCCATCTAAAGATACAAAGATTAAAACATGAAACAACACAATCTTAACTGCTGCTTGGTATGGGAGTGAAATGTAGTCTGTCAGATTCAGGGTTTTTTAATGGAAATCTCCACAGTTCGTTCCCTTCCAGTATTATCAGGATGATGTAATCCAGGTTAAGGTTGGTGGGTCACATAGAATGCATGGGGGACATGATAAGTGCTCACAAAAAATTGGTTATAAAGCTTTTGAGGCCTTTTCGATCTTGGCACAGTGGTAGTATAGGCCAATATTAAAACATATTTTAGGGAATTAAAACCTGCATTGGACTGATCTGGTGCAGGGTAGGGACTGGCTGTGAGCTAAAGCAAACTTGACAATCATTTCCATAAATAGAAGATAATACCTTGACTAGCCGAGCCTATTACCAGCTTCTCAATGATTGTGCCCTATGGAGTATTTTAGTTGTTCAATATACAGAAGTACTTTTCTTTACTATTTTCTTACGAATAAAAAACAATTGGACTCCAAATACAAATAAATGTTCACAATGCTTAATCCTCATATAAATGATATGCAACCTTGTATACAGTCTTCCTACCTTTAATATTACAGGAATAGGTTAGTTAATGTCAATGATGTATGTGCTAAATCAGGGTTGAATGTGGTTTTGATGAGGAGTAAGATATCTTCATGACTTGTCCCTTTTCTATTATAAACAGAATGCCTCTTAAAACTGGATACACTTGCCTGTTAACTATCAGAACTATAATTCATACAACACACTCAGTCATAATTTGTCAAATACAAATAAATGTTCACAATGCTTAATGTACTGCAACCTCAAACACCTCAAATTAACCCAAATTTTAAACTGCTCGCCTCAGTTTATTTATGAACTATTCATATAATATAATTTCTTAAAGTTGGTTCCAAAATTCTTTTATAGTCATAAATTCGATTGATTTATGAAGAGACACCTGTCCTGTTTAATAACTGGTATCCAAACATGTGTATGTTTAAAAATCTTGGATGACCATAGCTTCTAAAACACCCTTCTCAGTTTCTGATTTGATTTAAAATTCCTCACAACTCACTGGAAGATTTCAGTCAGTCCCTTCTACTTATGAGGCTTCACCCCTCAGAGAACATCTCTGATAGGCTGGCTTCTCACAATGTACACTTTTGACTGTTGAAATCAAGGAAAGCCCTGCACTTTTGCCTTAATCCATTTTCCTTTAAGTATAGTTTAGCCAGTCTGTCACAGTTGAATCAAATGGCAGGTCCAACTTGCATGCAATGAGTTCGCAACTGTGTCCTTAACTGCTAGCTCTGTGCAATGTTTACACTTTATAATCCTATATAAAAATATCCAATAATATCGCAGAAAAATGAGTAACAAACAGAAAGAAACATGATCCTGGAAGAACTCATACTCTTCCATTCAATACATTCATCAATGCATAAATTATAATG
>NW_019060015.1:18854-30449 GCF_000696155.1 Zootermopsis nevadensis
CAACATTCATACAATTCTTATGATAACTAAATTCTGTCAAATCTGTAAAGGTTGCACATCACTTTTATATGCATTCCTTGCACAATGTATAAAATGCTCAGTTTGTGACCATCCACCTGTTCACGTTTGTTCTCCAAAAGCTGACTATACTTTGCAAAATTTCAATGATTTCGTATTTGAGATTTTTTTAAAAAACCTGAGCGATTTTAATTTTGGTCAGAATTAGTACCCCAATGTGCATGAAGCTAATGTCAAACTAAATATTTTTTTGGGTGAATCACCATACAATTTTCTGTACATAACCAGCATTATCATATTCATTATTTTCTCAAAAACAGTTGGTTATAAAAGTAACTGTTGTGAACTTAAAATACAGTCTATTTGGCTGTCTAAATTAATTTCAAGTGCATAGCTTAGGAGACCTTAAGGTACATCAGAGAATTAACTACTTTCTCCTACAAATTTTATATTAATTACTTTTGAATATGTTGAATCCCAACATAAATTATGTTTATAAAATGGTTACAACCAAATTGTCTGTTTACTGTTGACCCATTACAGTCTTATTTTCATCAAGTAGGGAAGTGTCAACTGGGGTGATGCAAAGTGGGGAATTAGTCCCTGACACATCTAATGTAGATATGAAAGCCCAGAAGGATGGCAAATGGTGTTCTCGCGAAGCTGCGATAGGTCCAGCAAACCAGTAGTCGATTGAAACTGGTTTCAACACAAAGCAAAGCTTCGGGAGGAGGTTTTGTATAATGACCCATAAAGCAAGCAGACACATCATAGGAGGAAGAATAAGTTAGGATGGGATATGTGATGGAAAACGATAACTTGTTTGATGAAGAACTGGAAGGTAGGATGTTAAACTGGATATCAGGTAAGCAGTACTAAAAATTTGAGGTTGTTTTACTAAAAAATTGAGGTTGATTGAATTCGTTCAAAATCATGTCCAATGGTAGCCTTTGGAATTTGTAATAATGAGTCCTTTCATTTTGGTACCAAAGTGTCAGTTGCTAATATAGACATAGAACTTTGGTACCAAAGTGTCAGTTGTTAATATACACATAAAAACTAATTTCATCATAATACAAATGGTACGTTATAAAGCTCAAGGATTATTTTCTACAGTAGTTCATTAGTTCTAAACTGCCATGAATGTTACGTTATGTTCCCAGATGGACCACGGACTGCTGTAATTTGTAATGTGTACTTACCAGTCTGAACACATCCTCTACTCATGTCAAATGGTACAGCAGAGTCAGCTTGTGTGCTGCGATGTCTGATACTATGTAAGACCATTTCACATTCAACGGTCTCTGTGATGGCTGTTGGAACAGCCCCTCCAACTGCGTACACCACCAGCTTTATGTTCCCCACTGTGTGTGGCGCATCTGCACAAGCAACCACACTTAACATATTTTAGGATCAGAGAAATAAACACATCATCCATTAATAAAAATTAGAGAATAAATTATTTATTTAGGGTTTATTAAATTATACTTCTAATAAGTCAGATTACACAGCATTGAATATTAGGATGAGTGGGAAAGGGTGGCAGATAAGATAGCATATACTGCCCATACTATAAAAATTATTTCCTGGCAACAGTACTTTGTAGCTCGCTGTCTCACCTCCTGGGTCAATAAGTGTTTGGATTATGTAGTAAATGAATTTGTCTTCTTATACATGCAAGACAGTGGTGCAGACAATAAATTCAGTTTTATCCCAGCTATAATAACAACCAAACTGTTGTAAACACCTTACCATTACTTTTTTGGCATTAAAATATGTTTGATAAAGTATGAGACAATGGGAGGAAAATAAAGTGATGAAACTGTTTGGAAGGAATTTTTCATTAATTTGTCATGAAGGAAAGCATGATGATGAACACGCTTACGAGGAGGACCATCGGATAAGTTGGAACGGCAACATTCTTCAAATCGAAAGAAACGGTACTTATAGAAAATACAAAGAATCAGCTCACATGACGTAATTGGCGAACCCCATTAGTCAGCCCAGTTTGGAAATTTCGCCCATATGGATTCCATTGATCAACAAGGAAGTCAGCAGTAATATGGTTTAATAGATACTGATAACTGTGTGCAACACTTGTCCTAAGTTACCCGGTAGACTCTTATCTCTCAATTAACAGAATGTAACACGTAGGATGTCTGAGAAACGCATACAGGTCTGTAAAACAAAATGCATGGCACAAACACGAAGCATGTGAGACTTCCCCCATGTCAAAATGCACTGTTTTACATTTCCCATAATAAAAACATCATTCATTAATAACAATTAGAGAATAAATTATTTATTTAGGGTTTATTAAATTATACTTCTAACAAGTCAGATTACACAGCATTGAATATTAGGATGATTAGCAAATAATTAATTGGAAAGGTACTATCTTGGTATTTGTTCACAAGCACTGTGGAAAACCATAAGAAACTTCAACCAGGAAAGTCAATCCCTGGGCCAAGATTTGAACCTAGTACAGTAGCCGGGGTGAATCTCTGCATTCCATATCTATTAAAAGTAAAAGGCAAGGGAACCAGATGAGTGGGAAAGGGTGGCAGCTAAGAAAGCATATACTGCCCATACTATAAAAATTATTTCCTGGCAACAGTACTTTGTAGCTCGCTGACTCACCTCCTGGGTCAGTAAGTGTTTGGATTATGTACTATATGAATTTGTTTTCCTTATACATGCAAGACAGTGATGCAGACAATAAATTCAGTTTGATCCCAGATATAGTAACAACCAAACTGTTGTAAACACCTTACCATTACTCTTTTGGCATTAAAACATGTTTGATGAAGTATGAGACAATGGGAGGAAAATAAAGTGATGAAACTGTTTGGAAGGAATTTTTCATTAATTTGTCATGAAGGAAAGCATGATGATGAAACCAAGACTGGCCAAACACGCTTACGAGGAGGACCATCGGATAAGTTGGAACGGCAGCATTCTTCAAATCAAAAGAAACGGTACTTATAGAAAGTACAAAGAATCAGCTCACATGGCGTGATTGGTGAACCCCATTAGTCAGACCAGTCTGGAAATTTCGCCCATATGGATTCCGTTGATCAACAAGGAAATCAGCAGTAATATGGTTTAATAGATACCGATAACTGTGTGCAACACTTGTCCTAAGTTACCCGGTAGTCTCTTATCTCTCAAGGAGGACACTAGTGACAGGTTCTTTCCTGCTTATAGGACGCCGGTAGTAGGTTCATATCCTCCCGGTGTTTGGGTAACAGTAGTGTATTCTCAGGTGTTTTATGGTGTTTGGGTTTTAATGTCCTTTGATGACTTGGATGCCAACACCTTTTTTGCATTGTTTTGATGTCAATTTTTATGTGGTTTCAGAACTGCTCTTATAATTTTTATTTTATCTTTTAAGTATTATATTTCACTGACAGAACCCATACTTGGGCGGATAAGTTCATATAACTGCACAAATTAAATTGTCCAGTGACAGAGACTAGCTCTTTCTAAGGGACTCAACAGAGTAAGTACCTCTCACCTGAAGATGTGAAACGTCGCGAATTTTAAAAAACAGATGATGGAAAAAGTCCTGATTACAAATAATTTTAAGTGTAAACTACTGCCCTCAGAACCCTTTAGAATTGGATGATGATGAAATGGTGGGTAAATGTAAAGTAATCAGGTTACAAGCCAATGTTGGCACTTAGGGGAGAGGAGGTATAGCTCCTACTCATTCTCAACCTTGACACTGGAAGGGGTGAGTGGTCTGCACCATTCCACAGCAGCATTTAATCCACAGAAAAGAACCCCATTACCCATTAAACAGGAACCAGTCTGTACACAGAGGCTAGGAGAAAATCCTCTGCCCCTGTTGGGGATTGAACTTCGATTGTCTGGCCTGTAGCCAGTCACTATTCTGACTGAACGATCTGATTCACAATGAATTGCCAGGTGCTTGTACAGTAAAACAAACATTTCAAGAAATGTTACTGATGACTTCTGCAAGACAGGTAATCTCTCTTAATACAAGACTTTTATGGATCTATTTTAAGAACTCCAATATGAATTTTTGTGACACAAACTATGTCATATAACACAAAACAAATGCTGTACACCAATATCTATTTAGTATGATATGCAAGTGCCTGTACAGCAAGCTTTCCTCCAATGCAGATTCAATTATATGTGTGAAAATAAAGTAAAATAATAATCTGCATAATCCAAAAAAATTTATTATATACAGTCTGCCAGATACCCTGTAGTAGCACAAAAAATTCCACTTCTGTTTAGAAAGTTAAATTGATAATTCCTGCTCATGCTGTATCTGACATGACAGAGTTCAATGCCTAAATTTGTGTTAATATTCTGTTTTAATAACTGCCATTAAAGTATTTCATTTACAAAGTCCAAATTTCCATTGAAATTTTAATTTAATACTTAAATTTCTGGTGAGATTTTTTATTATATTACAAAGTTTATTCATAAACAAATGTCAAAGCAGTATATATATTAATTTATAATTTAGTTACTTGACTTTGCACACCTGAGTCCCTATATCCCCACTAATTACTGGAGGCCCCTGTACATTATTGCAGCATTTAAATGTTTGCATTCCCAAAATCCCATGTACACACTTGTTAAGTGCAGGCCAAAAGAATTTTTTTTATTGACTTGTAATCCGTCGCAGTAAAATCAAATTAACTTTCGCACTAAAACTTGAAACACTGCAGCTTCTACTGGTCTACTTCATTCCTTCATATGTTCAGACCAGACCCACACAGGAACATGTATCAGTCATTCCATTCTGTTATTCCAAAGATATTTGAGACTACTTTATTGCATCTTAAAATGGTGATTTCAATGAATGAACTACCAATAAATCTCATTCTAATGGTTTTATAACAAGTAATAAAAAGGCCTAAATTTTAATTGTGACACCTTACTTTAAGGTAGAGTATTAATTATTCTGTTGACTCATTAATACAAACAACAGCAGAACAATATTAAATCGTGCAAATTAAACTATATTAACTGCAAGAATTAACTATTCATTTAAATTAAATTTTATACAAAAACACACGCCAGTAACTAATTTAAAATGTGTAGTTATCACCTTTTCAACTTTGCCTAGATTAATGTGCGTGCTTCTTAAACTGAGAGGAGTCAAAGCATCTCCTGGCGTTACCTTATAAAGGGAGATGATCACCAACATTGCATATTTTTGCACAGCCCTCTGAAGGCTAACCACTGGATTTATGCATTTTTAGTGGCATTCCATTTCTTCCAGGATCTACAAATAATTAAGTCACAACAACATGAAACTAAAGGAGTAGTCTCCCTTCTCATCTTATCTCTCCAGACAGAACTCATTCATGCATTTACAACGGATGGCATGAGAAATCTGTAAAATACTTTCTTCCACCATTTAGCAAATTTTCTGTCATGTGATCACCTACATCCAAACCTCCCATATAATCACTATTAAACAAAACTGCCTTTGGACAAGGTATTTTGCTGCCATCCCTCAACTTGCACTTTGCTATTTCTAAATCACTTGTGTGGCAGTTACTTATAACAATTACTTCCTTAGTACCTTACCATTTCATGGCCACTGTACCTGATTCATTTACCAAGAACATAAAGTGTTCTCTTTTATAGATTTCTGGAAACTCTGCAACATGTTTCCTTGTTCTCATGCAGATTCTAACAGCTGGATAAGGAAATGTGTCAAGCACGCTGGTCGATTTAAAATCTGCCAAAATAATTTCTTCTTTCCAGTAGACTCCTTCATGATGTCCAACCTTTCAATAGTGCACTGTGATATGAGCATAAACTACTGGGAAACACTCTGAGGAATGTCTCTAATTCTGATAAGCACTGATTTAAATGTTTGCATGAATAATGGATTAGATTTTCTGGCTTGAAAATTGTCATCTGTGTGAACAGAGTGTATGCTTGCTTACAGTAGCAAGAGGAGTATCATAATTCCTACCAAACTGTTATCAGCAGTGGAAGATACAGTAAAACCCCTCTGGTTCGACACCCCTATATCCTGGACACCCCTCTATATTGGACACTTTTAATTGGAACCAGCGAATATCCTATAATTTTACGTGTCCACATCCTATATCTTGGACACCCCTTTATCCTGGAACTTGTCACCCCTTTTGTTGTAAGTTGGACAGGTGCATGCATGCACTTAGTTTCAATGCTTTTATGGGAACTGTTTACAGTTAATATTTTGTTGTTTTGAATTTCTGACTGATGAATGCCTTCTACCTGAGGGTGTGAGACATTGAACACATCATTGGAATGCAGTGAAAGTGAATAGTTATTCTTTTGTTAAACCCCTCACTTGAGTTTTAACTTTGTCAGTACTGTGCTTTCAACTGAGTTAAACAGTGTTAACAGAAATTGGAAAGGTATGCTTTCGCTCATAATCAACCAGGAATGGTTGAAACCTTATTCGGATTGCGGCAAAAATTAGAAAGAGGATGGCAAATTCCAAGATAAAAGCAAAAGAGCAGTGTTTTGTGACGGACCTTTTTACAAGGAATAAGTGACATCATATGTTGAGCTACTGCCATAAGTACAATTAAACAAAATACATTCTGAATATTTAAAATTTCACTGAGGCTGGGGTATAATGTGCAACCATGAGAATGGGTTTCAAAAGATTATTATTATTGTCATTAATTCTTAATTCAAGCAAGCCTACAGTAGTTAGATTATGTAAGTAAATAGATTGCATTGTCGGTAAACTTAAAGTATTGGTGCCCTTCCCGTTGAGTTTATCCATGCAAGTTTAGTTTACTGAAAACAAAATTTGTAAAAATTTAATTTACCCTTTTGATTTTTCTTATAAATAATTTCCCTTTTGGAAAGGGCTCCATAATACTCTACAATTACCACATTGTCAGTACACCACAATTTGAAAGGCTGATTTTCCCCTTTCCCTCTATCCTGGACACCTCTGTAAGTAGGACACATTATCGTGGAACCGCAAGTGTCCAAGTTAGAGAGGTTTTACTGTACTTGTAATTCTTTTAAACCAACAACACCACCCGAATCAGAAAAGTCAGAAACACGCCTGTGCTCATAGTCTGGGTCACTGTCACTGATTTTACTGCCTTTCATTCTCACGTGGGTAGAGAATAACACTGTGTGTAACTGCAAACCGTTTTGAACACAATGAATATGAACTATCAAACCATCTAACCGCTGCTTAGAACAGAAGTGCATGATACTGGATTGCTACTCAGCATACAAACTCATTTCACAGTTTGTTAGCAAAATTGTCCTATATTTATTCCATAAAACAAAGGGGTGCAACATCTTATTCAGTATTTGTTTTCAGGTAACATAAGCTCCGTGGTAAAAATGTTGGAACTTACATAACCCTCTACGCTAATTCTTGGTTTTTCTTGCTTGTCACTTGCACACTCAGCTCATTGTCCATTCACTAGAGCAACATGTTTCAGTCTGTGGCCACCATTACATTCAAATTCCTGCTTTTATGTCATTGCTACCAAAAGTCATTTTTGAGTACTTAGACTCCTGCTTCGTATGTGGGAAGCCCTGGGTTGAAATCGCAGCCTGGAGATTGCTTATCCTGACTGTAGTGTTTGCAGTTTTTCTCAGTCCTTCAAGGTAAATGCTGAGATACTACCTTAAATTATGCATGACCGCTTCCTTCATTTCTCTCTCTTTGTCATCAGTCTTCCGAGTGCTTTGATGAGGTCCTCCATTTTCATCTATCTTGTGCCAGCCTCTTCATTTCCACATATTTTTTTACAGCCCACATCCTCAAAAATCTGCGTCACATATTCCAATCTTTGTCTCCCCTTCAACTGTTCCTTCCATTACCAAATTAACCAATCCTAGGTGTCTCAAAATGTGTCCCACCATCCTACCTCTTCTTCTAGTAACATTTCCTTCGCCTATCCTATTTAAAACCTGCTCATTTCGTACTTTAACAGTCCACTTAATTTTCAACACCCTTCTATAGCACCACATTTCAAAAGCTTCTATCCTTCTTCTTTCTGGCTTTCCCACTGACCATGTTTTGCTTTCTTATAGCACTATGCTCCAAACATATAACTTCAAAAAATCTATCTTAATTCCAGGTCAATGTTTCCTTCATTTACAATTCATTATTCATTGTCATCCTCTCATTCAACATTACATGGTATGAGCTACAGAACCTGCGTCACTGAATAAACTATAAATAAATATGTCATTGCACTGGTGATCATATTGTCTCCTTCTGATGTCAAAAACTAATGATAGAATAATAAGTTTAAAACGTTTCCACTTACTTAGTACAGTGATGATGAATACTGATCATGCAGGGAGCAAGGACCTCTGAAACATTGGTAATCTTCTACCAGACTATACGCCTCTACAGCCCAGAAGACAGCAATCTTCAAGTCCATTGTGTTTTTGATCTGTAAACAAAAATGTTTAAATTAGTAAATGTGATATGTGCATATGATGTGGAGTAGTCGAGTATTACCTTACCTGAGTTGTGGTAAGTCATTGTACAATGATGCATTTATCTTATTAGGAGTGAAGGCGGTTTACTATGTTGTGTGTGCAGCATTTTTCCACACTGTTCAGAAATTTTGCTAATAAAATAGACAGATGCGTCATACCTCACATCATTCTGGAACAAAGGACCACAACACAAACAACTCAGATAATGCAACACTCTTACTAATACACACCATATACACATATAAATGTAAAAATTTTCTGTTTACAGATGAAAAACACACCAGCAACGACCAATCTCTGCAAAACCATTTTCAATGAAACCTTTAGCATAAACTTTTTAACCAGTTCGAAAAGTTTTAACATATACAGTTGTCTTCATTTCTTAACATCGAAAGGAGAAAATACAATACAGTAAAGACAAAAGCAACTGAACCTGATGTCGATCACGTGTATAGAAAGTGAACAGTGTAAAGTTATCGAATAACAAAAACCAATACTCCACAAAACACACAGATTACTACACTACCACTGCTGTAATTTACATAAAAATTTGCTTACTGTGATTAAGACAGTAGAATATAAAATTATCCTTACAACAGACTCTTGAGTGTAATGACTTTAGCCTTCCCACCATTACAATTCTTCTTGAGAAACTGCTGCTTCCCGCCTCTTCCCACTAAGCAAACGCCGCCATTCCATCTGATGGCGTTACCAACGTAAGACTATTACAGTTCTGGGGTGTAGCGTTAGGACTGCAAGGCGTTACAACCCAGAAGACCGTGCGAAGCACAAATTCTACTAATAAAACTAATATATGTCACACCTAGTTTTAGGGCTGAGTTGGACCACATTTCTCACACCGGACATTACTGAATAACTCTTGCGACAAATGTGCCAGGTTAGTATCGAAGGTGGTAAGAGTGTGTACTGTGTATCTGACAAGGGCGTAGTCCGGTTGGTCATGTCGAAACCTCACCTGAAATTTTGCTCATCTACAGAGCCCATCTAGTAATGATTGTGCACAAAATTCCAGCTGCTGATACGCTGTGCAAGGGTGCGAAAAAATTGCTCAAAATTCGAATATATATATATATATATTTACAATTCGCGCATGCGTCTGACGGCAGTGCGGCCTAGTAGTGGCATGGTATTCACGGGTACAATGCAACGAAGAGCGTGGGGCCAGGCGCTGAGAATTTAGTCTCCGAGCAGCTAGAAGCTTCTGTCTGCGCAGAAGAAGCCAAATGCGAAATAGATAATGTGCAAATAAACCTTTAATTCGATGTTCGTGGTGTTAATTGAATATGAGCGTCAAAAATAACGAGAAAATATAAGTAGTTCTTAAAACGGATTTTTATTTAATAGTCTAACAAAGCAGCATATAAAAATTAAAATCATTATCTATCCGCTTAATTAAAGAATATAGTACGACTAATGTAGCGAAACATCTATTTTCCTACGTTGTATATTAGTACATGTACGTAGTAGGCCAGGGATGAGCGATGAACTACTTTGAAACCCCTTCCCACTCATAAATTATCATCCTCTGACGCCACATAAATACTCAAGCTGCTCTTAATTGTTCTCTGGTTACGTAACGATGCAGTTTCAAATTCACAGGTTCTACAGAACCGAATGAGACAGATGGCATGAATACAGACGACTGTTGGAATGGGCCAGCCGTAGCATTCGCATGCAAAGGCGGCAAGAAACCTCATTCAAGATACCACTAGACCTAGATGTTTGATAATGTGAATAAAAAAACACTCTATCTGATACCAAAAGCTGCATGTCAGTCAATACTTTGAGTCTGCTGAGAATTCAATATTTACACCATAAATATTTTAAGTAATTTTCCTTCAAAACAATTCAATGCTAACCCTTATTGCTCCAGAGACCAAAATCAAATGCCCATTAAAATCCGTACAGTGCTTCTCTAGTTGTTACACGCTGACAAACGAATGGTCGGACAAACATGGCGAAGTCAACAGGATCATTTTTTTAACTTTCATTGCAAGCACGCTAACCGAAAATAGTTGGGATATAAATGAAAATGACCATCAGGAAACAGGAAAGTGAGCTTACCCACAAACGTTGGTTCAATACTAACTATTAGACTGAACACATGTTATACCAGTCCCAGAGCCGGAATGCATCCACGTCAACTGCAAGGCTTAAAACCAAATGACAATGTATTACACCATTAAACTTTCAATTAATCTGCTTCAACACTCTGTTAAAAAAAACTTTCACTTCTACACACCATTCTTCCATTCATTCTTCAATAAAAGCCTCAATGAAAATAACTGGTTTCAGTGTGGGTTTATGCCAAATGCTTGCTACTGAAAAGACCTATATGGGAGGATAATATTAAAATGGATTTGAAAAAAGAGTGTGAAGGTGTTGACCACATTCCACTCACCGGAAGACAACAGCATTCAACAGAAAATTTTAAATCAACACTGCAATTAACTTTCAGGTTCCATAAAATCAAGGCATTTCAACTTGTCAAGGAAGCAACAAGTTTAAGTTTTTGTCAGCTGAGTATTTTGAGTTTCCTGTAAAGGAAGTTGATACCTTCTGACATTTCAGAAATGTAGCTTCAAGGATTACTGCAACACCTGATGTGTTTAACAATACCTTACTGTCAACAACATTAATCTATAATTCTTCTATAGAAGTAGAAATGTAAGTGTTGAGAAATGCAAATGCTATTTTACTGTATGTGCTACCTGTTTTGAAAAAGAAGTTTTCTACATATTACACAAGTTAACTTTGGACACTTGGCGTTTCACCTTAACATTACTCCATTATTTCCAGATGGTCAGTTTAAATAAATGTAAATTTAGTGACCACGTTTTGGTTACTTACCAATGACAATCCAGTGACCATACAGAGTTCTCTTACAAGCAAAATATACAAATTTAAAACCAAATTATGAACAAAATAATACACATCAACTGTGGTCAGCAAGACCACAAGGTGTCACAACCACCTAGAAGACCACACAGCATCAAAACCAATACAGTCAACATCTTCACTGCCAAGAGAACCTCAAATCTTAAAGAAATACACCCACAGAAGTTAAATTAGTATCAGTAT
>NW_019060017.1:0-23698 GCF_000696155.1 Zootermopsis nevadensis
AAGACTTGAGACATGCGACTTTTCAAGGATTGGGAGAAGTGACTTCTCGAGACTTGGGATAATTGATTTCTCAAGACTTGGGACAAGAACTTCTCAAGACTTGGGACAAGTGACTTCTCCAGACTTGGGACAAGAACTTTTCAAGACTTGGGACAAGGACTTCTCAAGACTTGGGACAAGTGATTTCTCAAGACTTGGGAGTCTAGACCTGATAAGGATGGGACAGGTCAAATTTAGAAGGAAAAATTTTCAAATTTTTCGAAAAATCAAAAAACGCTGCAAACCTTCTGAAATGCGCAGAAAACCAAAAATTTTCGGAAAATTCGGAAAAAAATTAAAACTTGAAAGTTGCGACTTCTCGCGACTTGAGACATGCGATTTCTCACGACTTGAGACATTTGTCTTTTCACGACTTGAGACATGCGACTTGTCACGACTTGGGACATGCGACTACTTTTCAAATTTTTCGAAAAATCAAAAAACGCTGCAAACCTTCTGAAATGCGCAGAAAACCAAAAATTTTCGGAAAATTCGGAAAAAAATTAAAACTTGAAAGTTGCGACTTCTCGCGACTTGAGACATGCGATTTCTCACGACTTGAGACATTTGTCTTTTCACGACTTGAGACATGCGACTTGTCACGACTTGGGACATGCGACTACTTTTCAAATTTTTCGAAAAATCAAAAAACGCTGCAAACCTTCTGAAATGCGCAGAAAACCAAAAATTTTCGGAAAATTCGGAAAAAAATTAAAACTTGAAAGTTGCGACTTCTCGCGACTTGAGACATGCGATTTCTCACGACTTGAGACATTTGTCTTTTCACGACTTGAGACATGCGACTTGTCACGACTTGGGACATGCGACTACTTTTCAAATTTTTCGAAAAATCAAAAAACGCTGCAAACCTTCTGAAATGCGCAGAAAACCAAAAATTTTCGGAAAATTCGGAAAAAAATTAAAACTTGAAAGTTGCGACTTCTCGCGACTTGAGACATGCGATTTCTCACGACTTGAGACATTTGTCTTTTCACGACTTGAGACATGCGACTTGTCACGACTTGGGACATGCGACTACTTTTCAAATTTTTCGAAAAATCAAAAAACGCTGCAAACCTTCTGAAATGCGCAGAAAACCAAAAATTTTCGGAAAATTCGGAAAAAAATTAAAACTTGAAAGTTGCGACTTCTCGCGACTTGAGACATGCGATTTCTCACGACTTGAGACATTTGTCTTTTCACGACTTGAGACATGCGACTTGTCACGACTTGGGACATGCGACTACTTTTCAAATTTTTCGAAAAATCAAAAAACGCTGCAAACCTTCTGAAATGCGCAGAAAACCAAAAATTTTCGGAAAATTCGGAAAAAAATTAAAACTTGAAAGTTGCGACTTCTCGCGACTTGAGACATGCGATTTCTCACGACTTGAGACATTTGTCTTTTCACGACTTGAGACATGCGACTTGTCACGACTTGGGACATGCGACTACTTTTCAAATTTTTCGAAAAATCAAAAAACGCTGCAAACCTTCTGAAATGCGCAGAAAACCAAAAATTTTCGGAAAATTCGGAAAAAAATTAAAACTTGAAAGTTGCGACTTCTCGCGACTTGAGACATGCGATTTCTCACGACTTGAGACATTTGTCTTTTCACGACTTGAGACATGCGACTTGTCACGACTTGGGACATGCGACTACTTTTCAAATTTTTCGAAAAATCAAAAAACGCTGCAAACCTTCTGAAATGCGCAGAAAACCAAAAATTTTCGGAAAATTCGGAAAAAAATTAAAACTTGAAAGTTGCGACTTCTCGCGACTTGAGACATGCGATTTCTCACGACTTGAGACATTTGTCTTTTCACGACTTGAGACATGCGACTTGTCACGACTTGGGACATGCGACTACTCGCTATTTGGATCATGCGACTTCTCACGACTTGGGACTTGCAAGTTTTCGGAACTTGGGTCTCTTCGTGACTTTAGACTTGCCGGTTTTTGCACACACAGACTTAGGCAACGAACGGTTGAGATAGAAGCCGAGTCGGTCATAGACACAGATTCATTTACCGAATTTTGCAGTTATCTATTGTGGAGACTTTAGAAAAATATTCAAAATTTTTAAAAATTAAAAAATGCTGGAAATTGTTTGAAAAGCGAACTTAAACAAATTTTGAAAATTTTGAATGTGATATTTTTCAATTATTTTAGTTTTGTGCGCTTTTTGGACAATTTTCAGCATTTTTTCACTTTCAAAACATTTTCAATTTTTAAAAAATTTCTTTCAAAATTCTTCCCACCTGATGCTTTGAGACCAGGTCTCAGTCGTACTGTTTCCTATGTAATGTGTCCCTGAGGAAAGCGGTCGTTGCCACACACGGCTTCTGACACTCAGTCTCTGAGAAGCCCCGGTGCGGCACCCACTACGTAAAGCAGAGTCGGACAGAGACACAGACGGCCTCACGCAGTCCCGCAGAGGCCGGTTGCTGCAGACACCGAGGCAGATGGCAACCGGTTGTGAGAGAGGCAGATTCCGGCAGAGACAGGGCGAGGTATCCACCGAGGCTAGCATGCATCCTTTGGGGAGAGTTTTGAAAATTTTCAAAATATTAGAAAAACCAAGACATCCTGGAAATTGTCTGAAAAGCGCACAAAAACAAAAAAATATTGAACATTTTGAAAAGATTTAGGGTGGAATTATTCAAAAATATAACAATCGGCTTCCGCAGTACTGCGTGTGGCCGTCAGTGTCTCTGTTCGTCTCTGCTTTACGTAGTGGTTGCCGCACCGGGGTTTCTTAGACTGCGCGTCAGGGGCCGTGTATGGCAACGACCGCGATCCTCAGAGACACAAGTCATACGAAACAGTTCGACAGAAACTGGTTTTGCAAGGCATCAGTTGTGAAAATTTTTAAAAATTTTAAAACTTTCGTATAATCTAAAAATGCTGGAAATTGTCCAAAAAGCGCTCACAACCAAAATGTTTTGAAAAATTCCATTTTCAATTTTTTTTGGAAATTTTCAAATTTTTTGGTTTTGTGCTCCTTTGAGACAATTTCCAGCATTTTTTGATTTTTCGAAAATATTGAAAAGTTTCAACTTTTTTTCAAAATTCCCCCGAAGAGGTGCATGCCGGCCTCGGTGTATGCCACGTCCTGTCTCTGACGGACTCGGCCTCTATCACCCGATTGCTGATTGCCTCGGTGTCTATAACAAACGGCTTCTGCAGGACTGGGTGTGGCCGTCAGTGTCTCTGTCCGTCTCGGCCTTACGTAGTTTGTGCCGCACCTGGGCTTCTCAGAGACTGCGCGTTAGAGGCCATGTGTGGCAACGACCGCGTTCCTCAGGCACAAACCGTCGTCAGAGACACAGTACATCAGAAAAAGTCCCTGAGAGACCGGTTCTGCAAGGCATCAGGTGTGAGGAATTTTGAAAAATTTCAAAAAATCAAAAAATGATGGGAATTGTCCGAAAAGCGCACAAAATCAAAAAATGAAAAATTTAACATTCAAAATTTTGGTTTTGTGCGCTTTTCAGACAATTTCCAGCATTTTTTTATTTTTAGAAAATTTTGAAAAATTCGAATATTTTTTTCTAAACTCTCCCCAAGAGATGCCTGCCAAACCCGGTGAATGAATCACCCTGTCTCTGCCGGACTCAGCCTCTCTCTCATTTGGTTGCTGCCTGCCTCGGTGTCTGCACCAACCGGCCTCTGCAGGTGTCGGTCTCTGCCGGTCTGATTCTCTGCATTACTTGTAGTCTGCCGCACCTAGACTTCTCTGAGGCGGCAGGTCACAGCCGCGTCATACAGTCACCGGTCTGTGCAGAGCCCGATTCAGGCACACACCGTCATCTTCAGAGACACAGTACATCAGAAACAGTCCGAGAGAGACCGGTTCTGCAAGGCATCAGGTGGGTGGAATTTTGAAAAATTTCAAAATTTTCAAAAACAAAAAAATGCTGGAAATTGTCCAAAAAGCGCACAAAACCAAAGGAAATTAAAAATTTCACATTCAAAATTTTTGTCAAAATTTTCGAAAAATTGTGGTTTTTGCACTGTTTAGACAATTTCCTGCCTTCTTTGATTTTTTGACAGTTTTGAAGAATTTGAACTTTTTTCAAAAATATCCCCCACACTGTCTCTGCAAGGCTCGGTCTCCGCTGGACTCAGTGTCTGTCTCACCCAGTCTGTGCGTGACTAGGTCTCTGTCTCAATCGGACTCTGCAAGACACTGTCTCTGGTACAAGGTCTCTCCAAGACTTTCTCTGGCTCACTCGGTCTCTTCAGAAGCCGAGCTTTGCAGCGACGGCCCGCCAGAAACCGGATCGTGTAGAGACTGTGTGCAGAGACCGCGTCCGTTAGAGACAGGGTACGATAGAGACCGAGTGCGGCAGTAAATGGTTGGGGTTGAATATGAGAAAATTCTTCAATTTTTTGAAGATTCTCAAAAAATCGAAAATACCCGTAAATTTTCTAAAGAGCCCACAAAACTAAAATAATTGAAAAATTCCAACTTAAATTTTTTTCCATCGTGTGCGATTAAGTCGTGTCGTTTCGTGTTGTGTCGGTTTGGGTGGTTGTGAGTAGGGTTGGGATAGATTTAGTTGGTAGAGTTTAGGTTATGTTGTATTAGTTCGTGTTGTGTTGTGTTGGATTATACGTTAGGTTATTTTAAATTATTGTGGAATGTTAGGTTAGGTTTGTTTGGGCCCGGTAGAGTTTGAGGTTAATTTTGTTAGTTTGCTTAGGATGGGTGGTTTAGGGCTTGTCGGGTTGAGACTGGGAGAGTCTTTTCCGTTCTGGACGGTTCATGTTGGATTGACTCGTCTCGGGATGGTTGGATTGGGATGGGTTGTGTAGGGCTTTGTTAGAATTTTGAGAATTCTAAAAATTCAATTTTTATAGATATTTCACAATTTTTTTAATTTTTTGTAATTTAGGAACCCCGTTACAGATTTTCGGGTTTGTCGCAGAGCCCGTCTAGACGCAGAGGCTGGGGTAGAGAATCCTCTGCCCGTGTCTGGGTTCGAATCCCAGTTGTCCAGTTTGCATATTCAGTTTCTATACTGCCTGACCTACAGCCGATTGACTCGTATGCATTTTAAATCGAAAATTTTTAATTTTATGGAATTTTTAGTTTATTTTATAAATGTTTACAAGTATTACTATTTTGGAAACATTCTTGAAATTTTAAAAATATTACTTTTGGTAATTTTGGAATCTTTAATTTCGTGAGATTTTTAGCCAAATTTGAAAATTATTTCAATTTTCAAAATTCTATTTTTTAAAATTTTCATAATTTGTTTGAATTTTGAAAATTTTAGAACATTTTCATTTGTAGAAATATTTTAAAAATTTTGGAAAATTGTAAAAATTTCTATCAATTAAGAAAAGATTTTTCATCAAAAGTAGTTGTGAAGCTATGTTAACTGGGACATTTATTTACCATACTTGTAGCCTACAGAAGATGCGAACCGCTGCCTTGATGAAACGTTTCCGGGACAGGACGCTGGAGAGAACGGAGTCGCCCCAAAACAGGGACTGGGCGACCATTGGCCTCGCCGAAGTATTCCCCACTATTAGCGTCCTCACACTGGGTGTCCTGGTGTCCGTGTTGGTTCTGGCCCTCGAGTGCAGCATCGGAGGTTTGCAAACCCGCCGAAATGTGGATGTCGCTACGCTCGGCGCACCGTCGCCAGTTATTGTCAAGCAATTTGACAAAGTTTTGTTGAAGGACAGTGCAATGATGGTTAATAAGAAACCGGGTGGAAGAGACAGGAGAAGCTGGTCTTTTCAAAATAGTCATCTAACCTAACCTAACCTAACCTAACTTCACCGGACACGCTAAGTTATGGAACTAAATTCATAAACTAGCCTCATAACAGTATTTTGAAAGATGTATTGTTAAGCAGTTTTTTTAGGAAATGCGTTGCTTTTAAGAAACGCTGATGCACATAAGTCCGTGTTTACAAAACTTATGCATTGAACTCAGTCCGGAACCAATTCAATCCTGTCCAATCTATACCCCGTATTTTTAAAAGATAAAATATATGACTTGATATCCAAAAACTCAATACTCCTTGCGTGTACAACAAGCCCTGTAAGTGTGATGAAGACCGACCATTATATCTAGACCTGAGTCAAGGAACACCAGCGCATCCGACTGCAGCATCCAGACAAATCCGCCGTGGCCGAACACAGCACCAACCTGGGCCACCGCATGCAAATACAGGACACCAAATACAGATACATGGACCGGATGATCTGGGAGGCCATGAAAACCGAACAATCCGACAAACTTATACAGGACAGATGGTCTTCGCCGGAGCCGGACATGGAAGACCCTCACCCACTCTCTCAAGGGACGTAGGAAGCCCGACCGGGCAACTAAGCCACTACACTCTTCATTTCAGGACACAACCCAGCCCTGACCAGTCCATAATTCCACTCTTTTAGTTCGTCCTCATCACCGACCAACCATCCAGAAGCCAACTAAGAGCGGAGTCCTGCGCAAGCGGAAGACATCTTCCCTTGCTAGGTTACACTATTTCTGTGTACGAAACGCATTGCTGGAAATGTTAAAAAATGACTTCAAACTAAAACAGGGTGTGTTTAAACCATCGTGAATTTTATTATTACGGGAAGCCTTAAGTATTCAAACTAGGGGCTGTTACTGGTGGCCGATCATCCCAAAATGAAACTTGTTCTTTGTGAGAAGGCTTTTGGGTGGATAGCTCTCGGTATTTGAATCCAGAAGTGGTGAAGATCACTTTGGCAGATAGCCTCTGAAACTTGGGGTAGAAATCACTTCAGCTGAAGACCTCAATGACTAGGAAGGGTGGGCTGTGCCCCTTTTGAATTATACCCTGGCAGTTAAAGCACGGAAACATGTCAGGGTAGCCAAGCAGTTAGACCACTTATTGCGCCAACTTAAGTGTTTTCTCAAGGAGAGCCTTGGCTGACCTGCTAAACGTTCATAACCTCGGTTGACCGTGGGTAACCTCAGTCAACCTTTGGTCGGCACAAGTGCCTTCCAAGTTGCCGAACTGAGGGTTTCCCCGCCATCAGCTAACTTTGAGTCGAAACTGTCTGTGCTCTGATGTGGTCGGCTAAGAATTGAATAGCCAAACAACTGCGGTCAAAGCGACCATAGGTAAGCCTTCTCCCGGACAGGACAACTTAGGCCGCGGGTGAAACCATGTTGTCCAAGGTGGTCGTGTTGTCAAGGCTCAGGCTACGGCGAAACCTACAGAAACAGTCCCTACCGGCGGTAATCTGAAGCTCGCTTGTCCTGAAGTTCCGGTGGTAGACTCCAACCACCCCGATCCACAAAGATTGATTCCTCCCACCCAAAGTCGGTCTCCGCTCGAAGATATCGCAGAAAATCCCTAGAAAAACTCCGAACCAAGTCCTGCGTATACGAGACACGCCGTCATCTCTCCACAGCCTCCTCCTTCCCAACAGGGAAGCTCGCCCCCGAGCTGTGCTCAAAACCGTCGTCCTCTTCGTAACCGAGTATGACTGAGCGACCTACGACGAATGGGGAAAGGCCTTGCGGTTGGCTTTTTGAAATGCAGAAGGTGTTCGCGGCAGTAAGCAGGAATTGCAACAGTTCCTCAGTGAGCACGGCGTCCTGAACGAGACGCACGTTGAGTCGGGTCGGGCCCTAAGGTTTGCAAACTGCATGCCATCGTACGGACCACCCAATTCGAAGTCGAGGCACAGATCATTTTGCTAAGCCAGTCTCGGGTCTGCAGCACCTGGAGGGTAATGCCATTTACCTAGTGTTGGCGACCAGAAAATTGAAGCTTGTGGTAGCCTTCCTTACGAAAGTGTTTAACGCAGTCCTCCGCAGGCAATACTTCCCGCCATCATGGAAACACCCCACGATGCCGCTCTTGATGGAAATTACGTGTGTGTGTGTTATTAAAGTATACACAAATAATATTTAAATACACAGTCCCAATAAAATGTATACACATTATATAGAATGTTAATTTTGTGTGTATACGTTTTTTGGGGAGACACAAGAAATACATGTTCCAAATAAATCCAATTACATTCTATTACATAAGATACTGAATCTGGTATCCAGGCTGGTACATTGAAAATTATGCGTGTCATACAAAGTTACTGTAGGTCTTTGCATAACTTTAAAAACACATCTTGCATTTTCCAGAAATAAATCTACTGAAATGAAAATAAGCTCAATTCGACATAACAACATCAGCTTTTGTGTGAGAGTATAGCAATTTTTATATATTTAATCTTTTATATCACTAGTTTCACATAAGAAGATTTCTATCTTCTGGGTTGTTACGCCGTGTAGTTTGGTAGAAGTTTACCAACGTTTCAGAGGTTCTTGCTGCCTCCATTATCAGGGTGATCGCCCTGATGATGGAGGCAAGCAAATACAAATGCACTGAAAATAATTTACTGGACATCACAACCTGAACACCTGACCTTCAAATGAACCCTCGCCTCAAACACTTACAATTGGATACCAGCAAATATAAAGACTCGAGCAACGTATCTGTTGAACCTCATACTGGACCACGTGTTCAGGTCTGAGGCTCTGAGCTCAACCACGGAGTCCAACAGACAGGGTTTCTGCAATCTTCTCTTTTCTACCTACAGACAGAAACAGAATTCATCTTCCGAAAGTAATTTTATAATTCACAGATTGGATAAAACTCAAGAAAACAGTTTTACAGATTACAAAATGAGAAGTAAATATACATTTTGTTGGCACTTGTGGACTCAATGTATTACAATGCAGTTCCATATTGGACTAGTAGCAGCTCTGTTACAGTGGCAACACATGAACATTACCACAATACAAATTAATAACATTCTGTACAACAAAATGATTCCCAGTTCAATTATATTTTATAAATATCTACTTTCTCCTGAAATCTCTGAATGCCAATTAATTATTTCACTAAATCTTTGGTTAAATAATAAGACAAAAACTTACTGGTCGTAGCATCCATATATCAACCAGTCTTTTAAGATCAAATTCCACTGAAACTTGTACAGTACAGCACAGAGTAGAAAATGCTTTAGAAAGTTTCACAACAAATGATTGTGACATTCAGAGAGAAATTTGTCCAAAAGAAACATATCAGCACTCACTGTACAATAGGTTTCTAAACAGAAACTGGCTTGTCTGCGATGATTTTCTGAATCACCTTACAAATGCTTATCAGCAGTGAGTAATAATAGAATGAAATTAATATCACACAGTTTACAATGTAATTTGGTATAGCCGACTAGCTTGACTGCTGGCCTCACGTTCACATGCCTAAGCAGAGGTGAACGATCATCCAACCAGATACAGGGTGACGTGTGGTCAGCACGACGAACCCCCAGCCATTGCTAGCTTTCCTGACCGGATTACGCTACTCATTGTAGCTCCCCAATTTCCTCACGATGCTGGGTTGGCACCGGTCCCATACACCGGTCGAAAGCTCGTGAGAAAATTTCTTCCCCCCCGAGACTCGAACCAGCGCGCATTCCGTATCGCCGGTCCGGAGCATGATTTACAATGTAGTTATTCCTACCTAATTTTATTTAAAAATAACTGCATTCAGTTACTATTTGCATTGTATCTTCTGGACTAGCATAGTAAATGTGAAAAATTACAGAACAAAAATTGCCAGGTTGTGTGCAATTACGAACAGTATAAATATGAAAAATAAATATAACTGGCATATACACAGGAATAATATCTGTGCATATAACGTAAGGATACTAGAAGTGGATTACCATCACATAAACAAGAGTTGCTCCAGTTTACATTGCATATATAGGCAAAGTGGATTGTCCTTGGAAGATTCTATATCCTCAGTAGGTACACATAAATCACATAAATCAACACAACACCACAAGAAGAAATGATGTAGCACGTCTGAAAAAATTTTCAGTCCAAGTCCAATTTAAATCTATCCACCGTTTAAGCACGCATTCTATTTAAAACACCGAGTCCGGCATAGTAAGAACCAGCACTAATTGCAGAGACAAAACACACAGCATGCATACAATGAAAAATTATTTCATTTTGTAATGGACTAATTAGGGGTAGGCATTAGAAATGGATTAACTGCACAAAATTATCTCTTATGTGCTAATTTGAAACCCATACAACATCCAACCTAGAAAGGTCATCTTAAAAATGAAGACGTAAATAAATTATAACAAAAATTAGCAATTAATAAAAACTGATGTGATGAATCAGCATTATTATTATTATTATTAGTGTTCTGTCTGACGACAGGTCCATATACTATGAACAGGGTCCTTCCATCCTCTTCAGGTTGTCAGGGACCCGTTCATACATATATACATTCTTGGCAGATGATCAGAAGTGGTTTGCCATTGCCTTCTTCTGTGTGTGAATGGAGTAATTGTTGGGATGCCACGGAGAAACCGGGGAAGCCCCCGGAGGAAAACTCCGTGATACCTAGACCACGGCCTTACCCAACACAAGTTATAAATCTGAGCACCACCGGGAATTGAACCCGGGACCCCAGGATTACAAGGCTAGTGTTCTGACCGCTAGACCACATGAATTAGAATCTGTACACTCTTCCTGAATTTGAGTGGTGACAGAATGTCTTCGGTATATCACGTGGCAATTTTTGTCATTATTATAGCATTAATTTAAATATACAAAATGAAATACCAAAAATTCTTCACCATGGAATGTTGTTATAATATATTATTTATAGCAAAATACCACTCACAGGGCTGTCATTTTGTTTCTGTATGAAACATATTTATGCCACAGTCCACATACTCCTTTACTGCTTCAAGTTTTTACTCTGGTAAATCTTCTTCCTTAAGATACTCCAGTGAGTGAATATAATTATAGTAATATACTTCAAAATTAGATAAATTGGTTACCACAAAGCCTATTAAATTAATGTGGTTTTACATCTGCTCATAACCTTAATTATTTATTTTAGTGATGCCCTGCAATTATGTTTGTCAAAAAAAGAGCAAATGCACTGATGGGGAAGGAGCACCAGACTCTATGAGAAAAGAGCTAAAAACTAAAATTTGCCAGACCTATCAATTGTAGCCTTCTGGGTTTTGATTCTATACATTCTTCTACATGACCACGAAAGTTCAGGAGGAACACGTCACTTCCACCCTGATGATGGAAAAAATATGCTCATTCAAAGTATTAGTAATTACCTACAATACTACTCAATGTCACAACCAAGAAGACCACAACCAACATCTTCATCTGTATGATGTGAAGCTTTCATGGCAACTAAGTATAATAAATCTTTCTCGAGCTACCCTCAGTACGCTGCAGATAAGGACAAAGAAAGTTTGAAAAACGACGATTTCTTTTCTCTTTCAACTACCTAACATGGCTAATAGCCTGAGAATTTATTTAACACCTTCATCGCTGAAACAACCACAAACTTTTCAGACTGTCATCTCTGATTTTTGAAACCAAAAACAGATCAGTTAAAAACAATGTTTGAATTTTCTCAAAAAAGGATTACATGCACACTATATAAAATCAATACATAAAATACACAATAGTGTTTTACCTTCCCTCCACATCCTTTCCCATTCATTATTCACTATCTTCCTCTCATTCAATAGTATGTAGCCTGAGCATTGTTAAATACATAAACTATAAATAAATAAATAAATAAATGTTTAAAGTATATCACCCTTCCATTACATTAGGATGGGTTTTCTTTTCATAGGACAGATTCCTTCAAATGACAAGAAGAACATTTATAATTACTTTGGATGTACCAGGTACTTTCTACTTCACCAATCAAGAGTATATCAGCGAGCTAAGATACATAATTTGTAAAAAAAATCACCTTACTATTTGGGAAACAAATCAGAAATATGCAAGATTTGAGGTTTTCACAGCGGTGAGTATGAAGATTTCTGTCTTCTGGGTTGTTGCGCTGTGTAGTCTGACCGATGTTAACCGACGTTTCAGAGGTCATACTGCTTCCGTTATCATCGCTCTGATGACGGAGGCAGTATGACCTCTGAAATGTTGGTTAACATCGACCAGACTACACGGCGCAACAACCCAGAAGTCAGAGATCTTCAAATCAGAAATAGACATATACTTGATGCAGTAATGCTAAATATACTAAATCAGAACAAAACAAGGTCAAATATAGTAACATTTAATTGTTCATGACTTTTTACGCATAATGTATCCTTGTTTCTGTAGCTCTGAATGTATACAGGGAAGGCAGAGGTAACGTTCTAAGCATTTTTTAACCATATCATTAGAGAAAGGTGAGCAGTCAGCTTCGTACTAAAACTGCTTTCCATCCCTGGGCAAAGAGATCCCAATACACACTTGGGAGTTGTTGGGTTCCAGAGCCAACAACATCAGTGTTCAAACTCCTGGCTGCATGGGACTCAAATTCTCTTTTCTCACTAGTACAAATTTATTACTACAGTTCAACGCCTATCGCTTAAATTATAAATTTGTTAATGTATAATGCAGTCAATCAATATACATACAATTTTTATCCCAAAGTAAAAAATGAACCTGGGAGAATTTAGGATTAAAAGACCTATTGTTTTTGGAAAACACAAATGCACTAATTCATGTATCCATCTAGTATGTAAGTACGAAGGAGTACCTTGGAAATTACATAATGAGAACAGGAGAAAATCACACAATATAATAATAATCCTCTCAATCATCTGCACACTTAAAGACCTGGGAGGGATAACTTTCAGAAGACTTTCTTCTATCAGTTACTGGTGGGGTATAGGAAAGAGTAATATCTCAGGATTTTGACCAAGACGAGATAAGGATATATCAGGATCTTCCTCGCGTTCCTCTTCATCTTCTTTTCTGTTCAAGGAGATGCTTTCAACATATGGACTGGGCAGCTGCTTGAGGTTTGAGATGTCCTTTTGATCAGATTCCAAGCCAAGACTGTCATTCTTGCTATATGGAACAGCACAGAAATTGTACATATACCTCTTGTTCCGACTGTGAGTATTGCGGTGTCTTGTCAGCTTATCCTTGCGGCAGAATGCCATAGCACACAAGTCGCATTTATATGGTTTAATATCAGCATGGGTTTTGGAGTGTCGATTTAGTTCAGCCTTTGAAAAGAATGACTTGTAGCAAATAGGACAGCACCAAGGACGTTCTCCTGTGTGGCACATGGCATGTCGAGCAAGTTCATCGCTACGGAGAAATGTGGCAGGACACAGTTCACAGGAATGATGTCGTTGTTCAGCGTGGATCTTTTCATGGCGTGTTAATTTGTCTCGCCGTGAGAACCGCTTCCCACAAGCACTGCACCCAAATGGGCGTTCACCCGAGTGTACCTTTTCGTGCCGAAGTAGCTCTCGCCTGCGGACAAATGCCTTGGAGCACAAATTACAACGATGTGCACGTACACCTGTGTGTAACTGCATGTGAGTCCGCAAATAAGCACGATCAGAAAAAGATTTGAAGCATACCTCACACAAAAATGGCTTCAAATTCCTGCCATCTGCAAGAACATTTACTTCAAAAGACTCCTTGTTTCTCATGAAGACAGCACCAGGTAGTGATAGCTTCTGGATGTCCTGTGCATCAGTCTGTTCCTTGACATCCATCTGATATGGGTCTACATTCACCACTACAGACTCAACATTGGCTGTTTTTTCCTGGGAACTCTGATTATGTTGAGCATCCTCTTCTTGTTTTACATGAGATTTCTGTGGGAGCAAAACCAAAACACACAATAAAAATTCCACTGCATTTCAGAACGTTGCACCATATTTTCAGTCTAAAACTATCACAATCACAACAGCATCGAACAAGTTACAGTAGCAAATTTACTTATTAGATTACAAATTTGCATAATGATAATGATGAAGAAGAAGAATATGATGATGATTATGACGATGACAACAACATCAATAACAGTAAAAATAATAATAATAATAAACAATTTAAAAATCATAAACATTTAAAACGAAGAAAGAAAAGAACTCTACGGCAAAATTACAAACCTCAAAAGAATAAAAGCTACACATAAACATTTTTGCCCTAGTGAGGAGGTGAACTCATAAACTTTCTTATTGAGAGGCATTCATTTTGAACTGTGATCTTCAGGTTATTGTGCTGTGCAGTCTGCTTGCTGTACATAAATATTCTGAAGAAACATGCTGTTTCCATCTTCAAAGCACTAAATTCACACATCTCTGAAAACATCAAATCCTACAATTTGTAGGCCTGTTCATGCCTCAAAACTTAAGCTACAGTAAGTACAGTAAGTACAGCATGACATTTCTTGAATTCAATAGATAAAACTTAGTGCTCACTCAATTATTCCACAACCACAATGTTTTCTGTAGAGCAGGAACTAATGCTACACACACATTCATATAAATTCATCAACAATCTTGGTAACGTAACTACCGAGTATATTTAGAACATTAAGCCAAAGAATATTCATAAACAGTATAAATAATGCAAAATATCTGCTCAGCTAAGGAATGGCAGTCCAATTTTGACCAGACTTTCTTCATCCAACAAAATGCGACATGACTTCGGAAAAAAGAATATAAGAAAATTATTGATTCAAATCCTAATGCAGTTTAAAGCAATATAAGTATAAAATGAATGAAGGACAACACAGAATGCTGGTAACACAGTTTTTACAAGTATCTCTTAGAAGACTATAAGAGGCTGGGAGGCAGATGCAGGAATAACTTAAAAATAAAGATTCACACTCATATACTGAAATAATCCCATAAAAATGATCAAATGTATTACTTCTTTTGCCCAGATCAAATTACACAGAAAAACTATAATTTTCACTGAGATTGATGATAATGGTGAAGATGATAGTGTTCTGGGTTGTGAAGGTCTCCGGCCTTCGGTCGGCACAAGGCTTTTCCAAGTTGCCAAAATAAGGGATTCCCCACATCCGCTAACTTTGGGTCGAAACTCTCGGTCAATGCTCTGATGTGTTATTTACAATGCGAAGACACTTGGATAGTAGCACTTGCAACTTTCTGAGGTGATTGCAGGCAGCAGATGAGCTGTACAGCAGCACACCATTTCTGACAAACAGGTTGCTTCTATTAAGGATGGGGCAAGCAAGCCCAATCTTTGATCTGCCCTCTTCCCCACCTAAGTGACGTGCACCGACCAGGAAAGCTTAGTACCAACGGTCACCCGAGATACCGTACTGTTTCGACCCACTGCATTGTCTCTCTGAGAAACTGCAATGCTTTGGGCCTTAACAAAGAGCACAACAGCGCTCTTCGAGACATTGATAGCAATCCTCAAAGTACGTAGCTAGCGCTCCAAGTCGACCGTGATAGGCCTCCGGATAACCGACAAGTCCGCCTCGATCAAGGGAAGTTTGGACTAAACGAAAGATGTTACGAGCTTCACAGGCCTCGTCGCCAACATCACTGGAGTTAGAGCAAGCCAGCAACACTGTTTGTCCCCCGTCCTAGGCCTAACACAGACGCTCAGCTATGAAGAGGATGGTAGTCTTAAGGACAGCTAGGGAACGAGTTCCCCTTTTGGGAGGAAGGTGACCGTGGAGAGAAGACGGTTTGTCAACTCCAAGCAGACTTTTTTGGCAGTTCATCCAGCTAGGAGACTATGTGCCATGAGGGTGGTAAGTCAGCGTTTTGGAATGGGATTCGTGACAAGCGAGCTTACATTGGCCGCCAGCTGGAGCAGCCCGCCGCTCAGACCGTCTTCCTGTGAAGTGGGGTAAGTTTGGGAGGACCCTGAGCCTTGACGACGAGGCCACCGTCAGCAACGTGGTTCCAGCCATGGACCACTTTCTCCTGCTTGGGAGGCTTAGCTGGGTGCGACTTGGGCGCTGCCAAGCGGGACTATGAACCTAGGTGTGTGGATTGCGGAGACGCAGAACTATGAGGGAATTGTGGCACACCAAAGCAGCACCCTAAGAGCTGCAGGTGCAGAGACAACCACACTGCGAACTATCGCGCTTGCTGCAAGTGGAAAGATGACTGATGTTAAAAGCCCTCAGCTCGAGGCATAAGCTTGCCTACGTTCTTCAACAAAAGCAGCACGCATCGATTCTGTGTGTACGGAAGAGTGTAAGAACTCACACCCTCTCCCACATCGAGGGATCGCGGGGCACCGAGTGGCCGGGAAGCCATCAGAATCTCTCCTTTCATCTGGGTTATGAACTTGCTTGATGACTTCGAGCGAGTCCAGTCCGGGGATCTGAGCGTATTTCTTGCCCCAAAAACGTAAACCGGTGTGCTGTTGCGTCATTCCCCGGGAGAATGGATTTGTCCACTTAGGCGGTAAATGTGGTAATCAAGCGTTAAATTTGGTGACGACGAGTACAGTACTGAAAAATTCCTCAATTTAAGAAGTGAGAATTTTCATGAAGATTTCATCGCCCTGATGACGGAGGCAGTATGACCTCCGAAACGTTGGTAAACATCGACCAGACTACACAGCGCAACAAGCCAGAAGACAGAAATCTTCATGCTCTGATGATGGAGGCAGTATGACCTCCGAAACGTTGGTAAACATCGACCAGACTACACAGCGCAACAAGCCAGAAGACAGAAATCTTCATGCTCTGATGATGGAGGCAGTATGACCTCCGAAACGTTGGTAAACATCGACCAGACTACACAGCGCAACAAGCCAGAAGACAGAAATCTTCATGCTCTGATGATGGAGGCAGTATGACCTCCGAAACGTTGGTAAACATCGACCAGACTACACAGCGCAACAAGCCAGAAGACAGAAATCTTCATGCTCTGATGATGGAGGCAGTATGACCTCCGAAACGTTGGTAAACATCGACCAGACTACACAGCGCAACAAGCCAGAAGACAGAAATCTTCATGCTCTGATGATGGAGGCAGTATGACCTCCGAAACGTTGGTAAACATCGACCAGACTACACAGCGCAACAAGCCAGAAGACAGAAATCTTCATGCTCTGATGATGGAGGCAGTATGACCTCCGAAACGTTGGTAAACATCGACCAGACTACACAGCGCAACAAGCCAGAAGACAGAAATCTTCATGCTCTGATGATGGAGGCAGTATGACCTCCGAAACGTTGGTAAACATCGACCAGACTACACAGCGCAACAAGCCAGAAGACAGAAATCTTCATACTCACCGCTGTGAGAACCTCAAATCTTACAAGAATTTTCATGTTCAACAACCGGAACAACTCTTTTATTTTATATTATTCTAGGGCCATTGTGACCCAAAAAGCAACTACAATATTTATAGAATTTCATATCACGTCAGGAGTAAGCTGCAATGCGTAAGTTCCTCCCTAGAGATCAAATTACTTTTTGGCCGTGTTTCCTGAAAGTAAAACAAGCCAACTTGAATCGGAATAACCTGATGCTTCATTCAAAAGTTCTAGTTCCTTCATGAGACACAGCAACCTTTTAAATTTTAGCTGGCTGCAACGTGATATACTTCCAAGACACAAAATTGTAAAGGGACACTCCAGTGGAGTACACATACTTCCCAAACAGTTTACGAGTTTGAATCTATTATTACAAAGCTATTACACGATAGTAAACTCCCGATTATCCGTGCAAGACGTTTTTACATAAACTTATACGTTCACTACTCCATACGTCTCCATGGTTATGTAATTAAGGACTAGAATAACTTTACCTTTAACCGTATTTTCAATACCAATTGCTTTTCAACAGTTCAACATAACTCACTACCACAAAATAAGACAGCTTTTACTCACTGCAATGTGTCTAGTAATAGTAATGTTTCTATCCAGTGTTTATATTTGACGGTTATGTTCGTAGACCCAGATCTTAACATCATGTAATATGGCATAACTACGTGATTGGTTCTATTGTTCATTACAAATTTCAGTTCCAAATTCTGAAGTTTGTAATGAACAAATAAAATTATTTCTTGGAGTTCCCATCCCATCTGGATATAATTAGTTACCACGTACAGTTGTAGTAAGATATCACACTTTGTGAGGTTTGATAATACTGGCAATTTAGTTACACAGATTCCAGGCAACGAGAGGCAATGTTGTGCTGGAGAAAACTGTAAATCTGTTAGAAGCATAGCATGTGTTAAGTGTGACATGTCATGTATAATATAATTTTGTGAAATAAATTTATTTTTACCAGTGAACATTGTACTAACATTATTTGCAATGTTTTGATTTTGTACGAGCCTAGCGCTACGCCTTGTGCAAGGTGACTTAAAAGTCATGAAACCCATATTAAAATATATAATTATGGTTGCAATTCAATAACATTCAACTTGATTAATCAAATGCTGACTGTACAAGGGTCCACACAGGTCACATCATGTTGTAACCTGCTCATGCCAGTCTGTCAGTTGTCTTCAAACAGTTGAAGTGCAAGGATGTCTTTTTCACAAAAGCAAAAAGTATTCACTGTCAAAACTACATGACATCTCATTCATTCTTACTTAATTTGTCAGATTAAATTTAGGGACGCATTTCCCAATTTTTCTGTGCCAAACAAATCAACAGTATCTCATCTGGTAGACCATTTCCATGACACAACAACTCTTCACCAGGTTGCATCAGACACAAAAAAAAGAATGAATGCACGCATCGCTAAACGTGGTGGACACTTCCAACACTTAATATAATAGTGCCCTTGTTTTCTGACTTCAAAGCAGTTTATTTTTTGACAAATAGAAAATTGTCAGGAACAGGTTGACTTTTTGATCAACCTGTATTTCAGCATCTATGTTCTTCCAGTCACAAACATTGGCTTATATGTGATATAACAGATCTTTCTGACAAGTCTAGAAATTAAACAAAATTCAGTCGGAAAAAATTAGGCTTTTAAAGGTTAACCAAATAATCTTTGTAATGATGAGGTGTATAGTGTCTTCTTTCAGGCATGGACTGGATTCTTAAATATTATTTAGATGAGATGCAGTTTTAAAGAGTTAAGCATCCCCTTTTGTTACTTTTACACTTACACACATATCTGACACACACAATGCACCACATAATTATTAACAAATCAAAAAATGCACTTTCCATTATTCCTTGGTAACAATCAGCATGCTACATGTTTGGACTAATTTCAAATATCTTCAGCCTTCTTCCTTTTATAACACACTATTCAAGATGCACTTATTATTATGGTATTTACTGACTATACACTTAATGAGAAACTTATGTTGAAAAACTATAACCTAATTTTTGGCTTGAAACTTAATGAGAAACTTATGTTGAAAAATTATAACCTAACTTTTGGCTTGAAACTGTCATAACATAAAACAGAATTAAAAACATTTTAACACAGACCTAATTATGGAGTGTTGGTAAATAATATTACTTGTAAAGTATTGTGGGGTGTTGTGAAGGAACTCTACAAATAAAATTTAAAAATACTGTAAAAGTAAGAAATTATATATATACATACTGCTTAATAATCACAATTATAAGAATATGCCAGGCAGAAACTATATATATATATATAGGCTGTCGTGTGGAACATGTGTCAAGCTTCGGGATGTTATGAAATGGTCACTTTGAGTAAAAATTGCTGTTCTGTCTGCAGCATAACAGTTGATAATCATCATGTCTGATTATAATCTGTTCCACTGATGTGAACATGGATGTAGTTGAAAAATTTTACCATACTGCAGAATATGAAAAGAAATTTATGTTTCAAATTCTACAACAAAACAAGATCAATTTTCTTTTATGTTAAAAAGTTAGTTACGTTGGTTTATGCAATTACATTACAACACAAAAGAAAAAAAATTAAGTTTTAATACCACAAGCATTGCATATTGTACCTCCACCATTCTGCTTGCACAGTACTGCATATCTCAAAAGAGAATTTGTTGACTTTTGAATAATTTCATCATATTCCCATGTGCAGTCAGCAGACTATATGATAAAATGCAAAAGATCTTCTCTTGTCTATAATTTTTACTGGTAGACTAGATCCTTCATGTTCTCCCATAAGCAGTTATGGGGTGTGAAATCTGGTGACATCACAGGCCAGGCTTGTGGACCATAAAAATGACAATGTGCAACAATCCATTGTTAAAACTGTAAATGAGCAGAATAACCTTGGGGTTGCAAAGCTTTAACACACTGAATGTGATTTGGGTACAGTCCCATCTGATGTAATATTCACCAGACTTGAACTGAAGGTGCACCAGTTTGGACTTTGTTCTACAGCGTGCAGTACTGCTCACCAATGCCTTGTGCTAGACATTCTCTGGTAGATGTGTGGAGATAATGAACCAATCCGACACATTATAATACAGCACATGTATCAAAGAACATTCTGTATAATGTTATATGTTTATATGTATTTGAGATGGAGTGTTTATTGATATACAGGATTTGTGTTCACTTGTAGTATTACCTTTTATTATGGTTGTTCAGGCTGCAGAACATACTCAATGAGTTGAGTCAGCAGGACTATGTGTATGTGTGTACTATGAAGAAACTACAGTAACATTTATAACGTTATGTACGCTACGTGCTGCTGTGTAGGATTCTGTTTCATTTAAAGCAGGGATCCTCAACCTGCAGCCCACGTAAATCTTTGTAATTCTTCTGATATTTTATCACTCTATGGGATAAAAACAATTTTAACTGAAATTAAATATTTATTTTAAGTAAATTATTAATAAATATGACAAATCACTAAACACACATTTACCATGAATGGTGGCTTATTTGCTACAAGGAAGGTTCAGAAGTAGACAGAAACTCTACAGTTGGTATAATGACAGTGGCTGCATTGTGGGATTTCCATGGTGGTAGTGGCTGTGATCAGTTGTTCAGTCTAGAAGTGAGGTCCGGAAACATTATCATTTCCATGAACAGTAACTTCCACAAACAAACTCAACCTGGCAAGTAAACACAGAGTGTGTACAGAAGTTACATGGGCAAACTATACAACTGTTTAGTGGCGTTATCTAGTGAGAGGACTGCCTTATTTATTATCATTATCAAAGAGACAAGCTACAAAGTATAATGACTTGAAAGGACATTTTTGGAGTGATAAATTATAACAAAAAATCAGCTTTCTGCTCAGCAATCACTTTTGTCCAAGCAAATCGCACAAGTACAAAACAGTGTTAAAGTGAGTCACCTTATTGCAGGAAAAATGCAAAATGTGGCAAGCCATCCGCTGATAAGAGAATTTGTAAAGAAGTATATTCAGTGCACTTCTGATATCATCTGTCCAGCTCAGAAGCAAGCAGTAACAGCCACACGTTTACTGAGAGACACAATTGTTAGACAAACAGAAGATCTGTCCAAAAATATTTTCAGTACCTTCAAATCCAACTGTAAACTTCGTTGTCTATTCTGCAGCCATGGAAGAAAGTACCGATGCCAAAAAACTGCACTCTTAGCCACTAAAGTTTGTGGAGATTACAAAAACTTTAAAATTATGAAGGAACTGGTTGCTTTAGTCCCTCTTAAGGGCACTATAATGGCTGCTGATCTGTACACAGCTTTGTAAAATACCTTGATGGTGTTTCAATTAAAAATTAGCATGCCTGCTCTAACTATAGGTAGCACCCCATCATTGCTAAGCAACAAAGAAGTTGGAGTGATGATGAGTTGCAATCAAAGATAAAGCACTTACAAAATTTTCTTATCCTCTTTCAAAGAAATTTATGCCACACCAATAAACCTACAACTGGAATATGCCAATTTTCAGTGAACATTAGAAGAACATTTTTGTGACTCATCACTTACTAAAACATAACGTGTTTCTTCAACCCCAAAATATTTTTAATTCAGAGAACATACTTTGTTTATATTGTTAGTATTTCACACTATACCTACCACTGAGAGTACCTGTTTAGCATAATAGAAGCATGAAATACAGAAGCAGGACGTGTCTTACTGATGAACTCACGGACAGATGCATGTGAATTGCAACAAAAACTGAACCTCATACTGATGGATTAGGCAAGCAAAAGGAATGTCAAATATCTCACTAGCAACAGATCTGGTTAAACAGAATTATTGAGCAATATGCGATCCTGTAAGTTAGTAGCATTTTAAACAAAATGACTTGGGTTTGATTCCCAGTTAGCTTTGTAATCACCATGTCTATTATGTCTTTCAAGACCATCAGATTTCATTTATCTTTTAAGTCATTGAATTTATTTACTTTCTTCCTCCTTTCATTCACATTCAAGAAATAGGAGGAGTACAGTTGGCTTCTCAATGTGAAAAGCTGAAAATACACCAACAGTGAAGTTTTAAGCATTGTCAAAATTTTATAAATTATGCATGATACAATGCCAAACTAGTAACATCATATGAACTTTCCTGCAGTGCAAAGTAAGTTACATTCCCAGCTGAAGAAAAAAAAACTGCAAAATGAAAGTGCATGAAGCAAGTAAGCAAGCACTGGTTGATATTCACGGTGTCAAAAATGTTCGCCATTTCTTTGCATTCACAACAAGCACATTCCAGAATCCTTCAAGCCTGTCCCTTAGTCTTATGGATTTAAAACTATTTTGACAGTGTATAATGCTTCAGTTTTAAAATATTGGTGTATTTTCAATCCATCACACTGAGAAACCAAATGCACTCCTCTTGATCTAAAATGGGAATAAAGGAAGAAAGAAAATAAATGAATGCAAATAATTACAAAATAAATTAAATTTTTCATTTCCCAAAACTATCATAGACAAAGTGACAAAAAGAAAAGCCAACTGGAAATCAAACCCAGGTTAGCTGTACCATAGCCAAACATATTAACAACTGAACTATTACAGATAATGTAAGGGTGCCCACTTTTATGAGACTTTTGTAGCAACAATAAAGAACGTAAAAAAATTGTGTATTATACAAAAACAGCGGACTGTCAACAATTAATGTTTCGGCCAGGAAATCGGAAGGACCACTTCCATACCGCAAAACTGTAGCTGAATCAGAGGATAACAATCAACCACATCCTCTTGGTAAAAGCAAAACATGATGATATGAGGTGAAAGCCAAGGTGCACCACTGGTTCCAAATACCAAGACCTGATTTCTTCCATTGGGAAAACAAACATCATATCAAAAGCGCAAAAGCCTGAACTGCTTAGGCAAAAGGGTTTGTCCTTTATTCCTTATTCCTTGGGACATCTACATTAAAGTAGTAAACAGGAGTGTAGTACACCTTCATAAGTAAGTTCTTAAATAGCCTTTGTATAAACAGAGCCCGGAAATGACTGACTGAAATATGCGGCCTCCTGATTGTTACCAATAAATAATGTAAATGTGCACTGTTTCATTTTCATTAAATATATACCTTAAGCACAGTTTGATCTGGAATAAATAATGACAAATATCCACGCTGCAGCCCTTTCTAAAAAGATAAAATGCAAGCAGAAACTAAAATAACCATGAGAAATGCAGTTGAGATACACTGCCTCAAATTAAATCATAGATCTACCAACACATACCAAGAGTGTTTATCAACACACCAATGCTCAAATGAGGTTTGTACATAGGAAATCAATTCTAATTATATATTTATTTAACCCTTTAACCCCATGCAATATGACTCGTGAGGTAAAACATTGCATCCAACGACAAGATTTCAGTTTCTCATGGCAACAAGTGTGAAGATGTCTTCCGGGATGTTGTACTGTGCAGGATTGGGTGAGAACAAGGTAACCAATGGGAGAATGAAGAATGAACCACAGCCAGGTGGGTGG
>NW_019060017.1:24349-61680 GCF_000696155.1 Zootermopsis nevadensis
ACACTCAGATATGCAAGGAAGAGAGGAAATGGAAAGCACTGGGGAAAACTGAAGGAGATATGGACTAAATGACATTTGCGTTGGAAGAGGGTGGGAGAGAGAAAATAAGAAATTGGTCAGTTAGTTGGGCCATGCACCAATGTGGTTTGGTTTTGGTTTTAATCCATCATCAAAAAATATTTATCCTGTGTTACTAAAACAATGCCTACACACCGGTGTGGTTTGTACTTGTCGCATCAGAAGTGATGTGACTTGTCTGGTTTTCATTTGGTGCCAGTCTGTTTTGTTTCTGTCACACTGCATATTAAAACACACCTTCTGTCCTTAAATTACTCATTGCATGCAGCTCCTTGAAGGTTAAAAATTAACTGAAGAAACCAAAACAAAACTAAACTAGTGTGCAGTGACTTAACAAATACAAACCATTTGGCAAGACCATTCCAAAATATCAAAATCAAACCAAATCCGAACTATACTGTTGTGCAGCACCCCTCACTTTCCTGAAAAAAAAATGTTCTGGCCTAGTAGCCAGGTCAAGATAAACACTGCTTGTGTATCAAAGGTTTCCTAAGTCCTCTGAGGGACCAGAAGAGGGTCTACAGAATTGATGTTTTGTCTGCACAGTGGCCTGCTGATGCAGCCGAATATTGTGTCGACAAAGGGCAGGAAGGTGGCCAAGATAGGTTTCTCTGGGGCTGGGGCAGCAGGGAGCCAACATTTCTGGCATACCACCTCAAGGAGCTGACAATATCAGACAACACATGTAAGTTGAGAAAACAACTGGGGCAGGGACTCACTATCTGTGAGAAATATACTATTACCATTTTAGAGGTCACCCCTCTGGGAGCCAGAAGATCTGACATACCACCACAGGGAGTTAGTGGTTCTTGCATACATGTGGACTGGAAGCCGGTAGCTCAAATATGCCAATAAACCTGTGAAATAGAGCCAGTAGTTCTGACATACCACCACAGGAACCTGGCGGTTTCAGGAAACTTTTGGACAAAGGTTACCTACAATATGTAGCCTTTAAAATATGCATGTTTCATCTGGGACAGACTAAGTGTCTGGAATTGCCAGAAGGAAGCTTACAAAAGCCAGGGACAGCCAAAGTAGTACTGGAGTATGTGGCGCTACCTAAGTACAGGAAGGCTATGGCCAGTGTGCCTAAAAGGCCTGGGACTGGAGAGAAGTACCTTAATTAAAGAGGTAAACCATCCCCAAGTACCTAGGGACTTCACAAGACCAGGAGGCCTTGTTTATGGCCACCAATAAAAGAACTCTTTGACACAGAGCTTCCATCTGAAAGCTGAAAGTCGACACCTCTCAACAGGGAACCAGTTTTCCTGATACACTAACTCAGGAGAGTGACAGTATCACCTAATCCAGGGAATCCGAGAAGACAACTATGAGACCCTGCTATATAAGACACTGTCCTTCATGGGACATACAGGGCTGCTAGCAGATTGAAGACAACAGGGGTTGCACAAAATACCAGGAAGTTGTCATGTTCTAAGTGTCAATTAAGTGCCCACCCCACTAATATCAATTATTTCACTAGGTTTGAAGATAATTTCTTCCTGTGATACTCATACATATTGAATGATCAGGCCTATGGAAAGCCTTCAGGCAATGACCGGCAAAATATGAAACATTTGTCAAATTTCTCCACAGTAACACTGCAGGCACTCTGGTAGCACACACATAAAAATTATATTTATGTTCACGTTAGACAAACTTCCCTCGCATATACAGAGGGATCAAAAAGTGATGCAACCCACATTAAAATATTTATTGATGAATGCAATTCGATATAATTTGACTGAATTAATAGACACACAGTATCACTGTGACTATACAATAGCCCATATGGGTCACACCATTTTGTAACATGCTCGCAGCAGTCCATCAGTTGTCTTCAAACAGCTAAAGAGCAAAGATCTTTTTCACAAGAGTGACAAGTGTTCATTGTAGAACACTACCTCCATAGCAACATAAATAATGTTTATGAATATTTGGCACTGTCTTGCCCATGAGGCAATGAAATAACACTGAATGTAAAAGAATAATATGAATTTAAATGCAATATATAATAAAATATAATTATTCAAATTATAACTGCCACAAAGCTACAAAATGCAAACTTAAATATCATACTTCTTTGTGAATATCCTACGTCAAAGTAATAATTTTGGCCTCATCATTATTTTTCAGTGAAGAAAATTGTTTTATTGTGTCAGAATCTCTAAATGACTTATCCTTCAAAGAAGAATAAGAAATTGATATTTTGGAAGCAATAACTACCACTAAAGATTTTATGTGGTTTCCCTTCGGTACAGAAACAAATGTTTCTATTATATTAAAATTTAAAATTCGTGTAACATTTCATACAATAATGATGGAAGTGCAATGCTTGGAATTATTATTTTTATTAAATGAAAGTTTCAAGAATCATCTTTCAAAACCTTTTATTTGTTCCGAAAACAAATATCTGCAACATTTTTATTTCCACCACACAACCCACATAAAGGTAATACTGTACCACTGTGTGAGATGACATACCTTCAGTCTATGTTATCACATCTGTATACCATAAGAGCACAGAATTCCCAACCCTCCCAAGTAATGATGTTGGAGATCATACTACCTGCCAACATTTAAAATTATCACATATTCAGTATTATAAATATACGTAATCTATGCTCATACTTCATTTAAAGATTTAATGTACAATTGAACATCACAGTTATTACACCAAGAAAAATGATTTTTAAATTATCTTATGAAATGAACACATAGTAACAGATTACCTACTGAAATTGCAATATCACAATAAACAAGATTATATTCAAATATCTATGTATATATGAACAAATTTTAATAGCTTCTATGCAAAACTATATTTCATGTTAGCTCATGGACATGTGTGTTTCAAGTGCTTTGAGACAGACTAAAAGAAAATAAGACAAGAGCAAAATTGTACACACAAAATTTGACAACAATTAATCATGAAGCTAGTTGTGTCACTATAAAAAAGATTATATTCTTTCCTTTATGTGTATCAGTTACAATATAATAGTTTTTTTGCAAAGTTATGCTTTTAATTTACTTTACAAAAATAGAAGTTTCTCGTGACTTGAAACAACCTTAAAAAAAGACAGACTTGTACTTACAAAACTGAATGTAGCTAATATGACTACAGTGAATGACACATCTAGCTGCACCATACATAAAATACCCCAAACACAATCACAGTTCTGTGTAACTTCAGGTCCTTAAAATTCAGAAATGTTATATTTTAAAAATATAAATCAAATTTTGAGCATTTCCAGAAATATCACACTTAATCTTCATAGCACCATCCACTAACTTACACTTTTTTATACCATGCAGTACAGATGTTACTAACCTTCAGGCATGCAAATACAACACAGGTGTTCTGTTACCTTCTTGAAGTGCACACAAACAAATCATTGGAAATGAAATAAACAGATACAAATCTGTGCATTAAGAATATTTTAAAGGAATAATTTTCAGATGAAAAGCCTATAGTCACTTTCCTGTCTAGCATCATTTAAAATCAGCTTCCAGTCCAACTGGAATCCCAAGATTAGACAAAAAAAAAATTAGTATACTTCTACAAAAAAAGTAATACTCTTGAATGGATACAACAAATCCTTCCCTCATGAGAAATGAACATATATTTAACTAAGCCTGTCATACACAGGACAGCTGGTCCCGGCCATGGGTCTTCTCATGCCGTGTCAACTTGTCCCTCCGAGCAAAAGCAACATTACAAACAGTGCAGACAAACGGTTTGCAGCCAGAGTGAATCAGTGCATGGCGGGTCAAGTCGCCCTTTGCTGCAAAAGTCTTTGAGCACTCCCTGCAGGCATGGGGTCGCATACCACTATGGATCCGCGCATGTTTCTTCAAGTTGGTACTGCGTGTAAAAGCTTTCGAACACACACTGCATACATATGGGCGTCGGCCAGTGTGAATTATGGCGTGTTTCCGAAGATCTGAACGCCCAGCAAATGCTTTACCACATGCATCACACATGAATGGACGTTCACCTGTATGAATGCGCATGTGTGTTGTCAATGTTGAGCTGTCAGCAAATGCCTTGCCACATATGCTACACCCAAATGGACGCTCACCAGTATGCACCAGTTCATGACGCGCCAGATGGGCACGTTGAGCAAATGTCTTCCCACAATCTGGACATGAAAAGGGTCTCCTCTCACTACCCACCTTGGCAACAACTGACAACTTCTTGCCATGTTTTAGATTCACATTTTGATTAACAATCTTTGAACGACAAGTTTTTATACGAACACCCAGGCATTCTTTGCTCACACCCTCCTCAGAACAGTTGTCATCAGACATGGAATCCATAGCCATGGAGTGTGGATCCACAACAACTACTGTGTCAATATCTTCAGGCTTAAATATAAGACTCCCTGCATGAAACACATCCTCTCTCTTTTCAAACAGGAAATTATTTGACGTCACATCAAGACTGTATGTCCACTCTCCTGCCGAGGGCTTATCTCCTTGCAGACTGGATGGCTCAATGTCTAATAGCTGAGGACCCGCTTTATACAGCATTTCATTTTGTTTTGCACCCATGTTCTGCAAAACACAAGCCCCAAAAGTCCCAGATCACCTTCTGACCTGACTTATAGCCTAACTACACTTACTAGCTACTGATGCTCATCACATTTTATTTCATAAGTACTTACATCACCTCTGGCAGTACCGCAATCTGATACAAAATGCAACATGCTGTTTTCCGCATCCTGACTTGAGTCTTCTTGAACAGTCTCCTGCTTTATTGTTACTACCTATCAGAATGTGAGACATATATAAATTAGCAGCTGCATACTGTTAATGTCTTGGGGGGGCCTTCTTTTTTAGTTAAATATACTTTATATGAAATAAATACAGTTCTATTTCTATTAGGACTAGTGCCCCAAGTCACTTGTAAGAGTCCCTGTAAACTATAAACAGCATTATGACAAAGACTTCATGACACAATACAAGCACTTTCCCATGCCTAGATAAAATAGAACACGGATATCAGCACAAAATGTGTACGATAATTCAATAAAGCAGGCAAATTAGCAATAATTGACAGAATAATTTACAGCTAAGAGAATCAACAAACAAAACAAAACCAGGTCACTATTCACAGCAGTACATGATGAAATATAAAAAATGTATCTGGAAATGGATTTGTCTGGATTAGGATCAGGATAGCTACAGCACTGCCTATGCTCTGAGTATGTTATCATAACTAAAAATATTTAGGGAAACAACTCATAATATCACATATTTAAAAGGGTAAAAAGTCTAAAGTTGCCACTATGACTAATCACTACTCAATGAAAAATGTGGAAGTGATGTCAAGCTCCAAACATTCTTAGCTTTGGCTTTAGATGGAGATGAATGGTCAGCTTCATGCTCCAGCCTCCTTTCCCCCAGTACCCATTGGACAGGAGGCTCTTTCTTCTGTGATGTCTATACCAGCTCTGGGGCCCACCAGAGCTGGTATAGACATGGCAGAAGAAAGAGAAATCGCTGTCACTGCCAAGAACTGAATCCCAATTATCCTACCAAAAACCTAGTTACTATACTGACAGAGCTACCCTGGCTCCTCTAAAGACTTCTGTACTTGACATAAAATATAGATCAAACTAGCAAACTGACTGCTGTGATAATAACATTCCATTTAACAACTGAATCAGAATGTCCATTCTAATAAATTGTCAATTCAGCTGCTTTTTGCCAGATACTTGAATGATACCTTCTACTTTGTTCCGATCCATCATATAGTCCATGTATTACAGTATGTTGTAGTTCCACTATAGTGTTGGTAAATGACATAATCATATAAATAAACAAGTTTCATCAAAGTTCAGATTTCCACAACAGAACTGAACGTTGATAAAAATATACAGACTTCTGTTATGCACTATCTACGAACAGGATGGTAACACTATGGCAAAGTGGTCTTTCCGCTATATCATGGGTACTCAACCTTTCCCAGATTGAAAGCAAAATTCACACTTACTTATTGACTTGTTAGCTAAATGGTCATAAATGAGGACAACTTATTTAAACTTCATGACAATTCTTTAAACTGTTACTAATGTACTACAGCTCACTGCTGTTTTTGGATGAGATGGTAAACAGAGCAACATGGTACAAAGGTAGCCAGCCCACACAGACCTTCACCTTCACGCTAAGTTAGCTCATCATTCAGCACAGAAAAGGGTCGTCTTATCAACAACGACTGGGCAGGGCAAGACCATCTGTGATCTAGTAAGCTTAGGAGCATAAATGCACCAAAACTGACATCTTCACTGCTGTGAAAACCTCAAATGTTGCACACGTACAGAGTTCTAAGAATAGAAGTAACAGCACTACAAAAGGCCTTTTTCATTTTAAGATACAGATACAGAGAGAGAAATATTAAACAGTGTAAATATTGGCAACTAAAAATCAAACTGATCAAAAGAGCTAATGAGTATTTCTAAACTACAAACCAATCAATTAACTAATTAATTCAAGAGAATCAGTGCAGAAATGTACAAGTTTAAAAGCTTATCATAAACTGTTCCTTCAGCTTACAACTTCTCAGTGAATAAGTTCACTTGTGGGCATGATATATGGTACTCTAATTGGTAAGTGCCCCCCTTTCTCCCCATTTCCAGATACATTTATTTTAAAAACTTAATAAGTGGAATCTTGTTGCAATGTTTTTCAAAGCCTACAGTAGCAGCAGAACATCAGTACAAGCCCCAGCTTCATGGAAAGAAGACACAGATTCAACTAAAAATCTGTGTACAACCGTTCTTTGCAGTTAAAAAAATGTACACACAGCTGGTTCTACTCAGTATCATTCAACACGTTTTCACACTATTAACAGTGCATGGTTTCAATCCACTATCACATGCATCAGCACCAATTCCTACAGCAGCAATATACAATACAATATCACCAAAGGTATTTTCTGTTCTTTTCTGTTCTGTCACAAAACATACATGCAACACTCAATTATGTGTTTCAGTACTGTGTTAATTACTGTATTATTTACAAGTGTTAATATTAATGGCTTTAATGTGTGTTACCATAATCTCTTAGAGGTAAATGTATATTCAAATTCAAACATCTAGCCTACCTTAAAGAACAATATTAAATGTAAATTTATATAAAATTGTTAAGTATACTCTGTGTAATATTAGTTGTCACAAGTCTTATTCTATAGTCCTATAATGTCCATTCATTGTAATATTATGTAAAAAGCAAAGTTCTAGAAAACATCATAGATATTACATGGTTAGTTTATGAATCCTGCCTCAGACATAAAGACGTCAGGCAGTACAAGCTATGTCACCCATATCACTGAACTTCCCCACAAGAAGATATCCAGTAAGGGACCACTTGTTTATTGTTAATTCCGGCACAGAACACCGATATCAACCTCTTGACCACTGTGAGAACCTCAAATCTCATATTCGTTCATTTCTTGGTTTATTTAATTACAAACGATCGGGGTTAAGCATGCCACAGAAAGGCACATGGCTAAAATTCACATTCCTGGGAACTAAGACTGCAAACACACATTTATCAAAGCTAAATTCCTTATATATTACCTGACAAGTGTCACCAATGTGCTGTCTCTTCAGGTACTGTCGCAATGTGGCATCTGAATGTTCACACTGTTCCTTGAATTCAAAGGATCTCTCTACTTGATACAAACATCGATGGCATATCAATGCAGGGAGGCCATCTCCTGCATATATCTGTATAAAAATTAATAAAAACATTATAAAATCAGTATTATTTCAATTACTTCAGAGAATTAGGCAACTTTAAATAACATCTCTGAAAAAGTCTTCATCCAGCCCAATACATATACAAAATTACCATCGTCGTCATCGTTATCATCAAGAGTGTACTTTAACAATTTCATGTAGCAGAGTTATTCCTTTGTTAACACCACATAATATACCAAAATCTGCAGTGAATAAACAAAACTGCATCTTTCATGCATGAGTCTCCACGCATAAAAGGCTGTGTAAATATTTATGTAAATAGCTGTAATAAGTAGATTTTAGACACCAAAGCACTTTGGTACCTGGGATTTGTGCAGGCCTGAAAAAATGTTTTGATTACATGGATAGCCAGAATAAAACTCCATTTCTTATTCACAGGGCATCAATATCAATAGTCAGAATGTCGAGAATCCTAAAAAAACCATCAAATTTTAAACTATCACTCCTTTCACCAACTACCCAGTTACACATTGTTTAATTCATACAGCAGAATATTTTAACAATTGTTCTTTTATCAAATTATCACACACAACACATATGAGTAAGCATGCAAGCTGATTAATTATTCTAGTTCGTCAGAGATAATGAACATGACTTTTTAATTTGAAATGGGCTGTCCCATACAGACAATACTGGATGGCACATATATTCACTTTTCCTACATAAGCAAGTAAAGACTAATATAAAGCTACATTCTTTACATTATAATGGCATTGAAGTACACACATCATGCATAACAAGAACTTTATTTTATGAATCACTTTTACTTTCTAGCCATGATGACTAAATATTACACCGCACAGACAATATATTTAAAACCAAGTGTACAATACATTTCATTTCAAAGACAAGAAAACAGTTATTTTAGTTATAATTTCTAGGAACCCTCTAAAACCAAAAACATTAATGCACATTCTGTTAACATGAAACATGTAATTTCTGAAAATACCATGTACATATACATAATTTCTAAGAGTATTTTATAATTAACTTCGAATTTACAAGTGACTGAGATAAAAGAATACTCTCACAATTAGGTACATCACCTGCATTGTTTTGGCTCTAATATGGCTCTATAATAAATCCATTTCAAGCTTCCACAATGACCTAATATAATTGAATAATTGCATAAAACAGTACTTTATCTTATCCTACTTTTAATATAATTCAGTAACGTCAACGCTAAGATAATCAGTAATTCAGTAAATATGGAACTGTTCCAAACTGTTTGCTTTCAAATTTACAAAATTAAATGGTCTTAGAATTATATTTCCAATTTCAGAATAATTACACATAGGTTCATAATCTTAATGTATGTGGTAAAGAACATCAATATGCCATCGCCTATCGCCCATACTATTAATTATCATATTTAATACCAGAGAAATACTGACGGAAAATTAGTTCAATTCATGATAAAAACTGTAGAATGTAGCCCTACTGGTGACTTCAATCACCTTCACATACAAATGTTTTACAACGCAAACCTCAGACGTAATCACCAAACGGGTAACAAGGAGACGCAAACAACCCTCTGCTCCAAACAACCCCACAACAGCCCCTCTGGAATGGGCTAGTAGATCCAAACAAAATCACCACTAACCTGAATTGATACACAAGACATGATTTTAGATGGTAGAGAGTTAATCCCCTGGCCAGAATCTGCAAATATTGCAGACATTACACCTCCTTGTGATAAACAGAACCGACATATCTGATTAAAATTAAAACAAATATCTCTTCCCTTTTCCATTTTTTACGTATACTGTCAGCCCGACCAACCCTGTCAATTTGGGCCGGACAGTGCCACCAACAACAAGACTGTGACTAAAACTTCTCTATGGACGAAGGGTGAACTAAAGAGACATTCTAAACAAATGAATAACCGTGACGTACAGTGATTAAATGTTGTCAATTATCAAATAACACGTTCATATGGAAAACACATATTTACAGACCCATGAGAACGGATGTAGAAAGGAATGGAAGGAGCCAAAACATATCCATCAGATATAATATTAAAGAAATATGTTAACAAATATTATTAATATTATTTTTTTAAACACAAGAAACTGTTGAACTTACCAAATAATTACGAAGTATCTCCCTGTACCGAGCTCTGAGATGTAGGTATTCTAAATAATTTCCTGTTTTCCCTTTGGCTTTTCCAGATACCCAGTAAGAGGAAGTTCTTGCTGGGCCAGGTAGCAACAAGCAAATATCAAACATCTAACAGTACACCAAATCGCTTTGAATTCTTCATTATGCTTTTCATGGTCTACTTTGTAAACAAGGTTGAATTAATGTCTTACCAAACTTTAGTAAAGTTATTTTAGAATTCACATGATTCTTTGAGAGTTGTCCTTTTATTCAACACACAGAAAGACGTAATGTCACGAACACTGTTTGTTGTCCAAATATTTTTCAGTTGAAAAAAAGAATGTAAGGTCAACCAATGCAATTAATAATGCAACCAATTTCTTAAAACCGCACAACCAAGGACCAATTTTGTACCAATATTTAAAAAACTGAGTACTATATTCTTTGATTTTTTTCAACATTTCTTTTGTGAGAAAAGCGGTTGGTCCGCGTATTTAAATTATTTTCTTATGAAAAAGAAAATCCATACAATAGAATGGCTGTTGCAGTTAGTCCTGTACAACACAGTCACAAATGTAATCTCCTGTGACGTTGGGTCAAAAGTCACATCACACACACGTACAACAAACATTTCGCGATTAAAATCGCCAGAAATATGCTGTAACACTCTACGTTAGAGCAAGCAAGAAACTAAAATAACTTACATTCGACAGACAGTTTTTCCATACATTCACTCCAAATCTCAAATACAGATTATAATGTATCTTTTGAATGCCCCTGCGCCTCAAACGGTCAGCGTAAGCCTCAACGAGCATGCTAATAACCAATTTTAACTCCAAAAGGGCAAGCTTCCATTATCGTCCTGAAGAAGGAGGCAGCAAGCACCTCAGAAACGCTGGTAAACTTCTAACAGAGTACGCAGCGTTAAAACACGCAAAACAGCCATCTTTATACTAACCGCCGTGAGAACTCACATATTACAAACGTAGTGACATCTGGGAAGAATAGTCAAAACTACTACTACAAGAACTGCAAACTCAGGTGGCTCTCTTCTACCTTCGTACTCGCCGCCATGAGAACCTCGTATTCGTATTGCTCAGTCCTACAATTCACAATAAATGTCGAAGTCGTCGGCAATGCCAGGCTACGTGATCCTTTGGGACAATCACAAAGCAGCTATATTTAACCTTTCGATACTGAACATATATATTTCTCCCAAAATATATTCAAGTGCAGGTGGAGCAATGTGGCCCAGCTCAGCATTAAAACTAGCCACATCAGTCTCATTTGGCAAATATTAGTAAAAATAAAATCACCAATAGCACCTATTCAAATTGGGACATTATAAAACATAGAGTTCCTCAAGGTTCAATATTTCCAACCACACATCCATCAAACTAAAGTTGCTTGATGGAATAACCTCCTACCAGCTGCAGTAGCCCCTAGTTTAAACATGCCAAAGCCTTCCCCCATGATGAAAACCCCACTAACATAAGCACATACCTAGTTACAGTATATATGGCACTGTTTACCATTTCCAGCTTTGTCTCTCATACGCAGAAATGGTCAAACCTTGAAAGGGAAGATGTCTCAGGCTTACTCAAAACTCTGCCCTTAGTTAGCTTTTTGGTTGGCTGGTTGAACCAGTCACATGTTCACCCTGAAGATGACAACCACAATGTTTGCCAAACGTTGGATAATACTCAACATTACATACCGAACTCCAGTCACAAAACCTAAGGACCAAAATTAATCAGCCATGTGTTTCTTAAAGAGCACTTGACTCTTTACTGTATGGGGACCACACAATTTGGTGAAAGACTGGTAGTTCCAGAAACTGAAAAATGAATTTATTAATTCAGATTTGGACATAATGTTCACAAATAAATGTTATCTGACTTAACAAAAATTTGGCAGGAACACGGTATTATTCTGGGGCTCACAATTAGCTGACACATGCATGTGAGAGATCTGATGTTCTGTTTGGTGAGACGTACATTAACATTAGTTAATGTGAGTGTATCTTGCTTGATGAGTTCCTTTCGGACCAGATACTGCTGTCAGTTGAGTTCCTTGGTTGTTTAATGACCAACAAAGTTTACTATGGCCAGATATTAATATATATCTAAGTTCATTAGAGGTCCTGTTATGTTGGTCTTTTATTGGTACACTGAGTGTTGTTGCAAAATTCAAGTCATGGCTTGTCCATGTTTCTTCATGTGAGTGCTACATACTGTTTCTCCTAGATGCCAAATTGGTAGTAACATGCAGGTAACCTTGTGTGAGAATGTATTCTGTTCTCATTTTGTTGGTATCCTTCTGTCATACTACATGAATGTGTACATGCAATGTTCATGTCTCCAGTTTATTTTTGGGTTTATGTCATTTGAAATGTTATGAATGCTACTCACATCTAAAAACATGATCCATGCTGGGAGGTGTTTCACCCTAGGTGAGAACAATCAGGGCTGAATGCTTAATGACACTTGGACCATTGTGGGAACACTGGCGATCAGAGATGGCTATTTCTTGACATAGCAGATCAAAGGATGCTTGGAACTTAGCCCTTAGTTGGTCCATTTGCTGCTGGAGTTAAGTTGGCTGCTTAGTGACTTGATCTGAGTCACTTGTATTGAACAAAATGCCAGATTGTTGTACCCTAGTCCTTTGGGATGTTGCAGGTGTACCTGCTGTGGTAGCCTGTTTCATAAATCATGGCACAATGACTGTCCACATTGCTTTCTTTCCTGGGAAAGGTGTGTCTCCAGTCCTGGTGAACAGATCTAACTTTGGAACTTAGCATTCTTTTTAAAAAAACACAGACAATGGACATAGTCCAAGAATTGAGGGATCCCAATTTTAATATTTAAGCTTCGAAACTCCTGATAGAAATTTAAATTCATTTTTATATTTACCTATTAAAAAACTGACATGAGACACACTGAAATATACATACTGCAACTTTAAATGCCTATTCATTAAACATGTGCTAACGGCATTAAAAGCAAACACAAGTGATGATAAAAATAGAGAGACAAAAAGACAATACACTCTCTGAAAAGTTACACGGACATATTATTTAGTAATGTTTGTATTGGACTTGTCATTATGAGTCCATTAATTCTTTGACAGGCACACGTATACATATACACACAACTACACAAAGGTGAGGTAGAGCATGCATGAATGTTTAACATTAGTTATATTTTAAAATGTTAACATGGTCTGCCATTCCTGATAGAAACCTCACTTTTTGAATGCCTACTAGATGGCAAGAAATGTATTTTATCAAAAGAGTGTGTGTGGTTTCCAATTTATTAAATTCAGTATAGTTCCCTGTTCATGAATGCAAATCCATGAGTATTAGTTTCTCCAAAAATCACAAACGTTCAGGTGGCACGGTGAAAATTAACCTATCTAAGTGTTTGAATCACTTTACTGAAGGTAACAAGAACTGGAGAATTACAGTAACTTAAAAAAAATTAGAGCTATCAACATAATCACAATATAGAGGCATACTGACAAAATGTTTTTACATTAATGTTTATTCACAAAGAGACAGGAAAAGAAACAAACTTAACTTCTAAATGGCAGGATGCAATCTCTGAACATCTCTACCCAGCTTTCACCTGAATGAACAGTAAACAAAACCAAAAACTCTGTAGAATGCAATACGGAAAATTGTTTGCAATGTTCATTAAAAAAAAAAACTCTTGGATATTTCAAATACTGTATCTTTATACTATGGTATAATTATATTGAAAGTGAACAATTAAAACCCAATTACAACTGTAGTATAACAAACAGAAAATGTGACAGCAGAGAAGATGGAAACATGGTAATCAATTAATTTATTCACATGAGACAGAAAAATCACATCTTGCATACCAAAAGGGTACTGAAGCACTAGAGCAGGATATACAGATACCAACTAAGGCAAATGAAAAATTCTAGTAATGTTTTTGTTGGCCCATATTATATGACTGAAGTCTGCGTAAACATATATGGTTAAAGGGAAATAGAAAGGCCTTAAATGGCAACTTTATATATTAGGAACTATCCAGTAGTGCAAAAATCTAATGCAACATTCACTGCTGAACAGAAAATTGATCATCATTTAGTGCAGTGATTCCCAAACTATGCTCCCTCAGAACACTGGTGTTCCATGAGTTGGAACAAGGTGTTCAACAATTTAAAGGGAGGAATGGTAGTCCTTATCCAATTCAAAATTAAATGATAATTATTCTAATTTGTTCAGAAGTATAGCACACCATATTTATCACTAGTAACATTGTTCCTAATTTGAAGGATAACAAAAAAACACATTTGTGCCATGTTCTGCAGACAGCACCATTATGTCCAAGTGCTCTGTCAATGGAAAAAAGTATAGGAACCACCGATTTAACAAAATTTCAAGTAAAGAAGGTTCAAAAACTTTCAGTATATCACGGATGGGCATGTCTGCTGTAACAGTACATTTAGCATCAGTGCTGATAATTTTTAGTAGAGGTTAACCGAGTTAAATTTCATCAGAATCAGACAAATCATTATGAACTTGAAAAACAAGATACTTTTTTTTCATTTGGCACTACCATTTGAGAGTCCACCTGTTGAACTCCAGTGACTACCATAAGGTCCCAGTCCCTAAACAACTGCCATTTATTTAAGACACAAAGTTACTGATGGGATAATCAGTAAGGATCTACTATACATATCATGACTGGTTGTAGTACTATGGCAGTTTGACATTCCTTCCATCATTACTGTATCTTTATACTATGGTATAATTATATTGAAAGTGAACAATTAAAACCCAATTACAACTGTAGTATAACAAACAGAAAATGTGACAGCAGAGAAGATGGAAACATGGTAATCAATTAATTTATTCACATGAGACAGAAAAATCACATCTTGCATACCAAAAGGGTACTGAAGCACTAGAGCAGGATATACAGATACCAACTAAGGCAAATGAAAAATTCTAGTAATGTTTTTGTTGGCCCATATTATATGACTGAAGTCTGCGTAAACATATATGGTTAAAGGGAAATAGAAAGGCCTTAAATGGCAACTTTATATATTAGGAACTATCCAGTAGTGCAAAAATCTAATGCAACATTCACTGCTGAACAGAAAATTGATCATCATTTAGTGCAGTGATTCCCAAACTATGCTCCCTCAGAACACTGGTGTTCCATGAGTTGGAACAAGGTGTTCAACAATTTAAAGGGAGGAATGGTAGTCCTTATCCAATTCAAAATTAAATGATAATTATTCTAATTTGTTCAGAAGTATAGCACACCATATTTATCACTAGTAACATTGTTCCTAATTTGAAGGATAACAAAAAAACACATTTGTGCCATGTTCTGCAGACAGCACCATTATGTCCAAGTGCTCTGTCAATGGAAAAAAGTATAGGAACCACCGATTTAACAAAATTTCAAGTAAAGAAGGTTCAAAAACTTTCAGTATATCACGGATGGGCATGTCTGCTGTAACAGTACATTTAGCATCAGTGCTGATAATTTTTAGTAGAGGTTAACCGAGTTAAATTTCATCAGAATCAGACAAATCATTATGAACTTGAAAAACAAGATACTTTTTTTTCATTTGGCACTACCATTTGAGAGTCCACCTGTTGAACTCCAGTGACTACCATAAGGTCCCAGTCCCTAAACAACTGCCATTTATTTAAGACACAAAGTTACTGATGGGATAATCAGTAAGGATCTACTATACATATCATGACTGGTTGTAGTACTATGGCAGTTTGACATTCCTTCCATCATACTGTATGTTGGCAACAATGACAAATTAATGTGGCAAAACAGAAAATCTGCTAGAAAAATTTTATGTATATATTCAATACCATATTTAATCAAAACACGCCTACAGTCAAATTTTAGACTGTACAGACATCTAGAACAACTGGTCCTGCCAACTATAACATTGGTGCTGTTCCCAGTATTTCTGAATACAACATTAATGGAAGGAGTTATTGTAATATATCTGAAATTATATGATTCCTTGATGACATTACTTAAAATACTCACCCACAAGTAGAACTCTGTGGGCCTGTTAAATACTTTCTAAAACAATGAATGTGCCACCACATGCAATGATTTCTGTTGTAATATTTGTGTAGGCATGATTCAAAAAACAAACGACTTGCTATCTGTTAAACTGTCACTTGATACTCGTCTCATCTCATTTCTGTTCTGTGGATGCACTTCCTGTGGACAAAAGATAAAAGCTGGTCCCTCTGCAGTTTACCTTGTTCTGCTGTGTGGGAATCATGAACTTTGACACCTTGTTCCCACCACCAGATATGTCGATTCTTAAAACAATTCCTGCAATGTCAAAAATTGAAATGAATTTCTTCACAACATGTGGGTCATAAACATAAATAAGACTAAGTAACGTCTGCCGATGGAGTCCAATTTATCAGTTCTTGTGTTTCAATTCTTTGCTCATTTCCATTATTACAGTTGTGGTCTTTGGAGTATTCTAGCATCCTCCTGACAAAGAAGTTAAAGAGATGGAAGTGGGATTTTGTTGACTCCCAACTACAGAATAATGAAAATAAAGGCTGATAAAAGATTAAAGCTTAATTTAGACTCTGAATCACAGAAAGATTCTGCTACTCCCCACATTCTTTAAGCTTTGACACTCACAAAGGTGAAGGCATTCATAATAATTTACAGTTGACTAGACCAATCATCATGGCAGTCCAGTACATGATTCAAAAACATTTCAGTTAATGCAATAATACAGTTAAAAAAATTTCATAATCTGTTAGTAAACTCTTAAGTGTGTGCTCTGGCTAACACAAGTGCAGGCAGCATCTACAGCCTGAGTGTAAATTCTGGTTTTCAATTAAAGAGTTACAACTATCTACTTACAAGGTACTGGAACATGCTTCTTTGGGGCGATCTTTGTCAAATTTAGAATCCTTTTTGAACGGACTAAAATAATAGTGAAGATGAGTACTACGGCTCATGTGCCTCATCCAAGGTTCTGAAAGACAGATCACATCATACATTGATTACTAATATGAAAAATATACTGAGGTCTGATGTCTTGCAACAAGAGAGTTATGCCTGTCTTCATGAGAGAGCTTCCCATGTCTGCAAGTTCTCATGTTTTCCACTGACATCACACTTCCCTTCTGTTTCTCTATTAAAGTTATGTTCTGCAAATTCAAAAAACTAAATTATGTTGCAAAAAGATTCCATAGTAATTATACACACTTTACTTGCGCTAGTGCAGTTAATAAAACATGCAGTTGCAACCAGGACTGACTTGAAATGTGAAAGGGATAATTTCTGGAAATAAATGGCGTCACAAGCAAGCATATGAATCACAAACTACACTGACTGAAAAACATTTGCATGGTGACAAAAATGCTAATGGCGGCCTATATATGCACCACTACTTCTTCCATATTCATGCAGAGGAACTTATTTCTTTATAGTTTAATTAACAATGCTTTCAGTATCTAGAACATATAATGTCAGATGACAGGGAGTAACGAACTGTAAAGGATGCAGAAGGAAGTGGTCACAGCCTAATTTAAGGTGCAATCCAGGCATATGCCTGGAGGAAAAGAGGTAAACCATGAAAAACCACAGTCAGGATAACTGGTCTCCAGGCCAAGATTTGAACCAGGAACCTCCCGAACAAGAAGCAGCAGAGCTAACCACTCAACTGTTCGGTGTGGAGGAATTCATAAGATACACACATTCACTGTATACAACAAACAGTTGCATTTTATTCACTAAATAACAAGTTATGTTAAATGAACACACAGCTTCTTGAATATGTTTTATCATACCCTGAGTTGCCTTCAAGAACATCAGTCCATGTGGTAAGAAGAATCTGTCACCAGTTTCATATGCCAGGCGATAACTGCCTCCTGTTCCTTTGATCATTCGTTGATTTAACCTATGCAAAGAAAAGGTTTTATGACTATTAACATAATAACAAAACTGTGTCTTATTCTAGGTAAAATACATTTCTTCTACTCATTAATGCACTAATACTCCTTTGAGGGGGAAGGAGAAGTTTAAACTGCTCCAACAGAATTAATCATTGTGACCAGCAATCCTAATGATTACAAATATCTATTATAAAACATAACCACAACCAGTAACATGATAGACACACAAATCTGCAATGTGAGAGTAACACTAGTCCCACATAAATACTGGGTCTTAACCAATGTGTACTAACAGGTCTTCGAGAAGTAATATCTCAGATGGAATGATAATTACAGAAAATGTTTTCCAGTTTCCAAGTTCATAAATAATAATTGCCCCATTTCTCAGACAAATTATCAAATAAAAGGTGGCAGTGCCAATGCAAATGTCATGAGACTGAAGGGAATACACATGCAGAAATGCCACATGGTAGTAGCTGAAGACTCTCTGTTACCAATTTGATAAACTGTTCACACATCAAAATTAAACCACTAATTATTAATGTCACATGATTCTACACCAGCTGGTGAATTTACAGAAAACCACCACAGATAACATCTGGTAGAAATCAGACACACGCTCCAATATATCTGAAAAATTCAGTGAACTAACCAACAGACCATCATGTGATGATACTATTTAAGTGTATTACATACTTGTCAAATATTTCCTCAACAAATTCCAGGTCATACAGCTTCTTCACATGGATAGATGTGAGGTCTAACCTGCTATCCTTGTTAAGGGCTTCTGCAAACTGGGAGCACAGTTTGTTTCTGAAAATTCCAAACTTTTCTCATTAACTTTTTAAAACAAATTTACTGATAACAAACACATTCAAAAATAATATTTTTTAAATTAATTTTATTATGATATTCAGATAGCAAATCATATTAAAATTAAATTTATTTTCTTTATTTTAGTACCAGTTTGAGGAACCACATGCAGTGAAAGTCTTAACTCTTTAATGTGAACCCAAACTGAATCTGCTCAATTAATTTTACCGATCTTCTCTTTTATCGATATCTTAAAACTGACTGTGTCTAGAACATTTCTCTTAGAAATAAAATGGTGGACAGATAATAAAGCTAATAAGTGTTACTGTGTTTTATGAAACACACTTAAATATTCCAAGTTAATATTCAAACATACGAAACGATACAAAGAAAAATGAAGGAAACAATACAAAACTGGAAGATGAACACCTCTCAAGAACACCTATTTCAGGATTTGATTAACAGCCCTCTGGACAGTGAAAACAGATATGCTACCTAGGCATGAGTCACCAATGAATATACCTTAATGTGAGATGTTCTCCTGATATATCTATGCCTCCAAGAAAGATGGCATCAATGATGTGCAGTGTTGTGAACTTGCACTGTGACCTGCCTTCACCCCTGAGTTCCATCACTATTTCTCCATACAGAAGTGTATCTGGACTCAGTTCCAGGTGATCTACTTTGAGCCACCGATTGCCATCAAGCCTGAACACTCTGTTGCGCCCCAAACCTGTAAGTAACCAGATGACATGACAAATCTTAAAAAGAAAAGACCAGTAATTTGTTATTCTAATAAAACAGAACCTAACCGAAAAGTTTCAAACCCTGATGATTATGCAGATGACCACAAAACAAACAAAAACACAATGAAATACGAAGTTCTGAGAAGAACTTTATGATTCTCACCTTTCTTCAGATATTTAAATTTATATAGTAAAGCTAACCTAAAGGGAAGGAATAACCTAGGGTACCTAACAGTAGATGACAGGATAATATCAAAAGCAAAAGGTGTGAAGATATGAACTCGATTAAAATGACACAGGACAGGGTCCAGTGGTGGGCTCTTGTAAAACTCCAGGTTCCACAGAACTTTCTTGACAAGCTGAATGATTATTAACCTGTTGTAAGGACTACTCCATGGAGTAAATTAGTAAGGCTAACAGAAATTATGTATTAATAAATTACAGTAATACATTTCTGTACATACGGCCACTAGTGTAGATTCTCTGCACAATAATGTTCACAAATAAAACATAAAAGTTAGGCATGTTTATATGTTTGTAATGTTTAGCGTACAAAAATATGTTTCTTCAAAAATTTTTTGGTATTTTTGATGATTACTGGAAGGGTTAAAGAAGAAATAACAAAAGAATAAAAATGCAGAAAAATTTTACCAATTAGCCAGGACCTATTCTAGAAATGCCTAAGGAGAAAATACAGATCAAATGCAGTAGAAAACAACAAAATTAAGTACGCAATTTGAAATTCTCACATCAGTAAAGAGGTTGATGTTCATCTTCTGGGTAATAACAGTGTGAACTTGCAGATGGAAGCAGTATGATCCTCCCATTGGTATCTACCTACAAGTCCACATGACATTACTACCCAGAACACCAACATCAAAAATAAAATTAACACCTTTTTACCTACATCTCCTGTCTCTATCCAGAACATATCACAGTCAGCGCTGATCTGCATGAGTAAACCACATTTTGCAACTGTTTACTCAATTTCCATTTCCCTCTTTTCCACTCCTCATATAGTAATTATAGCTTATATGAATGTATACTTTGTAATATTAGTTACACAGTGATTCATAAAACAAACTATTACTGCTGGAGACAAAACTAAAACCTATGTTTGATGTTATCATGGGGTTAAGAACCATTAAACTTAATATGGAATGAGACGTCACATAAAATGTTTTCAACTGTTTTACCGAGGTAAAATGAACAGTCCTTCTTGTCCCGAGAGCTTCCTAGAACAATGCAGTGCCAATCATACACTGATTTGAAGACATGTTCAAGAATTTCAGGTCCCAACTCAGACTCCTTCGCAGACAGAAGCCCTAAAACAAGTGCCATAGTCATTAACAAGAATAAGAAAATTGCTTCTTTAAAGGTTTGTGACAATGACTCTTTCCTTGCCTCGTAACTATATTTTTTATTGTTTGTTACATGAGTAAATTTGATATTAACAGCATTTAAAGAGTTTGCTCTACCATCCTTTTCAGGTGACTGGTACTGATACTTGAGAATCATGAGGCTGATGTGGCCTCCAATGCACAAAATTCGTATCATGTTTCATGAAAATCTAACAACTGGTTTAAAATTGAATGTGGTAATACATGGACACATACAAACAACATGGTGATTATGTATGACTACTTCCTTTCCTTAAAACAGCAAAGCAGGACAAAATGGCTAATGCCATGGATAATGTCGAACATAAATGCAGTGTCACAAAAATGTATAACTGCTGGGACTGACATATTGTTTTCAATATAACTAATAACAGCTTCAAAAATATCATTAAGTAGCAAATATCCACCATAAACAGAATTTAATCTACAACTGCCTTTGAAATTAGTCTTGCAGCACAGAAATTGCAGTAATAAGAATTATTTGTTGATATTGCAATTTTAAAAAAAAAAATCCATAGCATTTTCTCTATATTCAGATCTTCTGAGACTGGCCTCTAATGGTTAACACAAAAATTCTCTCCCACCTGAAGGACCAGCTTTGATTTTCTTGAGAATATCATCACACTTTGTTTCAGGAGCAACTCTGGGGGGAGCAGTTCGCACTTTGTCAGGCACTTCCCAGTAACTTAAACACTGACGCTTCATCTCTGCTTGCTGTGTCTCGACTAGATTAGTATCCCGACAGAATGCAGCTATCTTCACTAGATTCACAACTTGTCGCTCTCCCAGGCTGTGAAAAATAATACTAATTAATGTTCACATACGATGTAACATAAACTGATATACTTCAATACCCATGCCAGTTTTACATTAAATTAACAGTACATAGTAGTGAAAGGGCAATTAACATTTATATCCTAATACCAAACTCACTTCATGGTCAAGAACAATCAGGTATTCCATGACTCTAAACTGCTGGCCTTTTTCAAGTTGACTTATTCTATTCTCATTTAATTATGGTTGCCAGACCATACAATGCACCTTTTATAATACAAAATAATACAGAAAGACAAGATCATGTAGGAAGCATGGTTCAAACACGAAATGAATACTAATACTGCTTATAAATTCTTATTGAAATTCACTTACAGTATCTAGGCTTAGATGGGAGGACAACATTAAAACAGAATTTCCAAATCTAGGTTGTAAAGATGTGAACCTGGATAAATTTACACTTAAAATTATTCACTATTTTGACTTTTTCCATCATCCTTGTTTAAAAGAAGAAACCATGACGTTTTGAAAACTGGGTCTGTTTCCGTCTTCAGGGGTGAGGTACCAAGTCAGTCTAGATAGTGAATAATTTTAAGCGTAATCCACCATTGTCAGAACCCTTTAGAATTGGATGAATTTAGTTTGGAAGTAATGCATATTTTGCTTTAAATCACAAAGAGAAGCCCATATAAAATTCAATTTAAACAATATCTAGCTTACCTGTTATTTGAACATACTATGTAGTTAAAGAAATTATCATCGGAGGTTAGAACTTCAAGGGGTACCACCTCCACAATATCCCTGTTTGAATTTGAAGCTGAACTAAATTTGCACAGCAACTCATTTACATGATACAAGTAGTCAGCAATATCCTTACAGTCTTCTCGCTTCCATTGGCAAATTATGTACCTGTAACATATTGTGATGTTACAGTGGCTGCAAAACATTTTGCCCTTTGGAGAAGACAGAAAAGGACCAACTCCATGTCATGTGAGGTTTGTTTAATAAGTACCAGGGACAACTTTGCTTTACACTACTTTTAGCACCAGAAATGACCCAGGTCATGTTATGTAAATTTATCTCTCTTTGGTCACCTGGATCAACATGGACCAAAAGACACTAAAACATGGTTCATGATTCAGTTGTTCAAATAAATATCTGCTACTGAAAATGGCTGCCTTCTAGGTTGTTGCGCCATGCAGTCTGGTAGAAGTACATCAGACTACACGGTGCAACAACCCAGAATTCGACCATCTTCAGACTCTCCACCATGAAAACCACAAATCCTATAAATATCTGCTACTGATATATTGATTCAAACAAAGCATTTAGGCTTCATCTAATAATGTATTTTTAAGCAGCTTCATATTCTAATGCTCTGACTACTATTTTTAATCTTTCATAAACTTACTACTGACCAATATTACACAACCACAGATGTTATGTCTGAAACATACATTTTCCATTGATGTTTTCCTGACAGCCCTTGAATCACTGTAAAGTTTCATGATCCGAAACAGCAGGTCTGGACACAGAGGCTAAAGGAAAAATCCTCTGTCCTCGTTGGGAATCGAACCCCAGTCGTCCAGCCTGTAGCTAGTCACTACACTGACTGAGCTATACCAGCTCTTTTTATTAATATACACATCAAATAATAACATGGCCAGGCCACAATCCTGATAAAGGCCTATATTAATGTAAATGAGGGTATGGACAACTTTTACCTGATTAGTTATTAAAGCAACATTAATTTTTCCATATAGAGACATTATATCAGTTACTGGTTCTGTTGGTATTTCATGGCTTTCTAGATACTTGCTATGATATTCCGCAATCAGCTCCATTGTAAATTTGTTCATAATTAAAAACAGCAGATACAGACATGATAAACTGTCTCCTTTTCTCCAATATCTGTTTTAAATTAAAGCAGTATATGTACAGGATATACCCTTACAGAATTCACACTATTCCTCAGCCATCAGTTCTTTAGTAGTTGGTTATAACAAATTTCTGTAGTATGAAAATCAAATCAAAATATGACTTCTAGCGACCATGAATCTAAGACAATGTATGAACTACAGAGGTTTTGTATTGTCAAATGGGATATGACTATTAATTGTCACTGGGAGGGAAGAAAACAATCGTGAGCTCTATTAAAGTATATTACTGCAAGCCATTATGTCAGTGAAGTGACTGGTTACAGGCTGGAGGCTACAGTTAAACTCTTACCATAGGCAGAGGTTACTCTTTACAACCACACACAAACCAGCTTTGGGACTCACCTAACTTCCTATGTAATGTATACCAGGGGGACAGAGTGGTCACAGCATGAAGCTGACCACTCACCAATGTCTATAATGCCTGGAGCTATAACTACATATTCCCATAATGCCCTGATGGTGTGGTACTTAAGCACCAGGAATATTTTACCTGACAATTGCAATTTCTTGTAAGGACACGGGTTTGGCTCACAGACTACTTTTAAATAACACAATAATCTATCAGCAGAGAGGTTACTTAGCATCAGGGAAGATGATTATGGACAATGAACTGAGACATAAGAAAACCATCCAAACTAGTTGCCAAACCAAAACTGTATCTAGGTATCTACCAATTAAACTAAAATATTTTACTGCTGACAAAATCTACTTGGTTTATGAGAAGCAGCGAAACTGCAAGTGTTGCTATGTGAGAAATTAATTTGACTATTTAATTCAGAAATAATTATTCATTCAAAAACAGTTACACTTTATAACTGTTCACATGCCTGTCCAAAAAGCAAATATTTACCTTTCGGAATTTGCCGGGCGGCTTGTATTAGGTTTGTGGATACTAATCCTCTGAAACGATTTGTACATGAGGTACACCAATCCCACACTGAATGGAGTGAACAGGTCAAACAGTTTGCACACAAAGTTACCACCTGCAAAGAAATTTGACAATACTTGGTTAAAAAGCAGTGTCAGTGAATATAACAAAAATATTGCATTCCTATTCAGATATATTGTATGTGTCTTACACCCAATTTGAGAAAGTGATGGGTGCAAATACGGCTGTTTTACATAGAAATGCTGACTGAACAGCTACAGCCACAAGCATTTTATTGATGGTGGATCTATCTAGCAACGCATGATTTCTTTGTGAAGTGCACATGCTAGGTATAGCCAAAAAATGTCAACAGTAAACTTTTATCCAGAATTAATATATACTTAAATATTCAAAAGTACTACTATGCCCTTGATAAGGCCAATGACATTTTTCTGTTTATCACTACATGCAAAATAGATCTACAGACCATTCAGTATCCTCTCCAATATATGCCAAGAGTTTTTCTCATTCCAGGACTGAGATTCTATGGTCCTCCATATCCCTTATGCCTTCATGACATGTTACTAAGAACAGCAATAAAGTTTATTTCACCTTCAGTTTCTACCTTCTTACTATTATTTCCATTACATTATTACTAGTATCAGTAAGTATTATTGTGAAAGTAATATGAAATTGGTTGCTGTTTAAAGAACATGGAGTCTAGTAATTAGGTTGCTAGCTTTAATGCCTCTGGACATACATTCTATGACAGAATTTCCTCCAAAATGAACGTAATAGTTATTTCATTGTGACTCAAATGCATCCAAAAATTTAACAAGAACATCTGTTTACCTTTTCTCACAATTAACAAGGCTACCAGGAACTGGCACAAGTATAGCTGTTTTGACAATATCTCCTGGATGTTTTCTTTTCCGTCTACTGAGAAACCCTGCGAAACAGATTCCCATTATATAATAGCATGTCATGTGTTTAGAAAAATTAATAAAACTCTGTATTTTGCAAGTACAGTTCTGTAATGGAACATCAAATTAAAAAGTTGATATTTCAGGTTCTCGTAGCGAGTATGAAAATGAATGTCTTCTGGGATCTTGCATCATGTAGTCTGGTAGAAGTTTACCGATGTTTCTGAGGTGTTTGCTGCCTGCAGGATAATAACTCTGCCATGCACCCTATAATAAGATATACAATTTGGTCGATATACACAGAAACATTACCTCTTCCTTTGCAAATATATACTTTCATATACAACCTAGAACATTTCATACAAATTAAATTACACAGTATTAACACAAGGAATAATAACCATCTTCATAGACCAACTTCCAGCCATTCATGCTTTCACAAAGCTGCCACCAAAATCATCTACAGTCTACCACCTAGTCTCAAAACTATTTTGGATAAAAAGGAGACATTTAAAGCAGAATTAAAACAGTCACACACCTTTTATTCTGTTAATTAATTTCTATACCCAAAGAGGACTCATAATCCTTTTAGGGGTCTTGTACTTATACATGCTGCTGTAGAGCACTGAATTAAGTAACACTTTAATATTTTTGCCAAACCTTTATCATTTGTAAAACTTCACCAATATTTTAGATTGCACTCATGTACATGTTTTGTACTTCATGACTTATTCCATATCCTTGGTATGACTAACTTCTGGATTCATGAAGTTTGTGTGTGCATGTGTGAGTGTATTGGCAAAGACAGTCTTCAAGACATTTCTACTCTGTATCAATGTGGTTAAACACATAAGAAAACTTAAGAATTTATGAGGTTAAGGACTATGAACTAATCCAGGAACACACAATGTATCACAGAATTAGTTAAAATTATACAGTGGGCTAACTACCTAACATCACAGACCCATGCAGACTTGATGGGACTTGCTTTTAACACTAAAATAAAATAGTACCACCACAAAGATTTTGATTCATCGCCCTGATGGTTGAGGCAGTAAGGACCTCTGAAATGTCGGTAAACATCTACCAGACTACACGGCGCAACAACCCAGAAGACAGCAATCTTCAGACTGATCATGAAAACCTCAAATCCTACTTAGTACCACCACCATCACACATACATCACATGCAAAACAAAAGTCAACATGTTTAGGCCTTATTAAATGCGTTAAGTGTGCTGCAATGTATAATATACTATGCTCTACTTACACCATCAGCCATCATAAAATGTACACCTATGTTGTGAGTGTGATCCATTACAAACTTTGAAAAATCTGTTATGTTATCGGGTTTATAGATATCTCCATCTCCATCCACCCCATTATGGCCTGCAAGGAATATGAAAACTTCAGAAACAAAGTTAAGTCTTGTATTCATGAGCAAAGTAGTCACAGTATATACACACTTTTACCCTGAAATGAATGTACGATTATAATTATTAATTAATTAGTTATGTTGTTTCAATTTAATAAGTTACACAGCACTGCACAAGATGTCAAGACAGTCAAGAATGGTGAAGAGGGAAGATTTGGTAGCAGTCATGGCCCATTTGAAGGCATGAAGAACTAAGAAAAATTACAAAAACCTCCATCAGGATACCCAGTTTCCAGGTGATTCTGAAATTAGGGCACAAATATTACACAGAATCTGTGGATTTTTTTAAACAGCATAGAACAGTCAGCTTCAGAAATATCAAGACATGCTTCTTTTACACTGATCTAAGGACTAAATTGAAAAAGCAGGAAGAACTTGTAAAAATCGAGTTTTGCATTCCTAATTAGAGTAAATGGCTGTGAATTTCTCTGGAATGAGATATAACTTATGAGACCAATATTAATATTATACATTCCACTTTTTCCAATTGGCTGTTCTCCTAATTTCCAAAGGGAAAGAACATATGATTATTATCCTAACCTCAGATGTGGTAAGTAATTTTGTCTTATGCTAAGACATCACTATTCAGAATTATATAAGGTGAGATTCTGTTTATATTTCACAGAACAATACTTAGGATAGTGCGCTTCTGTTCATTATAAAATCATTAACCAGGAAAAAAAACTATATGTGTTGCAATTCTACCAAGTTTTTAAAGTCACAATCTAGTAAAGTGAATGTAACAGTTGTGTGGCTAGCACTCCTGCTTCATTTCAGGAGGTCCTGTGTTCGAATCTTGTCACAGAGGCTGACAATCCTGAGGTTTTCCAAAGCATTCTCTAAGCCATTACTGCTGAATTCCACACCCTTTCCAGTTCACCATTCATGTAACCATTCAACACTGTGAAACTTCTGCAGTTGATAAAGTGTCATTAAATAATCCAAAATTCAACCCATTAAAATCTAGCAAGAAGAAATTATTGAAAACTAAAATCAAGGCACAGTAACCTTGATGCATCTCATATCTAGCAATACGACAAAGAGAATCATATTCATATTCATTATTTTCAAACTGTATAGAATTTTTAATATTCTGAAAGGTAAAATTTGCATTTTGTAGGATTTATTCATTTATACTGCATTACTACAATACAACCTTCACAGCAGGCAGCCAAATTCTTAATTTTATGTAACACGTCATAAATAAAGATAATTATGTTTATCCTACAGCATTGAATAAGAAATTTGTAGTTTAATATGGCTATAAATAAATGACAGTGACTATTAGCTATATAGAAAGCATACACGCTAAAAAATAAATCTTATCCTAATGACACTGCACTACACAAATCAGCTGGTGTAAGAGACATGTGCTTAAGTATCACTCTGTACTGTGCTATCACAACTTACAAGCACCAAAGGTAACATACTGACCATAATGCGGTTCAAATGTTTCACATGGACCAGCATAAAAATCCTGTAGGCGAAAATCATTCTCATGTTTAAGAGTAAATCCAAATCCCTTTGCCTTCCAGGATCGGCGCCACAGAACATATTCTGAGAAACCACCTGGGCCTGCACATACATCTGCAAAGTACAGTAAGTCACTGGGACCTACCACTTCTTCCTGTAATATCAAGAATCAACTGATAACACCTTCACTCTACTTACAATCCTGGATGGAATCAATATAATGGTAGAAGTTACAACTGCTGCTTCATATATGACAGACCCTGGATTGTAACCACAATCTGGAGGCTGGCAATCCCAACCCACATCATAGTTCATCCTCAATTCTGCCAGGTTCAAAACCATGTTCAAAACATGAAGCTTGCACTAACATGACAGCCCCGTGACAACTTCAAATTGTTCAAACTACATGGCAGCACTATGCAGACCAACAAAAATGCAATTTCATAGCTTTAACAATAAAAACTGTAAACCGTGGAAAGAGATGTTGAGGCTGAGAAAAAATCTCAGGTCAGTAACACTTCTAATAGTGAGGAATAGCAAATGTCCTAAGAGCTTAAGTGGTACTGTCAAATTATTTATAACTTGGACCATTTCACCTCTAAACTTACATTATATGCCACAGGAATGCAGGTATAAGTTAACACTGTTGCGTTTTCAACTTACACCATTTAAGCTTTGATCAGCTCAAATAATGATACAAATCAAGAAGTTCTATACTCAAGAGTTGAGCCATATGTGGAATCAGAAATGAAATCCTGCCTAAGAACCAAGGGTGATAATAAATGTACTGGCTGGTCATGCCTGACACCTAGCTCCAGCATGGTCAAAAATAGTTCATAACAAAGGTACAATAATCAAAAGCCATCAAATAAGCTTGCCTATGTGTTCATAACAAGTGAAAACTGTGACTGGCCAACTGGAAATTATGTTGTGCATACCACTTATAAATTTACACTGCTCGTAAATCATAATTACAATGTTTATGCAATTGGTGAACCAATTTGAATTAATGACTGGCAAGGGAAAATGGGAAGTGTTCAGAAAGAAAGCTGCCCAAATATCGTTGTATCTACAACAAATTCCATATGGATTGAATCAAAGCCTACATAGTATGAAGTATGTAAAAAATTGTATGTCCCAATTGAATAAAAATTTACTTGGATATTATCCATCGTCTAGTAATAAAACGTAAAAAACGTAAAACGACGTTTCGGAGATGGGGCTCTATCTCCGTCTTCAGGTTCCTACTCAGTTGGGCCCATTAGATAGAGCTAATCTCTATCTCCGGACAAATTAAAAAGTGAAAGTGCCAGAATAAAAAGGCATTACCACACCATCCATCCGTGGGACGTAAAAGAATAGTATGTAGAAAACAAAATTCATAAACACGAATAAAGCCAGAAGACAAAAACTCACAAAAGGTGGGAATAAATACACATGAATATTAAGTTTTAGATTGTATGTCCCAGTTTACAATTTTATATTTAATGCAAACCTGTAGACAACATACATAAAATTTAACATGATGACAAAATTGTTTTCAAACTTGCAGCTTCCCAGGAAGAGGTATTAGTTTAAAGAATGTGGCTCTTTAGTTTGTATGGTACTAATCTCTTCAAAAATATGGATAATGCTGGAATACTTACATTGTGTTCACCTTTTGGTTTCGTGAACATAAAATCAAAAACTCTGTCCATGTTAGCCATTTTCATAGCTGCTCGATTCAGAAAGAATGCACCTCTAATTGTTTCAAATGGATTAGACCTCGTTCTAGCCCTTTGCATTTCTTCCGGCTGGAGTTTATCAAACACACTCTGCAACAGACCGAGAAGCGTTACACGCAGAGCTTTACGAGATACATAAAATAAAAGGATATTAATAGGCATTAGCAAATGGATACAGATAGTAACACACTTATATTATGCAAAGGCATACAGAACCCATAAAAACAATAATTTATTATGAAATTTTAAGTGTTAAACAGACTGTAACTTCATTTCTTGTTTTGAAGACAAAATATCCAGCGGACCTATCACTAACAACACTCCTAAACTTTGCTAATTTTTGCAATGTTTATTTTACAAATGGTAAAATTGTGTAGACACAACTATACGCTATGTTACCAGTCCTTAATACAATGTGCTACTGAAAAAAAGAATCAATAAATGGAAATTATTAAATTTAAAAGGTGTACTGTTCAGAGTGCACTAATATTCCAAAGGAGTTCTTCACAGATCACACAGGTCATCATTGCAATTCGATGTGTGGGGAGTAATGTTGCATCATATGTTATTCTCACACATTATGATTCCATGATGCAACAATGTTCCAACAATGACCAAAGATCATTCTCATACTGTGATCTGAGGTCCTACTGTGCAAGAATAGGACCCAACCAATTTTTGAAAAAAATAAAAATAAAGAATGAGGCAGACAGACACATGGACAGGCCATTAAGGTATTTTTCATTCATGTTACAGCACGAAGGACACCTAAAAAGTACATGTCCAATATTTTAACTACTGTACTTCTACACAACACAATAAACCACAACAAGACAAATGTTTACAATACATCAACAAAAAATAATTAACAATTAAAAAAATACCAAAAAAGGGCCACATATCACTCAATATTATGAAACAATATGAATGTAAACTATAATTTTGAATACACAGTACTAGCAGTGTGTAAGTACTTACGTATAAGTAGTCAAATAATATTGGTATACTTTCCTTTTTCCTTACCTTAGAATCAAGTACATTCTTTAGTAAATTTGGATCACAGAAATTTGTTTCATCATCAATTGTTTCTTTTTTGCTTCCTTCTTTGATCCATGCATGGAGTACATCCTGTGTCAAAGTTTCATGCGACATGTCTTCAAGCCATGAGACAGTTTCTTCAACTGATATCACCTGTAATGTAAGATATCATAAGTGAATAGAAAAGTAATGTGCTATCAGTCACATTTCATCTACATAACCAGATGTTGCCAAGTCACTGTAAATCCAACAAAAAACAGTTTCTGGAAACAAATAGATGGTTTTAAATAATCAGAATACATGTAAACTCTAAAAGTTTACTATTAAAAATGGTTAAAGTATATTCCACACAAAACTGCTGTGTTGATTTCAGATTAATTCAAAGCTGAGCACAATTTCTACTCTATTCACTCAGTAATTTTACAAACAATTTTGGGAGGAACAAGTAACTTCCAGACACTTGGTCTTTGCCAGATGAGATATGCCCATGGAACAGTTGTCTTTTCAACATCCCTGAGTTGGCTGACACTGTCAGCTTCCCAGGTGGTATGCCAGAACTGCTGGCTCCCTGCTGAGAGGAATCAACTTTCAAATGGAAGCTCTGAGTTATAAAGCTCTTTAGTTGGTCGCCATAATCAAAGCCTCCATGCAGATCCCTGGGTGTTTAGTATCTTGAACTTATAAAGAGTATAGTTAGCTGTATAACTAGTTGAATTAAAACCGAAGAAACACAAAATAGTTTTTTATTAGCAAATCATATGCAGTGTAGAATGATGTGTAAATAAATTATGTAAAATTAATCTGTTTTCTTTTCAAAATGTTTATGCTTTGTACTTCCACCACAGATTAACTTCAAAGAATAATTTAAAACAGTTTCATAGCTACAAGATCTAAACTCGACCCACTCTGAGCTTGGAGCTTGCAAGCTTTCCAAGGCTCAGACTCAACATCAGCTCAGACATAAAATGACTGAGCTACACATCTGTAAATGAAAGTAATGATTAAAACAAAAATCATTACAAAAGTTTTCTTAAAAAATGTTCTCACCTATAACTGAACATATAGTACTAGTTAAATATCTTAACTACAACCATTTTGTTTGGACAATTATGAAGGTACAGTAGAAGAACTAACACTGAATCGTAACACAAGTCCTTAAAACGTCACCGACATACAGTCCAACACATATTTTTATTTATAACACTACAGGTAACAAGGTGGATGGTGTAACTTTATTATGTTTATGAATAAGTGATAGCTAACCTCAAGATTACTATTCCATTTAAGGGTCGCAGCTTCTAGTCCTTTTATGTGTAAACCCAAACCTCGTCTGCCACGATGAAGAGACATCTCTACTGGATCTACTCTACCCTGGCCATGCTTTCCCAAGCCATGACCCGCCCTGTAGCCCATTCGCTCCTGCAAGAATCAAGCAACACAAATTCACAACACTCCCACAATAAAATAAACAGACAGCAGTATAAATGGAATATATCGCGCTTTAAGCATCTGACAAAAAATCACACAAGTCTATCACATAATAATCTTAGTTCCCAAGATGAAGGCCAGATAAGCTGTATTAGACCATGTCTGAAAGTTCAGATTCAGAACAAAGTTTATTGAATTCAGCAATGACAGTGAAAAGTCTGTATATGTTTACATGCTGACACATTACTGAATGACAATGATGATGATGACAGGGTAGAGACTGGCAAGACACATCAAATTATAATGGCTTTTGATCAAGTAGTACAGCAGGAAAAAATATAAATAATATTTTTAAAAATGTTAAACTATTTTCTATACAGGATTTTTAGGAGACAAAGTAACCAAGACCAACTATTATGCATAAAAACTTTAAAAGTGCTGTGGGGAGGTTCAGCTTTAGAAACATGTGACGGTGGATGAAATTTATGGTGTGCCTGGGGGTATTTATGTGCAAATTACTGTGTTGAATTATTTCCTGAGTATTGAGAGGATTACTACACCAACATGAATTACTAAGCAAATGTAAATCACATCCTCAAATTTTGTAGAAAATACAAGGCTTTCCCACAAAATTAGAACAAAATCTGTTTAAAATTGTAATTTACAGTCACTTCAATCTAAGCAAATTTTTTTTATAAATTATAGTGCCTCCATCTTTGTGGTCATATTATTTATGTGATTTAAGTACTTTGAGATCAATGAAAATTGTTAGAAAATTATTTTGATACTTATTTCAGATTAATACTTCTGCAGCATTTAATGATACTGACCATCATCTTCTGACCCTTGGGGTCAAAAAAGCTTTCAGATTTGGCAAGCTTCACCATGTTGTCCATTAAATTTGTCTCAGTATGCTGGACTGGACTGTCTTCATCATCACTCAGTTGAAAATCATCAACTGGCAGGCTGTGGTCTGTGCTGCTCCGATCTGGAACACGCACGATGCATGTTACTTTTAAAGAGAAAAACAACTAACAATTATTTTATTGCCCATGCATCAAGGGAAGTCCACTGGGAGTGGGGTGGGCATAAACAGCAAAGCTGTACTAGTTCAGAAGACATGTGTCCACCTCTACAGCACCATTTGTATACACAATGCACTGCACTACTGGAGTACATTGTTTTTAAATAGGAATAGATGGAGTGTGCTTGTGCAGTAAGATCAAAGTCTTCTCCCGCACCTACTTCCCAGCGGACTTCTCTTAGCATGTGGACAATAAGATAACAAAATATATTACAACCCTATACAGGTTGCTAACAAACAGTAGTCCATTTTCAATTAAATATAAGAACTGTATTGTATATCATACAATACTTAATGTGAGAACAGGGTTTTATACAGAATGAAGTGGTACAGGTTCAGTGTCGGGGACAAATTAATACGTTTTCTTTATAACCTAAATAAGTTACACAATACAGTTTTGGTTCCAAACTTTGTCAGCAGCACAGCTTATTTGTAAATATATAAAAGAATAAACACATTTTTTTGACTGATTTTCAATAAAAACCAAAAAAAATTCTAGTTATTTTTTGAGTGAGATGTGAACATGCTTGAGTATAAAAGTCCACAAATGACAAACATCAATACACGTTTTTACATAAACATATTCATCCCAAAAGTAAATTATGGCAACTGATGTCCAGCATGACTTCATAAGACATGAATTTTCATATTTTAAAACTATGAAATGAGAAGAAATATACAGTATAACAACACTACACCACCAACTTTCCTTCAACACATAAAACTTTTAAGTGATACAGTTTTACATGTTTCTCAAGTGCCCTTCTTTGTAATTTTTGTTTTTTTATTAATGTAGTTTCATTGCATACATCTTATTTCTGTTTCACTTCATGATTTTAAATCTAAACTGCTGCTAACACTACATGATTATGTATGCCATCATTGACACTATTTATGTCCATCATGTTTAACACTGCTGACAAGCATTTTCAAAATATATCTTCCTGATGAGACAAGTGTACTATGCCATTAAAACATTCTACAGTTCTCCCAAAGATGTCAGATTACAGAATTTGGACAAAAATGCTTCAACAGTAACATATAACACTGGTGGCACGGAAATGGCCAAAACTTCTACATACGAATGTAGCACTTAAATGGTTGATAAGACAGAAAAATACTGGCACACATTCATGTACCTAGCAGAATTTTAACCTGCAATAACAATGTTCAAGTAGTCAAAGGCCATGTGCACCTTATGCCATGCAGCCAGTGTAACTGATGTGGGAAATCTCTCACGTTCCAAACTGAAGAAACTGAATCATTAAAAAAATACAGCAATACATATATCAATTTAAGCTCACTAAAGATAATATTTACCATTCTCTAGGATAAATTGTGTGTTTGTAATTTTACCTGTTCCATCCAAATTACGCACGCGCTTCCTCGGAGGCTCAAGAGAACTTTCATCTTCACTGCTCTCTGAAAAATAGATACTAATCAACAGAATCTTTCATGAATTCATAGACAAATTCAGAACTGATATTTATCTGATTAGTATTTCAGATAAATAATCATTCAGCTGATGTAATGATAAAGGAACATGATAATGTGAAGACTAGTCTATCCTGGACTTTAGAGAGCGATAGGAATGTATGAGACATATATTTATGTCTAATTCAGATGTGCTGTCAAAGACGAGGCAGCTCACTCAATATAGTGACTAGGCTATGACTGAATGACAAGAATTCAATTACCAGCAAAGCAGGATTTCTCCTCTTTTCCAAAACATCAAGATTGGCTCTGGGGCTCACCCAGCCTCCTATTCAATGGGTGACAGGGGCTGTTTCCCTGGGGATTAAGTGGCCAGCATGTGAAGCTGACCGCTCACCTCCATCTAGGTCAGAGATTAAGAGTGAGTGAAGCTATACATCCACTCCCTCATATGTCTGCATAGCATTCGTTCTGTTCTTCACCTTCTCATGAGCCATTATGCTACATACGTAAGTCATAAGTTTATAACTGAGGTCGCTACAGTCAAAAACTGTATGAAAATAGGACCAATTCTTAATTGTTATGGGGTTATGGATGATTGTTGTTAAAAAATAAGAGAAAGCAAAGAAGTAACTGGTAAAGTCTTTATTAATAAATTTACAGTAACTATTCGAAATGACCACAAGTATCTGGTAAAATTTTATTCATTTAATCATTCATAGATTTACAGTAACTTTAAATGACCATCTTCAGCCTAAATACACATCTCGATTTGTCTGTGGATCACATGTGTAGCTCACGTTAGTTCATTACAATTGTCTTTTCTAAAGGTTGCAGTATCCAAAATGTGACACAGCAGCGCACTTTGTGTTTTGATTTTCTGCTGGAACACCATTTCTTTCATGCACCGCAACAGACAAAAACCTTGAGAATGTAGATCGAGGTACCTGGCAGCATGAGTCACATAGAAATATCGTAACTTCAGGAATTTATAACCGAGATCATTCATATGAACATAGGTCTGATTCTTAACAGCTAAGGACATCTAAATTTACAGCATGCATATGTGTGACCTACAACTGAACCAACAGTAACTGATCAAACCTAACTAACAATGCAGTTTATTGTTGTGTCTAACAGCATGCCAAATATGCTGATATGGTGTACGTATATGGATTCTGAGATGGGAACAGTATTGCTGTTGTTGCTGCACACCAACAAGAAGGCACGTATCCACATCACATACAGTGTGTTCAGCACCTTGAACATGAAGATCATGCTCTACGGCTAAAATTTTACAACTGGCTCATTGTTGATCAACAATTGCATCGATACATCTTCTTCTGTAATAAGGCTCAATTTATCAGCAACCTTATCAACAACATTTATAGTTCACGTGTCAGAAATTAATCCTCACGCCACTGTGAAAAGTAATTTTCAACACTGGTTCAGTGACAATGTGCGGTGTAGTATTCTCTGCAAGTCTTATTGGTCTTTTCATCTTCAAACGCTGTCTTGCAGGTGACATCTATGATTTCTCTAAGACAGGCTGCTGTCATTGCAATTTACCTTTGGCAACATGTCTATGTATGTACTTCCAACATGATGAAGCTCCTTCACATTACAGCCATGTGGTTAAAATGCACCTCAGTGATTGTTTCACTGGCTGATGGATCAGTCATGGTAGTGCATAAAATTGGCCACCAAGGTCTCCTAACCTAAACCCTTCAGATTTTTATGTGGGGATGCATGAATAAGGTGGTGTACCAGAAAAGGCAACACATAAGATGCACTGCTCTGTCGTAAACGGCACTCACAATGGACTAATGAGAGCTTCACACATGATCTGCAGATGAGCTGAGATGTGTACTGATACCAAGCATGGTCATTTTGAAGGTGATATGTACTGTTCTGATGGATAAATTTGGTATCTGTAATATTACCCGTTCCATCGAGAATAAATTCAGAGTGCAGTCGCTTCCTTGATGGCTCTGACTCTACAACAGAACTTTCATCTTCACTGCTGTCTGAAAAATAGATATCAACAGAATCTGCTCATAAATTCAATACTGGTAAATGCTGAAATATTTATCTGATTAGTATTTCAGATTAGTATTCTGTCAGCTAATGTAGTCATTAAGGGACACACAATATTATAAAAACTGGGCTTAAGTTATCCATGTAACAGATATATTTATGTCTGATCCTGATGTGCTGTCAGAATCAGGGGCAGACTGAGCAGTTAGTGACCAAGCTATAGTCTGGATAACCAGGGTTTGATTCCCAACAGAGCACAGATTTTCTCTTTTCCAGAACATCCAGACTGTCTCTGGGGCCCACCAAATGGATATGATGGGCTCTTT
>NW_019060017.1:68087-109073 GCF_000696155.1 Zootermopsis nevadensis
GGAGCTCGGTTTCTTCACTTCCTGAAGCTTTAACTCTCTTAGCCCCGCGACCAACGGTGCTCCTATCGACTGCACAGCTTCCATACACAGCACACCAACGTTTATGAATGTTCACCACCGTTTCTTTTTCAGCAACAAGGAATTCAATTACAGCTCGTTGCTTGTACCGAGAGTCGTTCACAGACGCCATTTTAACAGTTCACTACAGCTCCGCTATCGGTTGGAATCATTTGAAACTCCGTACACGAACGCGGGAAACATCAAATCTCAAGCATGTAAAAGTACACTTTTCTATCTTCATTATTGGCTGAGAAAAAAAATGTGGGGCATTACTTAATGAGCGACCCTCGTACATGAACATATGTTTCAAACATTGTTTTCTTTCTTCTTTACCAATTCAGTTGTTTATCAGAAATTGATTGTTGATGACCTCAACTTTGTATAAACTGATCAAATAATGCAATCCATTGCCTATGAACATAAATTAAATATCTGATATAGCAGTGTTGGGGCAGACAAGCAAAAAATGTTGGAGATTACAGGTAACTTGGTTGGAAGAAGGAGAAATTAATATGAACGGTGGCAGAAAACTCTTGTAAAATTTCCATTTGCATAAATGTAAACGGTTTTGTGAAGCACAAAAAAATTAAAGGTTAATACTCAACTATATTTACACAGCTCATAGATGCTAAAACTAAATTTCATTTTGCAGATTTTTTTTTTGGTTTTTATGGCAATGAGTTCAAAGTTGGCTGTCTTCTGGGTGTGGCGCCATGTAGTCTGGTAAAAGTTTATCAATGTTTTATAGGTCCTTGCTGGCTCCGACATGAGGGTGTCATTATAAGTAAGTTTGTGTAGTAGGCGCAGTCTGTGACACAAATTTATAAAATGGGCCGGTAATGTTATACAATTCAAGGAAGCCTACCTTTGTACTACGGATTACTAACCAAAATCCGAACTGTATAAATTTTGTTTCAAGCGTTAAAATTATATTACTGAGTAGAACTAACTACAAAGAATTCAACTATCCCCTCCCCTCCACCACCTTCAACCCGTTCAACATAGAGTACAATAGCATCAACTATCGCCACCATGTTTTCCTGTGTGTTGTGTTTAGGAATCACGCGTTACCAACATTAGAATGAACAGAAGTGTTCGTCGTTTGTGGTTAGAATTGTTAAGGGTGTAAAGCTTAGCCATGAATCTGGAACTCTTGGGTAAAGAGTTTTATTTGATATGCTACACAATCTTTTGGTGTTCTAAATGATATATATATTGTATGTAACATAATCCTGCTTTTTTTCAGAATCATTTGGACAGAATTATCCAGAGGTGCGTAGAAGGCTTACGTAGTGTATTATTTGTATGTAGTGGATTGCTTCAGTGAAAAATATCAGGTATACAAATTAGAACATTGCATTTATAGGAATATCTCGGCCTGAGAGGAAACGACTAGTACGTACGTAACATTTTGTTGATTTTAAATCCCTCCTAAATTCACTACCTTTGTATTAGTTAGGTATAGGGTTCAAAACTTGGCCCAGAGACCGTCTGCCCTGACAGGTTTTTCTTGGTTTTTCCCATTCCTTACAGGCAAATGCCAGGATAGTGCCCTGAATTAGGCCATGACTTCTGCCCGTGCAAGGTCTAGTTCATTAATCATCATATCGTTCTGTGTTACATATTCTAAACTGCTGGTGAAGTATGGTTTCATGGTAGCATTTATGTTGTCGCCAGTAAATTCAGTTTCTAATACTTACGGGCAATCACTGGATTTGAACCTGAGGTCACACATACGTTACACTGATTGTGTGGAGAACAGCCCTGTGTTAAATAAGCAGTGTTTGATGGCTGATAAGGTTTTGGGTCTCAGGCTTGGGAATTAGGCTTACAACCCATTATAAAAGTATTATTTTCGTTTTATGAAATGCCATAATGGTCCTCAGGAATTTGACAGATTCAATAGTATGATCTAAATAATATAAACAGCATGAAATTCTGAACTTAGAATGTCTGGAGTCAGCACACGGTATGTTACTTGAATTCAGTAACTAGAATTTGTGAGGTCTGGCCCAGAGACAGGCTGACATGATTGAAGTTTTTCATGTTCTTTTGGTGCCTTCAGGAAAAATATAGAATAGTACCTTAAGCCATGACTACTTCCCTCCATATCTTTTACAATTCATTATTCATAAATCAACATATCCTGTAAGTACAAGATACATGTATAATCTCCATGTGCCAAAAATTAACCTCTGTAAATATCAAAAAGGAATTTACTATACTGTAATTAAACTATTCAGTAATCTTCCCCCAAGAAGTCTGAATTATGATATAAAGAAAGTTAAGCCAGCGCTAAGAGTATCTCTTATCCCACTCCTGCATAGAAGAACCAAAAATTCACAGCTATTATAAATATATGTAAGCAGTAGTAATGATGCTTTTTTTTATGTAATTTGCTGTAATATGGTAGTTGACTGCAAATCACCATCATAACTATGTAATTTGTATTTGTATTAGAAACACAAACTGTACTTGTGCTGTGGCATGTTCAGCATCCTTGGCTTAGGCCTGTGAAGGATATGTGGAATGTAAATAAATTCTATTCTAAACTCTGATGGTATGCAATCTGAGCTACTGAAAGCCTCATTAAATATGCCACAAATCAATAAATAAATAAATACATCAGTGATATGTGTAACATTGTCAGAAATACATTCATGACATCAGAGATGCATACTCATAGCTATTTTATGTTGCAGGAATTTGATGGTGCTTTAGATTGTATATCATTGGCTGTAACATGTGCATTCAACAAACGAGGAACGTTGCTAGCGGTCGGATGCAATGATGGTCGTATTGTTATTTGGGATTTTCTTACAAGAGGAATAGCAAAAATTATTAGTGCTCATGTGCATCCTGTATGCTCATTAAGGTTGGTATTATGTTTTGCAGGAGGCATGAGAGATTACAGTAGTTGATTTGGGTTATGCTAGATTTGCACTCAGTTGAGTAAGAATAAGTTACTAATTCTTTAACAGATTTGGTGATAGATGATGATGCTATATGCTTGGATGCTAAACTCCTTGAATATGTGATTTCAGAGTTTTTTCTAATAGCATATCAGAAAATTGTAAACACATGCATTTTTCTTTTGTTTGAAGCTGGTCGCGGAATGGACACAAGCTTGTGAGTGCATCCACAGACAACAATGTGTGTATTTGGGACATCCTTTCGGGTGAATGTGAGCAGAAGTACCGATTTCCCTCACCGATCTTGAAGGTGAATTTAAATTAAATCATTCACGGCTTAATTTATTTATTGGTTTATTTAACAGTAAATGACCAACTGCATTGAATGGAATGTCAGCTACATACAGAATTTCATTCAAAATTCTTTTGTAAAGGTTAACCTTATACGTAGATGAAGCTACTGGGTAACATCATCGTGGGTTTTGATGTAATTGATCAACTTCTGATTAGATATTCTTCATTTCTTGGATACTGGAGAAAAAGTGGGAATACAGTAGGACAGTATATCAGTTGCTTATCACATCAAAAATAACCTATGATTCAGTTATGAGAAAAGTATTATATAACTTTCCCATTGACTTTGGTACACCCTTTAAACCAGTTTGGCTAATTAAATTATGTTTATACAAAACCTATAATAAAACTCATGTAGGCAAACACTTGTCTGATGCAACTTTCTGTTAAGAATGGCCTGAAATATTGAAATATTTTATTGCAATTGCTTTTCTACTTTGCATGAGAATAAATCATTAAGAAGAAGAATAAAAAGAGGATCGTAACTAATGAGATGTAAAATTACAGAGCAATGATAGAAATTATAATTACTGTTAATTTAATTCTTACACAATTCTTTGTTGTCAGGTTCAGTTCCACCCACGTAATGACAAAATATTTTTAGTCTGTCCGATGCGTCATGCAGCTGTCTTGGTTGATACTGATGGAGACCACCAGATTGTACCACTTGATGATGATGTAAGTACAACTGCAAAGTGATGTGATGAACATTAATATAAATTACAGTCTAATATGTGGACATAATACAAGATCTCTGCTTTTTTTGGCACTTCTTGGTTCACTTTGTCTTTCTGACTGTATTTCACAAGTCCACTTTGTACGAACAAATTTAATATTATAGTGCTTAAAATTTATCGTCTCAGTTATAGGTTGGAAACATGAAAGATTCTGTTACTCTGTTTTGTAATTCCTGTAACAGTTAAAAAATTCAGATTAATGAGTAAAAGAGTAAAGCTGTCCTGCCTGCTACACACCATATAGGCACTTGGGGGAGGGGGTATAGCTCCTTCATATACTTAACCTCAGCACTAGATAGGGGTAAGTGGTCAGCGTAATGTGTTAACTGTTATAGCTTTTCACCTTTCCCACTACTGACATTGGGTAAACAACAATAATTATAAATAATTGTATTTGCAAGATTGTGTTATGTGAACTTATCCCATTTACTAATAGTCTGGTACTAGCTTTCTGATATAGTATTTTACATATGACATAGCTGCTTTATCACTCACAATCATCCTTGCATTTAAAGCTGTTTAATCTGTATTGTTTAGAAATAGCTATTCAGTAAAGTAAGAAATAAAATGAAACTATACAAACATAATCTGTTGTCAATAAAATGTGTAAATTAAAGTGAAATTAACCAAACCAAATAAAATTTAAAAATTGTAATCTGGTGTTGATATTTTCATTGGAAATAATCTCTCCTCTCATGCTGTTTCATTAGTTCCATAATCTCCTTACAAACCATGCATATTCCTAGTTACTGCGGGTTGCTGGTTACATTAGTTTAGACGCCTCACAGAGATTAAATAGATCACAGAAGATTTCTGTCTTCTGGGTTGTTGCGCTGTGTAGACTGGTCGATTCACAGAAAGTCTTTGTCCTTGCAAAGAGTGGTCTTAAATGTTCCATTGTTTTTTGTTCCTCCAGCATTCTGTAGTTAGATATGGCATTACTGAATAATATTACATGCACATTTGGAGCGTCTGAAATCAGAAAATTTCTCAAAAGGTTTATAATGCATTATACGGTTTTTCTGACAAACCAAGTCAGCAAGGACTTTGAAATTAAGTTATTTAAAGGTTCCATGTAAGGTGCTGTCTGTGGGACAATGAGAGCATGCAGATTTAGATATACAGTATACTGGGTGTTCAAAAGTAATGCAACCCATATTAAAATACTTATTGGTGGTTGCAATTGAATACATTTAGAATGAATTAATAAAAACACAGTACTGTTGTGACTATGCAAGTACCCACGCAGGTCACGTTATGTAAACTGCTTGCGCCACTCCATCACTTGTCTTTAAATGGTCAAATTGCAAGGATGTCTTTTTCACAAGTGAAACCCAGTGTTCATTGCCAAACAGTATCTGCCATCCTGTTCTTACCTAACATGCAAGAATGAGTTTAGGGATGTATTTCCTGATTCTCTCAGCCAAACAAATTGACAGTGTCTTGTCTGGTAAATCATTTCCATGGCACAGGAAGCATGCAGGAGAGAAACTGTTCTGGCCAACCTTTGGTGTTAATTGCAGATACAAGAGTGAAAATGTGCATTGCTGAATGTGGTGGACATTCCAACACTTAATATATTTTTTTTTAATTTCAGTGTCATTTATTTTTTACAAATAGAATGTGTGACGAATGGGTTATGTGACTTTTTATCACTGTGTTAATAACAGACTTGAGCCATGTAAATTTGTTGCAGCAGTCAGATCTGAACATTGTTGCTTCCTTTGATCGTCGGGGACACTATGTATATACTGGCAATGCAAAGGGGAAGGTTCTTGTTCTGTCAACCAGTGATCTAGTCCTCAAGGCTTCATTTAAAGTGACACAAGGAACAACAAGTGCAACGGCAGTGAAGAGCATAGAGTTTGCTAGGAGAGGAGAGTGAGTGTACAAGTATTGTCAATGTATATAATTAAGGGGTGCCAAGTCATCTGATCAGATAACATATTGGCCTTCCTGTCAGTAATATTGTACTTTTATGTCATGTAAATTTGTTGTTACTATCCATCCTATACCTTAGATTTAAAGATTACTGCATGCTCTGGACAAAGTATGTTATAATTTACTTTTTAATATTGTCAGACTGTTGGGAATAGGTAGTCAAATTGAAGGTAAGTGACAAAGAAAAATTCCTGGTTTGTGAAGAGTACATAATACTAGATATTGAGCCATGTGGACATGTTTATGACTTTATTTGAAATATGTGGTACCCAGTTTAATTTCTTTGCTGACTCACTGGCGCTCCTTACTGAAATTTTTGTGATCTTTATGATTCCGTGCACGTTACAGGATTGTGCTTTGAAATTGGCAATGGTTGCTTCCTCCTCCTCAATCCCTGGTGACCAATATGTGTATTCGTCTCATTCAGTGCTTAGTAACGTTAATTTAACATTTATCAATTCTGTGCTAGTTCAGGATACAGTCTGGTGGCAGGCTTTTGTGAATACGGTGATAACATTCAGGTTGCATAAAGAAAGTGGACTATTCTTTGACAAACTGAGTAACAATCTAATTTTCAAAGAATATACTACATCATAGAGAGTTAACAATGCTGTCATTGGCTCAGACTATATATTGTCAGATAAGTCATCTTTTGAAGTAGAAGTTCGTCTAAATAAGATTTAAGTATTCAGTCCACACTCTTCACCATTACAAAGATAAGGTTGTTTATGCTTTTCAGGGAAATAATTGCTGTTTACACCGAGAATCGTATGAAACCCATTAATACAAAGTGATTGTTAAAGTGGGTGGGACATACAGTTACCATTGGACTTCAAAAGGTTAACGACTGATAAGTTAGAAAGAGTATGGAAGGAGGCTGTTGTGTCCTAGTTTAGGGCATTATCCCTGTATTTTCCTGGAGGGACTGAGGAAGCCCACTGAATAAATACATGCTGCAACAACCAAGAAGATATTTATCTTCATATCATTCTGTTGTGTTTGCTAATGTAAGAAATGCATGAGAAGTGGAAAACTGTGGAATTAATTAGGAAATAGTTGTTAGTGGCATTGATTTCAGTTCTTTTCCCTTTCTTGCAGTTGTTTCTTGATCAACACGGCAGATCGTGTGATCCGAGTTTATGACAGTAAGGAGGTGCTGACGTGTGGTAAGGATGGTGAACCAGAGCCTATTCAGAAGCTGCAGGACTTAGTTAATAAGTGAGCAGTTGTTATAAATATTTAAGTTTGCAGTTAAATATTAAAATACTGTTACCGCAAGTATATATTGCATTAGTTTGCCAATTTAGTATTTATAAAAGGGGGCTTGGCAATACAGGGATAAGGCACTCTCAGAATGCCATGAATATAGAAAGACTGATTCCAGAACTAAATGGCAGCACAAGCACGTGAGTTATAAATTATGCTGAATTAAAATTGCATGTGATTAGAAGCCAAATGGCAGTTCATAATTTGTTGAAAATGCAGTGCAAATTTTTGTGAAAGAACTTAATTTTGTCATAAAAGAGGTGCATGTAGTTTCATCACTTATTATCTGGTTTTGGATTTTAGTTTCATCCCTTCCAACATCTTTTCATCTCAGTGCAATCTGAATACCATCTTTCCAGGGTTTTTTTCTGTCTTGGCAGCCATGCTTTCTTAGAGTATCTTTCCCTTTTCATAATATATGGCCTACTTCTTTGAACCACTAACTACCTAACTAGATGGCTTACCAAACCCGAAGGTTCATCAGCTAATTAACCAAAGCCCTCCACTGGACCCTGTCCTGGGGCAACAAAATCCAGTCTCCTTCAACTCCTATCTCCCATAGATCCCTTTGAACCACTTAAAATGCCAATTTTGTATTTTATTTTAGCAGCTTCAAATCTAAAACAGTGCTTAGAGTTTGGTTTATATCTTTTCTTTTCATCTCAATTTTTCTTAAATACTTCTGTTAGAGATGTTGTTATTAATGCCCAGAATTCCCAAGTATTTGGCTGCCAGGCTGTTAATTTAGCTTGTCTAGTCATTTCACTTTTGCCTAGGAACCTTCTGCATAAAACCTTGCTAATTCTATTCTCTTATTTATTTCTTCCTGAGTTTTTTGTTGCTGTTTTTTCTCTAGTCTTGTTAATAACTATGGAGCAACTTTTATAGTAGTTAATTAATTATATACATCGTGTGTTTTAGAACTATGTGGAAGAAGTGTTGCTTCTCTGGCGATGGAGAATACATATGTGCAGGATCAGCAAGACAGCATGCTCTCTATGTATGGGAGAAGAGCATTGGCAATTTGGTCAAAATCCTGCATGGAACAAAAGGAGAATTACTCTTAGATGTAGTGGTGAGCATTGATTATGAATGAAAAATGTGGGTCCTATAAACTGTAAAGATACAAAGCATTGTGAAAGTAAGTGTGCAGTCAGAATTAAAGTTGAAAGAAAATGGTGAATGATAATATTATGAAGCTGTGGGTCACGTAATATATAATAGTGAATTTTTTGTTTGCTATACCATGTATTTAGTTAATTACTATATTTACCCAATTATAAGACCCTCAGGTGTAAGATGACCAGTCCAGAGGCAGACTTTAAAAATAATTTTATTAAATTGCTATGTACAGTGCTCCCACATAACAATGGCACATCTCTTCTTTCTGTTTTCCCCTATCAGTTATAATTCCATTAATGTTTTATTCCTAAATATACTACAGTCATTTGGTTGTCACTATCTTGGTTGTCCTTTGGGACATAATTTGTGACTGCTTACTTGGCTGAACTCAGAATAGTGTTTTGAGATTTTAGTCTTGTGCTTAAAGATGGAGATGACAGTTTCCTCAGGAACATTTGTAACCACTTCCAAGACCACTGATGTAAAACCTGAAAGAAAACTTCAAAACTCATTCATAGTAAAGTTAACAAAATAAAGAAGATTGAAAAAAAAAGTACATACAGAATCATAAAAAACATCTATCTGTGAATTCTCATTAACAGAGGCCATTTTAGATATTGAGGCATGGAAAGGATAGGTCACAGCTTTGTACTGGTGCAACATAGGATCCAGTGGTGGACTTTCGATGATTTCATAACAGAGAATTTCTTGAAGAGTTGAATAATTATCACATGCTTTGTGCTACAGATTTAGTTACCTAATGTAATAGTTTTCTGATTATTGACTACAATTTTAATCTTTCTTGTGGAATGAGACCGACAGTTTCATAATAATTAGATATATAGTTATTGAAGTTTCCTTGCAGTTATGAGCTGGGTATTGCTCCAAGTGAGAAACAGAGATTCAAGTACTTTTATGTCTAATATTCCAGTGGCACCCAGTGAGACCAATTATTGCATCAATCTCAAGTGGTGTTGTGTCTGTGTGGGCTCAGAATCAGGTAGAGAACTGGTCAGCTTTTGCCCCAGACTTCAAGGAACTTGACGAGAATGTGGAGTATGAAGAGCGTGAATCAGAATTTGATCTGAGTGATGAAGATAAATCTGTTGAGCTTGGCCCTGAAAAACAGGAGGATGACTTGGAGGTAAAATGAAATCCAAAATCTACTTAACCCCTGCAACTCAGCTATCTTCAGAATGGCCACCTATGTTGATATATTGTTATGCTTATGAGTGTGTTAAACTGTTACTTGTTTTTCCTTTACATTGTCTCATGTATAAACCAATTTTTTCAGTGACATGTGTGTTAGCATCTGCTCTTTACTTTATGAGGGGTCCACAATGGCCGCACGGTCTGAGGCGTGGGCCTTGTGCCGCTTGGTCGCTGTGACCGTGGGTTCGAATCCCACTCAAGCCATGGATGTTTTTCAGCGTTTTTCTGTGTTGTGCTGTCCTGTGTACAGGTAGAGGCCTTGTGACGGGCCGATCCCTCGTCCAAGGAGTCCTACCGAATGTCTATAGATCAAGTCAACAATAAGTTGGGATCCGCAGTGCTCAGGCACTTGAAGAACGGGTCGTTCCCAGTATCTAGTATCTTTACTTTATGAATTGTTTATTGTATCCTTTATTGTTACTGGCTGGCACAAAATCTTTATTATTTAAAGTCAGAGTTTGTGTACTTACACTCCCAGGAGGTGGTAGTACTTTGCACATGGTGTGCCCTAACACCTTACAGGAACAGGGGAGAGTATTATTTACTCAGAAATTCAACTTATTGCACTCTGTGAAATAATGTACAGTGTGTCCACAAAGTCCCTTCGGGGTTTTGAAAAATTGTGGCTTGCAAACAAATTGGGTAGCCACATGCGGTTTGCGGCAGATTACAGTTAAACTCTGGAAGATGGTGCCCCACCTCATTGGGGTCTGCAGGTACGCACATACCTAGACAGGACATTTCCAGGAAGATGGATCGGCAGAGATGGTCCAATGCCTTAGCCTCCACGTTCACCAGACATAACACCACTGGATTTTTTTCCTGTGGGATTATGTCAAGTGCAATGTGTTCCGAACACCAGTTAACAGACTTGATGACCTGAAGACCCGTATCAGGAATGCGATCTCGGCTATTCCAGTGGACATGCTCCACAGAATATGGCAAGAGCTCGAATATCATCTAGATGTTCTCCGTGCTACCAAGGGAGCCCACATAGAGGTCTACTGAGGTCAGTAAAAAACTTACAGACTTTCACTGTAATCTGCCGCAAACCGCATGTGGCTAGCTCAATTTGTTTGCGCGCCACAATTTTTCAAAACCCCGAAGGGACTTTGTGGACACACTGTACTACATAGCACACTGGACACACTTTTCTGAAAGTGCATGCCTACTACATTCTTTGTGGTGGTATAACATGTGTAAACAATCACACTCTATTAGAACCCACATTGGTTACATATCCAAAGGGCCACACTGGATGGCATTTGTTGACATATCAGTGTTGAACACTGAACATTGGTCACAGCAACCACTGATGATCATACTAAATTCCTCTAATTTGATGACAATAATTAATTGTAGCAAGCAGTAACCATTGCAACAAGGCATTTGAAATTGCGGGGCATTGTAGTCATGTATACAAATGTAATACAGGAGATTTTTGGGGTTAAAAAATATTAACCCTGTGAATGCAAATATTTGCAACAATCTTTTAAAAATAAATGTAAATGATTCTGTATGAAGTTTGAAACTGTGCCATCTGTCTTTGCATTTTCAGCTTTACCTGTAATTACTATACAGTATTTTTTCTCCAGTACAAAATTCAATAGTGCTTTAAGTTAATTGTTGCTGTTCAGGTTGATGTATCAACAATAGAACCGGTAGCTGCTTTCTGCAGTTCAGATGAGGAGACTGAAGATATAGGAGCTCTCCAGTTTCTGCCAATTGCTCCTGAGGTGGAGGACCCAGAGGAAGGATGGGGTGCACCTCCTGGAACAGCACCCCTTTCTGACATGCAACTAGATGACAAGCAGCAGCGCAGCAATAGCTCCAAGGAAAATAACTCTCCTGCGCCAAAACGAAGGAAATTCCGATCTTTTGACATTCAACTCCATGGTGCACCTACTGATGGTTAGTATTTCAAGACCTGCACAAGGTTATTGGAATTGCAGCAAATGGACATGCCAAATTTGGACTACAGTGGCCCAATTTAAATTGATTTTCATTAGTGCCATAGGTAATGTGTCTATTATATGTTAGATATTCTGCATCACACATACTTGAATGACTGAAACAGTGTCAGGACAAATAGTTTATTTGCTGCCCTATGTTGGGCAAAATGTGAGATGTTTAAATTTAAATGAAAGAATTCTCTATTAATGTTTGTTACAAGCACTGTGTTCTCAAACATATAAATAATAAGGGAGGAAAGAAGTATAAATATGAAGATACTAAATTAAATACAGTAGAACTTTTGTAAGCCTGGGAACTAAGTTTTCACCATCTCTGATGAAATTTCTACTTGAAATTTACAGTATTTTAACTCGCATACTGAACAGAGACATCATACTAAAAGTATATTTTTATGGAGCTACAGGAAAGATGTTCTAGAAGTCGGTCCCCATTGAGCTGCTACTAATGTTGCAACACATTTGAGTTGAGAAGCATTAAATTTATGTGCAGAATGTATGGCTTTTGTATTAGTTCAAATTGAATGTTATGCCCGCCTTCTCCAGTTATTTTCTCATGTAATAAGTTTTGCTTTCCACCTTTGCCTTAGAATATGTCATTAAGATGGCCCAAGAAAACAGGCTGTGACTGGAATTGAATGGGACATACCAGTTTCTGGTCAATGCTGGTGATGTTAATTTACTGGGAACGACCCGTTCTTCAAGTGCCTGAGCACTGCGGGTCCCAACTTTTCATTGGCTCGATCTATGGACATTTGGTAGGACTCCTTGGGCGAGGGATCAGCCCGTCGCAAAGCCTCTACCTGTACACAGGACAGCACAACACAGAAAAACGCGGACAAACATCCATGACTTGAGTGGGATTCGAACCCACGGTCCCAGCGACCAAGTGGCACAAGGCCCACGCCTCAGACCGCGCGGCCACTGCGGACCCCAGAAGTTAATTTATTGGTCACAAATATAAATATAATAACACAATTTCTATTAGATGGTAGTAAGGAGGCTGGTCGAGAAGTTAATGTGGAGAAAACTATGTGTACCTCATATGTCTTCACCAGACTGTAAGACAAAATCATGATATAGAAACAGCTAATAAATCCTTGACAATTCTGTAGCGCAGCATCCCAGTGTGTAATCTTCAGATACTTGACGTTTGCTCTCTCACCCCTTTTTACACACACTTCCTAAGTGTTTATCGAACTTCATGTTTCAGACGTGTGCCATTTTAGTAATCAAAACATTTCATTTTACACACTTAATAATTTAGAAAATATTTTATATCAGTTGACTAACAAGAATGATTGGAATTCTTGGGTTTTAAAAACATGAGTGCAGGAACTATGTAGACACACTGAACTTGAAGATAGGTGCACGCATCCAAAATTTGTACTTCACTAAACACTTGGGAATTGTGTTTAAAAAATGATGAATGAACATATATCAAGAATCCTTGAAAAATGTGACGGAGTCCACATATTTGGAGACAACAATAACAAATAAAAAGTGCATCCATGAAGAAATTAAGAGCAGATTAAAACCCACAAATGCTTCCTACCATGCAGTTTAGAATATTTTATCTTCCTGTCTGCTATAATAAAATGTAAAAACACAGAAAACTAATTTTATCTGTTGTTTTGTGTGGGTCTAAAACATGATACCTCACATTTAAGGAAGAGCACAAATATAAGGTGTTTGAGAACAGGGTGTGGAGAATTGTTGGACTTTAGATATATATAGCATTATATCCCGTTCTTATTACAGGCATAAATTTAATCAGATCAAAGAATTTAATTCTTGCTGCACACACAAAATTGTTATTCTGGCTATGGTTGTGGAACATGTTTCTCCTTTATGGACAAAATACGCACAACTGGAGGATATTGTTTTAGAGTATTTCAAAAAAGTAAATCATTTTTTAAATTATTTTTAATCTGAGCAAGGGCCCCTGATTTTGTAATTTGCTCTTAAAGTCTTTACAGAGCCTGGAAATTAAATTGCATGAACAAGAATCTTGAAAGACATGTTGCCATGGCACATAAAATTTTCATGATAGAACCTAGAATCTTATATATATTAATCTGATGGCTTTGTATCTTTGCATGATTATGTAACATTTTCAAAGTCACGTGTGTGTGTGTGTGTGTGTGTGCGCGCGAATGTACACACAGTGAAAACCCCCATTTAATGTTCTTTAATTTAAGGTTTTCACTCATTGAATGAAAAATGTCAATTTCCTCCAAATTCATTGATCTCCAAATAAACCACAAATGGGGATTTGACTGTATTCAGAAACCTATATTTTTAGAAAATGTTTGTAGGCCTGTATATATATCTGTATGATATTATATGATTTGTTTCAGAACTTCACCCATTACTGAGCAACAGGGCCAAAGATAAACAACAGTCTGGAGGAAAGAAAGCTGCTGGTAGGCCACGGACTGACGACAGAAAACGATCTAAATGAATCAAAATTGAAACGTGTTTAATAATTTGTAACAGATTCTTTAATCTCGTGGTGGAACGCTTCAAGTCCTGCCCTGCTGTAGTGCCATGAAGATGCACATCGTGTACTGCTTACTCCAACATCATATGATGGAAATCTGAGGGAGTGTAACTGATGAATAAAATGTGAAAATACTACAGTGAACTTCAAAGGAAATATTGACATAATTGAATGTAGTTTAGACAAGAATTTTGAGGTTACTCACTTAATAAACTTTCCAAGTGTTTCTAAATATTGTTATAATGATTCCTATTAACTTCATTAGTAAGGCCACATCCAAGTCTGAATTTGTTCTGTGATTCATGATGCCACTCAGTAGAAAGTAAAATAGCAATGGCTTAAGTTTCCTCTCAAGACAGAATTCCAAAGTTCTTAAAAATGAAAGTAAAGGAAAATGCCATGTAGGAGACTGAGATAAAGATGGCAACAGCAGGTTAGAAAAGATGTTGCACATCACAAATTCATCCACCAGATCAGACTGTCAATCAGCAGTATTATACATGTATCTACAGAGAAATTCCTGACAAATGTTGAAATGCAGACTGGTTTGTTCATTGTGATGATGCATACCTTGTATGTCCAACATTTAATGCATGGAAACAAAATGGCTGTGGTCCTCCACCCTCCTTACTATCCATACTTGAGTCTTGGGCATTTTTGTTTCCAAAGATGAAGCTGTTGCTAAACTGCAATCAAAGGTTGTGTTGCATAATAACACTGACTTGTTCTTGATCATTTGTTTATGATAATGCAGTGCTGTAAAAAGTGGGCTAAATTGTGGTTGAGAAGTCAGACTGGTGAACTACTACTAGCAATTAATGTGTGTTAAGACTGGCGTACTTCCTGAAACTAGGCTACAGCACTGACAAAAAGAAAACTTCAATAATACAGCTTCAGTTGTCTTCATTCATTATGTTAATAGTTGATACACTACATGTGAGATTTGAGATATTTATTCATGATTGTGGTTTTATGGGTTATGGCACCCTATAATCATGGAGGTGGTTACCCATCTTCATTAATCTACCCTGATGATGGAGGTGAAAGTTGCTGTGAAATGTAGGAAACCACCTATAAGAATATATGACATCATCCACAAGATCACAATCCTGCAATTTTTCTGTAATTGTAAGGAATGGTTGACTCAAATTGGACAGTGGGAGCACTCCTTCATTAATTCATTCATTAAGACACATTTCAAATCATCTTATTCTGTTATTTCATTTTTTCTAGTGCAGGGATACATATCAATAAACACTTCATCACACATAAGAAGAGGAGTGGAGTGTTCATGTTAACTGTGTTGGCCTGAAAAGCAAAAATAAAGTCTTCTGTCTTACTTTCATGGTTCACTGGTATATCATACACTGGAACACAGCAGAATTGATCAGATGAATTGCATTATAAGCCAGCTAGTTAAGGTTTATGTTTGTGGCACTGATTCCAGAAGGGAACATTTTCATCACGGATCCCTTGTGCCCAAAACAATAAGAGCACTAGCATATGTAGTGAAATCATTACAGTGAAAATGTGTCCCACATTTCCTAACATTCAAACTACAAAGTACTGAAAAACTATGCACTGGTCACTATTGCTGGGAAGGTTAAAAATGCTTCTCAATTAAAGAATGGATCATTGTTGGTAGAACTGCACAATAAAAAGCAAGCTCAATTACTGTTAGAAGCTAATCTCCTCAGTTCATACATATTGAAAGACACATCCCTCATCCTGATTCTCTGGGCAGGATAACAGAGGAGGAAACAGTCTGCCTTATGTTTCAAAAGCTTGATAAGAGGGACCATATGGTGGACTTAGAATACCAAACACAGTATTCCTGACAGCAACCTGTGGCTGTCTTCTGCTGTCAATGGGATAATATATGTGATATGCCCGTCTTTACATCCCAGATTGTCGACGTCGCTATTTTCTATGGTTCCCTTAGCATGATACCATCGAATGCCGGCTACAGGTTGATTTTAATCACATGTCACACTGGACTTTGGGCAGCAGCCTTTCTTTCTGTACAGCCATGACTCATGGTGTAAGCCTACATTTCACGTGCTTGTGATACTACAATGAAGATGACTGTCTTCTGGTTTCGTAGCGCAGAAGACAGCCTTCGAACACACCGCCATGAAAACATCGTATCCCACAAGAAAGTAATGTTCCATTTTAACCTCTCCATTCTCTGCTCTAAGATATGTAAACTAGCAGCTTCATAGCCGGTAGCGTTACTATCACCTTTTCAGTAAAGACTCCGTGGAGTTTACTAATCTCAGCTAAATTCCCTTCGTTTTTTATTTTCAATTTCTGTAACAATTTATTACCAGCAAAGATAATTTCTACTGCATATATAATTTATAATGATGGTGTCGAATTCATTATTATAAATCCATGTCCGTATTCTAAAACATGTATTCATTTTATGTGTAGTGGGATGGGTTTACTTGAAAAGAACAATATATTTGAAGGCAGTGCATTTTCACATCCCGAAAACAGAACTTGTTTGCACGACAAATATTAACTAATGGGAACAGTTTGGCACACTATTTAACACAGATTAAGCAACCACATAGATTGACTGCAATGAAGATGACTATTCAATGTACATTTATGCACCTTGCGTAAAATGTTATTATGTGGTACAAGTTTTGAATCAACGGTATTTTAAAATGCATTGTGGGTTACATTCTGAAGTCTTTGTGGAACCGGGAATTGTGGGTAATTGTTGTTGATGTGAAACGGTTGAAGAATTTTATAGTAATTGTAATTGTTATGTTTATTTGTATAACGTTTCTGTGGACGTAAATTATAAGTACAGAAGACGAGTCAATAAAATGTAGTGTATTAGTTGTGCCTTCCGTATGTTGCGATAATGGTGTTAGTTTGGTTCTTGCGTATAGGCACTGGATTATGTATAAAATTTGTGTTTATCATAAGTTCAGAAATAGTATGCAAATTTGATTAGTCCTCAACTTCAAATGCTTCAGCATAATCTTCCACGGGATTTTGCTTGTATATAACATGTTTTCACAAAAGTTTGTAACTACAGAGATAGTCCATACGTTTTCGCGGCTAGAGTTCAATACTTCACTCCTGCATTTGGGGTGAGCAACGTCGAATGAGCGTTACACATCACCCTGAAGATGGCATTTGCAGTGTTACCCTTAACGTTGGATAATACTGAACATTCGACGCTGCTGACCCCCGAAAGCCGAAATTACACATTGATAAAATTGTTAACGGATAGGAGTGTCATTCCCGCTTTTTATTAGGGGTGTGAGGTCTTGAGAACAGCCCCTTTAAGGGCTTACATAATTATTTATATTTTCTGTAAGTAACTGGTATACTTTATGAAGTCAAAGCCTTTCAATTTTTTTTTTTTTAAATTTGTTTGTCTAGTCAGATTCAAGCAGGGAACCTTTAAATCAGAAAGACATAAAAATGGTTGGAAAATGAAAGGAATACCTGCTTCCTTCGTATTTATACCCTCCCCAATACAGTGATAATGTAAATGATAGTAATAACACTCACATTTAGCTCATTAAGAAAATGTTGCTGGACTGTGTATACCTTACAGACACATTACAATTACATGAAGCAAACTGTTTTCTGGACATTATCCATCGCCCAAGATTAAATAAATAAAATCAATAAAAATCACGACGTTTTGGAGATGGGAGTCTATCTCCGTCTTCAGGTAAAACCTACTCTGTTGGGCCCAATCGATAGAGCTAATCCCATTTCATGATGAACTTATAAACATTTTTAGTATTCTGTCTTATTGTAAATTTAGTACAGTTTGTTATTTTACATCAGAATCTTAATATTCTTAAGTTAAATATTTAATTTCAGTGCCCTCTGAAATGCTGAAGCATTTGTTGTGAGGACTAATGAATTATATCTCAAAGGATGATGAGAGGCCTTGATTATATTATCATTATTACTTTTATTATGCGTCATTAGCTCTGTGATTGTGTCTCATCTCATAAGTCTCCTTTTAAGCAATTAGACATCTCTATATAGTGCTGAGAATCTGTGATCATATTTGTTCAAACAAATAAGACATAGAAAAGTCAAATTTGTTCAGACAAGTAGAACTGAGCTCATATGCATCCTCATGAATGTGATGTTTAACATTTCCATTAATCTATGATGTTACTGAACTGCCGACTTCTGTGTTTACTGCATTATAGATCTCTTGGTGTTTAGGTGAATAGCACCTCTCCTGTATACCTTACTTAGAACTTTCATATGAAGTGTAAGTATGGCTGTTTCAACTGCCATGGATGATTTATGGAAGAGCAAGAACTATATATTTGTCCAGTAGTATGAATTTGATTAGTTCAGGATAGTTCTGCTTGTTTGGCATATGGCTGTTGTGTTCTCCAAAAAGCTGGCATCTCTTCATGATAGCTGGGAAGATGAGTACATCTTCATCCTGTAAGCAGTGTCCATCAACCCAGTATCTGCTTCAAAGTATGTAGTGAAAACACTGACGATGGAATGCAGTTGTATTGCTGTGGAGAGACTACTGCTGCAGAAAGGCATCCCATTACCGGCTCGTGATGATGGTTGATTTCATCTACAGATTCATGGCACTGCAGTGGATTTTCCGTTGGCAGCAGCATTCCGTCCGTCCGTTTGCCAAGTTGCTGCAACATGTGTCAAGCATCTTCGCGTTGCAATGACATCGTGTTCGGTTTTACGGAATCTGTGGTTCCTCGAAAGCCACCGACCACATTCGGAATTGAAACACGCATTTCAAAGAAGCCACATTATTATACCGTACCAGAAATGGCTTCAAGGCTGTTCGGTTTCCGTGCTTTGTCATCATTGCGACTTCGCATTATCATACCGTTCCAGAAATGGCTTCAAAGCTGTTCGGTTTTCGTGCTTTGGCATCATGCGACTGCTGTAAACACGGTTCGGTTCGTTTGGTTTTGTGATGCCAGTTATCGGGTGTCGTGGAGCTTTTCTTGAATTGAAATCCAAGCCCTTGAGATATGAGGAATCTAGAAATCGAGGTATGGATGTCAGTGCAATGTTGTTATAATCAAGGTAGGAGGTCCTTGAGCAATAGAAGGTATAAACTAAAAATGAGAAACTTTCAAAACATTTTACTTGTTTTAACTTGCTTGTCAAGAGAATGAGTGGTAGAGGATGGTATCATGCTTTATCTTAGGTATATAGTTATTTAGTTGTGCATATTAATAATCAATCTTGCCACAGAAGGAGGATAACTAATTCACATTCTTGCCCCAAACAATGCATATTATTAAGATGGCTGTCTTCTGGGTTGTCACACTGTATAGTCTGGTAGACTCGTTACTGCCTCCATCATCAGGGTGAAGACTGTCTGATGATGGAGGCAGCAAGGACCTCACAAACTCTGGTTAACTTCTGTCAGACTACACAGCGTTACAACCCAGACAACCCATCATTATACTCACTGGTGTGAGAACCTCAAATCCTACTTAATGCAGATTATTTTCAGTATACAGAGAGATGCTAAACTGTAATCCATCAAGAAGTGGTGTTCCCCCTTTTTGTGGCAAGATCTTCCATTCTCTGTTTTGTTTCTGATTTTTTTTTATATTTTAATCATATTACAAATTTAGTAAATCTGAATATTACACATTTTACATTGAGCTGCCTTTTATATTGCAGAGTTAATGATAAAGTGCATGCAGTTTCATATAATGTGAGGTTCAAGTACAGTATCTATATTAATGAGTGAAATCCTTAATGAAGTGATAGAATATTTCTTGGATCTTTACTGTAGTACTTCTATTTAACTCCGATTTCAGGATTTAGTTCAGTGTTAACTTCATCTGTGTTCAACATTCACACTTAATGTATGGTAAAACCACTCTTAAGTAACATAAATGTTAATTTTAATGTATTCTGGTTTACAGATGTACTGTAAATGTTTGACTAAGCACCAGGGCTGAAATAGTAATGTGGGCTTGAATTCGAGCTGGGTATTAATACAGATATTGCAATAGTGGTCAAATCTTATATTGCAGTCTGTTACTGGCACAGAACTTACAGGTCCAGAGTAGTCGGGAATGTACTAGTTATATTTGTCTTAGGAATCTGATTATACCAGTATTAACAACAGATGATTTTTAATGAAATGATCTAGTTTTTCATACATTTGTTAATATATCCTAATTTAAGTATTTTATTATATATTTAGTTCTAGCACTTAAAGTACATCATGGGACATTGCAGGTATTGTAATCACCAGGGATGATGCCGTTTGAACATTCATTACCATAAAGATTATGTCTGCTTGAAAAGAGACTTACAGTGTGCCATTAGAAACTAAGTCCTTTATTTCCCAGGAAAATTGGTTTAGTAATCTTATAAAATATTCTATTATTCATATTATGTATTAAATGTTTATTGTTAGGAAGGGACATTGCAAATTCGAATGTTCTATAAAACATTGAAGGACTCTTGCTAAACTGAAATGTCTTCAACCGTCCACAGTATAATTCAGACAAATGAATACGTAATTTCTGCACTTCTGACCAAAGATGCTTAGGCTGAGCTGTGGAACAGTTGATTTACAGAGGCTATGAAAATGTGAACACAAGCAGGAGTTCATGTAGTTCTGTAGAACAAAATTCTAAACCTGGTTCTACTTTGTATTTGGGAGGTCCTAGACTTGAATCTCAAACTAATGACTGGCTGCCCTGACTCGGGTATTTCTCTGCTTTTTTTATAGTCCTTCAAAGCTGGGATAGAATCTGAAAATAATGTGACTGCTTTCTTCCACAGTCTGTTCCGTTCATCAGTTGCAGTCATCTTGCCATTTGACCTTGTATAAAGTTGACAAGGCTTTAAACTAGTAGCTGTTTTTTGGGAAAATACTATGCTGAAGTTGACTGTCTTCTGGGTTGTAGTGCTTTGTAGTCTAGTAAACGTTTACCAGCATTTCAGAGGTCCTTGCAAAGACAATGGTAAACTTTTACCAGATTACATGGAGCTACAACCCAGAAGATAGTCATCTTCAGACTCACCACTGTGTAAATCTCATCCTAAATATTATGCTATTTATTGAGTTCCTGTAATATAAGGCCACAGACTTGCCATATATTTGAAAGCTCTCTAAAGTAAGCAGTCTGATGTTTGAGATTTGAGGTTCTCGTGGCAGTGAAGGTGATGTTCTTACAGGTTGTGGTACTGTGTTTGCTCATAGGTAGATGCCAGTGTTTCAGAGAAGTGACAGTATCTACCTGTGTCCACATGGCATCACAATCCAGAACATCATCAAACTGGTATTTGTATGCCTTCAGTGTTACAGAGTTATAAAGCCATGAGGCATCAGAAGTTGATGAAAATATCAAACTTACGATATAATTATGTGATGTAACTGTTTCAGTGTTCAAATTCTGAGGGTGCAGTATGTCCTCATGGGAGAGCTCCTCCCGCCGACGCAATCCACAGTCCACTTCATCACGACTTCGTATGGATTCATACAGCACTACCAATAGGTTGAGCCGAAACAGAGGTGCAAGTTTTTTCCTCTTGTTTACATTTTTATAACTACTCATTCATCGCACTGATTTAAAAGTCACACACACCTGATAATAAAGCCCTCAAGTGACATGTAACTTTAGGTTTTGGTTATGCATGTTACATTTTTATGGTTGGAAAGCAGTAAGAGTTCTTTTGTTAATATTCAGTGACATCAGAAAAGTTGACCAATAACACCAGACAGTTCAGTTGTTATGGTTATTTGCAACTGTAATCAAATTGTGGTAATGACATTTCCTGTGCATCTTATAAAGTAGTTGTACGTTTCAGGTGTTATAACATTTTTACACCACATGGAGTATCATTAACATTGTAGAATTGTAGACGGTGCAGTCGTGTGCTACATGTGAGGGTGTTTCAAAAAGTAACAGCAAATTAAATATTTTTAGATACAAATAATATGTCATTTTTCTACATAATCACCCTCATTTTCAATACACTTCTCACACCGTTGCACCAACTTCTTTATTCCATCAGAAAGAAATGTTTTTGGTTGTGCCTTCAGCCAGGAATGCACCGCCTCTTTGACCTAGTCATCATTCCCAAATCTTCGTCCTCTCAAAGCGCCCTTCAGGGGTCCAAACACATGATAATCAGAGGGAGCAAGGTCATGGCTGTATGGGGGATGCTGTAAGATCTGAAATCTCAATCTCTGAATGGTTTCAAGAGTTGCAGCAGCCGTGTGAGGGCGTGCGTTATCATGGATGACCGGAGCGTTGGTCGTCACAGATTGATATTCGCCCATTTTTAAACGCATCTACCCACTCTTGCACTCTTCTCTCGCCAACGCAGGCATCTCCATACTGTTACAGCATTCTTCTATGAATTTCACAAGGTTTCACACCCTCCGACCACAAAAATCTGATGATTGCTCGCTGCTCCTCTACGGTGCAAACAGTTGAGGGTGCCGCCATTTTGTATATGCATCCCTTCCAATTAAGAAAGCCATGCCATCTATTGGGCAGTGTCAAAACCTTCTCTAAGAATGTATCTTCCCTGCGCAGGAGTTTGAAATGCCTGGGGTATTCATTTCGTGAAATATTGTCAATTTGCTGTTACTTTTTGAAACGCCCTCATACATGTTTAAATGTGTTCTTGTGATCTTTCATCCCTCATTGGTCTTCATATTTATTTATTGCAGATAAAATATGTTGTTGACTGAGCTAAATAACGTCATTAATTCTGATGTTTACGAAGCTTATCAACAGTACCTGTATATTATGTAGAGGCAGGCATAATTTTTAATTGTTTGAGGGTAAGACAAATGTGGTAAAGTTTAATTTGAGCTTAATGATAATAGCAGACCACTACATACTAAAATGAAATCCCAATGACTGCTTTTAGTGTTCTCGTCCGATATAAAATAGTATTGAATATTTTTCGAGAATATACAGACAGGCGCATGTGACCTCCACATTGTGAATTCATTTATAGAAATGTATGCAGTGTACATTTAACATTTAAGATGGAATCAATTCTGATTGTTTGACTTGACACGTGACTAAATCCGGTTAATAATTGCTATGCTTATTAATCCATTAAATGAACATATTTGCAGTATCTCCTCCAAAGCGACGTGAACTGGACAAAGTAATGAAGAAAGCACGGCGTGATGGACCTATGCAGAGCAGTTACTGGAATAAGAAGCTCTTAGAAGTTGAAGAGAAGGACCCTAATAGGTATGTTTAGCCTGTGCTAATTGGCATTAATGCAAGCTGGAATTTGAAATGAAGGTAACAGAGTTAAAGTTCTTCCAAATTAGGGTTAAATGTTGTATTGTGGATAGTTTTTTTTTCCAGAATCTGGTTTAATGTTATTGCAAACGGAACAGTTGTGTCAAAAATGAATTGTTTGTGTTGATGTTTATTAAAAAAATTTCTGTAGTTATGCTGTGTGTAGTATTAAATGACCAGTTAAGTGGAAGGGATTTGGAGCTATATTGGGTAAATATGTTTTGTCATCACATATTGACGAGTGTGTTATTAACTAGTTTGTTTTTGTAGGATTTCATTGCTTTTCATTGTTAGAAACATATTTTTTCAGTCAAGTTTATTATACTGAAATTTTAGTGCATAGTGTTGCATGATACGATGAATAACTGATAGGAAAAATAAAAATGGAAGTGTTCATAACCCAATTTGAAGCCCAGTCCGTAGCCAGTCACTATACCGACTGAGCTACGCCGGCTCTCGTTTACCGATTGTAGGGAATTAAAAGGTCTGAATGTCAATATGACTAATGATATGTTATTCATGCCATGTTTAATAGAAGTTTTTGTTTGGTTCAAAAGTTATTTGGCTTACTTTTATTGTATAAGGAAAGTATGTTATAAAGAACTATTTCAACCCAGAGGAAGGCCTGCTTTTCTGTTAAAAAATGTTAGGGTGGCATGGTAAGATGTGCTGCAACTACCTCAAATGAGATTCTACTCAGTTTACAAATAATTGAAATTGTATCATCTGTCAACTTCATAACATTTGCATAGAATGTGAAATGATAGAAGAAGTGTGGCATAATGTCAAGTTGTCCATCTCTTTTCATTTTCGTGATTCAGATGGCGGCACAGTGGATTCAAGGAACTGTATGGTGGTGGAGGTGGTAACTCATCACCTCATGGTTCCCGTTCTAGTCACAAGAGATCTCGTAGCCGGTCACGTGGTGCTACGCGGAGTAGCCGAACTCGAGTAAGGTCTCCTCCGCTTCCTGCAAGACCTCGATCAAGAACCAGGGAACGAGACAGAGAGAGGGAGAGATCTAGGGACCGTGACAGAGATCGAGATCGAAGACCACACACGCCCCAGCCACAAACTCAAAAGGTAGAATTATTAGTAGTTCTAAATTTAATACCTGAGGTTGCTGATCAGACTATCAGAGATTACTGAATATAATATTGCTGTAGACAACTTAAAAAAGCTTTTAGTAGTTAATTGGAATAATCGGTAATTGCTTTTGGCTGTGTATTTTCATACTGTAGCATGTAATAGGACGTGAGATGGTTGCTTACTAGTACCTAAGTAAAGCCAAAAGTATGTATGTGTAATACTGGTTGTCCAGAAATGTAAACTAGAAAATAATAGTGAACTGTAATATTTCCACATACTATTTTTTATTTGTTCAAATAGTGTACATGGGAAGAAAACAATTGTAACTTGTAATTTTAAATTTATAATTTCGTAACTAATTTTAGGTATTAATTATAGGGAGTATGAAATCTGTATGTTTGTATGTTCGTCTGTTGGTGATCCAGTGTTTTCAACACTCTTGAGTGAAAAAATGTTTATATTTTATATTAAGATGTCAGTAAAATAAGAATCTAAAAGTATTCTTTAAGGGTGGCCACACACACTACAACTTAACGGAAGGCTCACGTCTGTGAAGGCCAACCTTCCGGCAAACTGGAGCGTGTGTGTTGAATTTGACCGGAAGGTTTGGCTGGAAACCGAGCCTCCGATAAATCTGCAGTCACTTGATTTTTTCCTTGAGGTTTACAGAATGTTTACAAGTCGTAACGTGTGTGGGATGAGGGTAAAGGCAAGGCTTGTAGCATTTAGTCTTCTCAATTAGTCATCACAGCACTATACAGCCTTGTTTGTTTCGTCAGTTTTTATGTTACCATTATTGGAGTGATGGCTAACATGAGATCCTGGCCTCATGAATTCATCTCCGAATTCATTGAGTTGTACAGGTCTCTGCCTTGTTTTTAATAATAATAATAATAATAATCCGTGGCGTAACAGCCCTCTGAGAGCCAAAGCCGACTAGCTGGCTGCTGGCCTCACGTTCACATGCCTAAGCAGATGTGAACGATCATCCACCCAGATAGAGGGTGATGTGTGGTCAGCACGACGAACCCCCAGCCATTGCTAGTTTTCATGACCGGATTACGCTACCCATTTTAGATCCCCAGTTTCCTCACGATGCTGGGTTGGCACCGATCGAAAATCTGAGGAGAAATTTCTTTCCCTGAGACTCGAACCAGCACACATTCCATTTCACCGGTCCAAAGCATGTACAATGTGAAAAGCAAGCATTATTCCAACAAGCACTTGAGAAACTCTGCGTATTTGAAGCTTGTAGAAAAAAATGCAAGAAGTGGATGGTACTGCAACAAACGATACTGTATTAAAGTGGATCAACAATATGCACAGTTCTTGCAGAAAATAGTTGAAGAAAGTGGCACGGTGTAAAAGAAGTGGCACAAGCAGAGAATTATACAAACCATCTCTTATGGTATTTCCACGTGTTGGATTTTCTATACGACCAGGAAATCCCCAGAGGCAGCATATCCAACATGCTGATTGATGAGAGTTGTACAGAAGAGGAGAATGAGGTAAGTATGAACAAATTATATTGGTAGCAAACAAATATATATTTTCAGACAATTTATTATAATAACATGTAGCTATCCATAAATTAGAAACCCCAATTTTCAATGGGGACACTTCTCTCTCTGCAAAATTCAATTGTTTTTAAAATATTCCAGAAATAACTCTCGCACCTGTTTACCTTCTTCACTGCTGTTGATTATGTCCTCTCTGCATTGGTGTGAATACTTCTGAACTACTTGAACTTGCTCCATCATCACCGTCACTGAGAAAGTCGCTGCAGTAAGAAGTGGGGCATTTTTTGCGCAGAAAGTTATGCAAGGCGCAAGCACCCATCACGATTGATTCGGCATTATCTAATGAGACCCCAAATGCTGTATGAAACACTTGAAACCGGTTGGCCAGGATTCCAAATACATTTTCTATAATTTGCCTAGCACTGCTTAAGCACTTATTGAAATGTGTGTGGTCAAGATTCAAGTCCTTTTCACTGTACGGTTTCAAAAAATCTTTTCGAAGGGCAAATGCTTCATCACCAATGAAAATGTAAGGAAGATTATTGTTGTCATTAGCAGGTGGTAATTTCAATTTACCTTCCACTAGTGCTTCGTAAAATGTTGTATTTTTGATAAAACCACCGCCCGAAATCCTTCTGTTCCAACATCAAACAAGATAAACTCATAATTGCTATTAGCGATTGCCATCACAACTATTCTGTGAAATCCTTTGTAATTCCAAAAATATGACCCACTTCCATGTGGGGGAACAATTCAAATGTTTCCTATTGACTGCGCCCAGACAGTTTGGAAATTGCAGTCTTTTCTCAAATTGCAATCCAATTTCTTTCCATTCTTCCTTCGATTCAGGAAACTAAAAGAAAAGTGTATTAAAATGTATATTCTGTTGGTTTTTGTTTTATAAAAGAAAAGTTCATTAACGTGTATACTTCTTTCAGGAAGAAATTAAAAGCAACGATGCAGCTGAATCGCAGCCGCCGTCACCACCAATACTGAATCCATTTCTTTCTCCAAGTGCGTCAAATACGCCTATATCATTAGATAGCAGCACATCGTCTACAAGCGGCAGAAAGAGGAAGATTCAGCATACCAATAAACAGGACATGGTACTGAACCTGGTAGCAGATAGGCTGCAGAGTTGGTAGCATACTCCAACTACGGTGTGCATATTGCTGAAGAACTTGGTAATTTACCACCTATGATGGCTGCCTTCTGCCAGAAAGTAATTAATGATGCAATTTTTGAAGCCAAGTGTTGTAATCTGAACAAAAGATCAAGAATAGTGACTGAACAGGAAGAAATATTTTTTCAACACACGATGCTACACTCGCAGCCATCAATAGATTCCTGACAACAAGAATCTTTGACAACCTTGACAGGAACTTCCTTTCAACATTTTACACTGAATGAATGAATGAATGAATACCTTCCATTACCCTCATCCAACACCGCTTTACACAGCTTATATTTCAATAAATATTTTTGTTCCAGTGTAATTGCAGATATCCAAATAAATGTTTATGGCTTACCTTGCAGTATTCTTTTTGAAGAACCTTGTAAATGGCTAAGCATGTTTCTGGAATAACTTTCCGTAGTGCTTGTGCTGATTTGCCACCGAGAACTTTCAAACCTCGTAATAGTGCTTGTGCTGAAATTGCCACCGAGAACTTTCAAACCTCGTAGTTTCTTCTAGTGGCCATAAACCTCAGGGTAGCGCACAACCGTTCATGCGGAGAAATTGCTGTTCTCAATATGGTATCTTTCTTCCCGATAACTGGAGAAACTAAGTTTAACAGCTCCAAATATGTGTCCTCATCCATTCGCAGGTAGTTATGCCAGTCTGTCGGCTCTAACCGAACTTCATTCAACAAATTTATGTGAGAATGTTTTGATCTATCTAACCAACTTCTGACCCATTTAGAACATTTCAGCTTTCTTTTCTTTTTCAACATTGAAGAAACAGCAAGACCGATTAAAACCACATCATCTTCACTGAACATGTAGCATCAACTGAAGAATAAAAGACTGAGCACAAAACTGCCACAAAGTCTGTACGTGTGTGGAGTCTCAGAGGTTTGAGGCTTACCTTCTGACTTTAATCTTGGAAGGCAGGCCTTCCAGTAAGTCGTAGCGTGTGTGGCCACCCTAAAACCATTTCATCTTGTCAGCATATCCACATTACATAAAAGTCTAGCATAAAACCTTCATTTTCAATGGTTGTGAGACCCAAACGTAAAATTATAGTGCCATTTTATAATTTTTCAGTCTTCAAGTAGCCAGTCTGTAGACTACAAACTACAGAAAGCAATCTTTACTCTAATACCAACCACCTTCCAGGTCAAATATAAAAGACCTATCTTAGATCAAAGGGTATGGTAATGATGCTGCTTGGTCAGAGTAATTGCACATCTAAATGGAGCAATCGTGGAACAGTGGTTAGCAGGGGAAAATGAAAGAACTTGTGGAAAAACCTGCTCTAGTACCACTTCATCAGCCACATATCTTCCTTGGAGTAACCTAGGTCTCTGTGATGACAGTCCAACCTGAGCTATAGCATGACCACAACATAGCTTGTTTATCTAAGTGCTTCTTTCCTGTCTTATTTAAGTACTGAGTGGCTGTAAAACATATGTCTGATAAATAACAAGCATTTTGAACCAAATCTAAATCTACGTTTTGTCCAAAATATGTGCACACAAACAATCCTTTGCAATTTCTTCTGTAGGGTGCTTTCCTTTGATTCCCATATAACTGTTGTCTCCATATGCTTTACTTTTTGTCCTTCCATTATTATTCAAGTTAAATTATCATGTTTAAGTTTTTTTTTTTAGATATTGTTAACTTATTGTCCTTCAAAGCAGTACTGAGAGGGAATTTTGATTGCAGTATAATTTTGGAGCACAACTGTGTTTCAGCCCCAGTCACAGCAACCAAGACGACGTACGCCCAAGATGACATCACTGACACCTAGCTCCCGTTCACTCAGCTCATGCTCAGACGAGTCTTGTTCTGTATGCTCACCTAAAGGCAACAGGAAGGTAGTGAATTCACCGGCACCTGTGTCTAGTAGAGCTAGACAGCCAACGCCTCGGTCTAGGTGTGTGTGTTGGATGAGTTACCAGTGTTTTATTAACACGGTTTACACATCGTTAAGTTCTTATTTTTCTTCTTATTACTTATTTAAATATGGTATACCATATTGATGCACATCACACTTTTTACTCACAATATGGCTTCAAATGCACCTTCTTTATGGTAACGTATTTCTAGTATCTAACCCACTAGTTAGATAACTGTGCACCAAATCCATACAAAAATTTAGAATGGCAGAACTTGAAGGAAATAGTACTGTAACAATAAATCACTGGTTAACATGCTGGATTCCTTGTCTGAAGTATGGATTTATTACTCCCATGATAATTACAAATAATTATTTGGGTATGGTAGGTCTTTACAGTTACTAATCACAAATCTTGCCCATTCAGTCTTCTGCCTAGTCTCCACACTTGTATTAATTGTTCACCTTTGAGGTCAGACACACTCCACACTGTCTTTCTTTCCCACTGCACATTTCTGTGTAGCTCTTTCAATAACTAACTGCTTTAACAAACCATCCCAGAATTTGCTGGGAGGGACTGAAGAAAACAAAACCCCACAGTCAAGAGGATACTAAAGTCACATCATCATGATTTCTAGTTGCAGGCCTCATGCAAGAAAGTAAAAAATCTCAGATGGTGCTGAATTCAAATTGCTGCCAAATAGCTACGTATGAAATTTCAAGAAAATGCAGTGAAAATGGTTGGAAATATTAAAAAAAGTTACATGCAAAACCATAACTTGTGGCATGTGATATTGATGAACTAAAACATTTATGCAAAGATTCCAACATAGCGAAGATTTCTGTCTTCTGGGTTGTTGCGCTGTGTAGTCTGGTTGATGGTTTACATCGACCACACTACACAGTGTAACAACCCAGAAGATAGAAATCTTTATACTCACCGCTGTGAAAACCTCAAATCTTACATTCCAACATAGCATTTTATGAAAATTCATCAAAAACAAGCTAAATACTTACATACAGACAATAACAAAGCTCATGTGCACTTTTCGTTGCAGATGCGCCTAATAAGACACTGACAGTAATTTCTTACATAGATTGTAGATAGAGTTCCTGGAAAATCACTTGTGCTAATCAAAACGTCCAGTAGATGTAATGGATTGGAGATCTTTCTGTGTTAATCTATGGAATGTTATGTAAACCATACAGGTGTGATTATTGATGACCACAGTCTACACTAAAATAAATTGTCCAAGTGTATTTTGTTTCATATGTATGCCTACTACCTAATTTTGTTAACTCATTGAAGTTCCCTTTAGCTGTATCACTGACCTCATTTTGAGATTTCATGTTCTCATGATGGGGAGAATGAAGATGGCTGTCTTCTGAATTATGCTCTGTGTTGTCTGGTATAAGTTTACTGAAATTTCAGAGGTTTCTTGCTGCCTCTTCATCATCCTGGTAATGTAGGCAGCAAGCTCATCTGAAACGTCGGTGAACTTCTACCAAACTACATGGCACAATATCCCAGAAGACAGCCATCTTTTTACCTCAGTTTCTTTACGTTATTTCTTTATTGATCTGTTCTGGAGCTATATCACCTAAAGAAAAATTTTCTAAACGTAAAGTTTGGGATTACTGCTCGTGTAAATAATCGCCACATAAAACAGATACAAGCCTCCTTTCAGTAGCTAGTTCTTGCGTCATTTCCTATCATATAGTCAAAATTGCATTTGTAATACTCAAATAATATAATCACAACTGGAAGTGAATAACTCACAAAAATCCCATAAGTTGATAACACTGTATCTTGACTTTTAAACAAAATCCACATTCAACTATTTTAAATTGTTAATAAATTGCTGGCATATGGCTGATATTCCAGTTGAGAAGCATTACAGTGACAGTCTGCAAAGAAGACTTATGACCAGTTCTAGTTGACATATTTTTGGGTCATTGCATTAATTATTCTGTTGTAACTCTTTTAGGTCCAGATCATTTTCTGTGCCAAGAAATCGTGCTAACAATCGATCACCACTTCCTTCAAGGAGTAGCTTAAGAAGGCAGCGTGAAAGGTCTGGACCTCCTAGTGATCCACGAGGGCCACCTCCAAACCCACCTCCGACAACACGAAAAAGTCTGAAGACCAAACGTAAAGGAAGTAGAGACAAAGTGAGTTGCTTAATTCTACCTTCTTTATTATTATGTCTAGTTTACATGGGGCATGTCAGTTTTCTTCTAACTACCGTAGATGTTTAGATGTTTGTCTGTGTCTTTCTGTGTTTTGCTGTCCTGTATAGGTAGAGGCCTTGTGATGGGCTGATTACTCGTCGAGGGAGAAACCTCCCATGTGTGAGGAGGCCAAGGTCCTTGAAGGACTGTAGGTCCAGAGATCGTTGGAAATACCATAAGGAAGATTGGTAGAATTGCACTCGTTTTGCAGTTTTCTTTACATTTCTACATTTATTCCATTTTCTGAAAATTGCTAATGCCTAATTTGTGTCAGATATACAGTTGTTCTATACAGGGCTTTAAGAATTCATAAATGTAAACTTTAAATTAAGTACTAGTGCATTTGTGGAAGAATTGTGCAGAAAAGTGTTTAACTTTATTACTAGCAAATACGTGCTAAGGATTGTCATTGCATATCCCTGACAATTCCCTTTCTGGCATTGAATCTAATATGCCGTTGATATTGCATTACATATGGAAATATTAAGCAGTTTCACATTTGTGTTCCATTGAAGCAATAGAATATGGTTTATTAGTAGAAGAGATTAAGGTAGAATTGGACAAAACTTATGCTCAATGTAGCTGAAATGTATTTGCAACATCATAGATGTTTCCCTGCCAAGAACAATGTTCTTTGCCTGTGTAGGATTTGAGGTTTTCATGATGGTTAGTTTGAAGATAGCCGTCTTCTTTGGCTATGTTTAAATACATGTATGTCTACAATCTATAGTGATAACCCTAGCAACAATTTAAAACCTTACTACCCAGCATGAACTATGAGATATAAAGCATTTTGTTGTATCTGGAAAGTTTAGTGATTTAACAAGGTTTTGGAAGTAGGTCTGTGACTTTAGATGGGTATTCATGGTAACAGCATTTATTGTGGAGGATACCATTTAAATTCATGAGTGAATATTATAAACAGTTTTGGTTTTTTATACACTTTTCTAGGCTGTATTTGCAGATATTGAGTCATAAGTAATTGCATTGATGCTATAAAATTAAATTTTGGATAATCATTCTTTCTGGGACTAGTTATTCCAACAGATTTTTATAATTTGTGTATTGTAATGGTACATAAATGTGTTCAGTTACTTGACATCTGAGATTATGTGAATAATTATGTATTGACAGCTAAAATTATATGCTGCTGGATAATGTTTCTGAGCAGTGATGAATTTGGAGATTTATCAATGATGTGTAACCATAGCATGTTTAGAACAATGGAGTGTGTGAACTGCTATGACTCTTGTGAACAGGTGAACATTTGTGAACTTCAGACATTTCAATTGCAGGTTTAGTGTTAGGCTAATCATGGAATAAAACTCACTTTCATAATTTTGACTATCATTCTTTCTATATGATTGGATTTTGAACCTCGTACTTGCAGAGTTCTAGTAAAAAGCAGAAAAGTGGTGGGAGCAAATCGAGTCGCAGCAAACGACAGCGCTCTTTACCAGTGGCAGAAGGCAGCAGTAGTCGACGACATAGTTCACCACCAGTTTCCTGTTCAGATGAGAGTTCAACATCGTCTGTGACATCTGGTGGTGGTGTACCAAAACTCACATTATCAGAACGCTTTGGTAAGATGGCACAGTGGTCTGTAGACCGAAGGGACTTGGATGGGGTGAAGAATATGCGCATTACAAAGGATTCAGATAGCTCAGATCTGAAGGTTGTTATTGAAGGTGAACGGTACCATAGAGCACTTAGTCCCATGCCAGTTAATGAACGCCGTGTTGGTGCAGGATACTTCCCAGAATCCCTCCATACTGGACCAATAGGTTTGGATGCCTGGGATGATGTTAGGGTTCGGTATAAATATTACAAAGATCGTGGTTATCTTCGTGATCTCACACTTGATGACTACATGAAGTGGGAAGAGTGGTGGTACAAATACCAGGAGTGGCTGGAAGCAGAGAGGTACTATGAGCACTGGGCAGCTGTTAGGGCTGAACAGGCTGCCCGAGGGGGAGGCAACAAGTTGTGGAATGATCAGGGCCTTAGGAAACGTAGGAGATTGTAAATTAGGATATGTTCACGTATTTGCCAAGTTTTTCTCGAATAAATTTCTGTTTATAAACGCTTTCTCATTGAGTACTGGTACATTTAGAAACAGTTTATATAACTTGAATCTGGATGTTATGAGGAAGCAATAGAGAAACACATTTGTATGCAATGAGATATTTCTTTGGATACACTATAATAGATAATGTTTCTGAATAAAATACCAGTTAAAATCTGATTTTAGTTTGCTTTCTGCTTGCCTACATTTTTCTTGTTCAGAGAATGTCTGATGATTTCATTCAGTTCATATATGAAAGATAAATACATTATGGGACACTGCATGTCTATCATCTGCTCATAATTTTCTTGGCACACGTGAAATATGTTTAATTTTGTGAGAGAGTTAAAGTGTATAGAATCTCTGCTTGGTAGATTATCGCCATTGTTTATACCTATGTTGTATTATGTTAACGAGACTGCACTGTCTGGATGTCTGGGATGTGTGTAGAAATGAATGCATTGTGTAATTTTGACAAGAAGTCTGTAGTTCAAAACCTGTTTGGAATAAATCTTTCAGATCTGTACATAGTAAGTTTTTGCATAGGATCTGAAATAATTCTTCATCTGATATTTAAAATTGTCTTGGACTGGGTTTCGTGATAATACTCCTTCTGGATATCATGGAATATTGAACCAGAACAAGTAGAAGAATCATTAATTCTAAAGGGTTCTGATGATGGTATATTGCAATTAGTGTTTCCAGAAATGTTTGTTCTGTTTGGAATACTAGATGACTGACAATATTTAGGAACTCTGTAATACTTCAATAATGATTATTTACTGAAAGAAATATTACCATCAGGAATTTATTTGTTGTCTGTTGGTATTTTACTTAGGCAGCTCATAACATTATATGTGTGCCATTCTGTAGAGATTTGTAGTACAGGTTGTGCTGCACAGAAAAAGTAAGTGAATTTCTACATTCTATTTGAATAATGATATTATTGTATATACATACATTCATGTTGTATGTTAGGGTTACCGTATTGTCTAAAATTAGTTCACAGTGCAGCATTCTTTTCAGTGAATTTTCTGAATAAACGTTATGTTTGGATAGAAATGACTGACAATCTGTGAATTCAGTGTAATTTAGCATCAGAATACTATTTGTCTTGATCTAATATATTGCCCCTTCACATCACCCAACTTGCTGATTATGAAATTCAAGGTACTGTTTAACAAGAATTTGAACTATAAGATGAAAATATTCTGATGACAATCATTGCTGGGACCAAAGCTCATCACACACACCCTTAAACTTCCGTAATTCCCCCAGTACTAAATATGTTGCAGAATAAAGTTACTAGTGATGTGATGCCAGTATCATGTCCGTTTTCAATTGTGTAGATGAAAATCTTTCAGAAGTAGTATTTTATAGCAAAACTGGCACATCAGGCAGTGAACGAAGTGATGGGCAAGCAGCTTCATTTGACAGTGGGTTGCATGATGTGAAACAGTAAATGAAAATCTGGTTCCTGGGAATCTCCTAGTGGCATGATGTTTATACCAAATTTTTTATCTTATTGCTTTGTATATGAGCATGTGTGCAAAGAATACATAACCATTATCATACAGGAATGGGATTTAAACCCCTATATGTTGGGGTTGCTGGCTGGATTTTAACTTTGTGGTTAAATGGTTTACCAGTATGCTACATTGACTCACAGCCAGCTGGATTTTATATAAGGCTTGGCCACAGCTGATAAAGGATAATTTACATAATCATATAAATATCCAATTATTTCTACACTCATGAATATTGTTGCAAACAGGCTGTGTGTCACTTATTCAACAAAAATGCATTAGCCTTCATAAAAAGTAACTCTTGTGTCATTAATATAATTTATGTTACAATTTAATTTGTCAGTCCACAAAAATTATTTATACTAAGATTTTACTGTACTTGTTTACTGATTGTAACTGCAGTGTGCTACTAATAGGATATTCTCATTCACTACATTTTTATCACATGTGATATTTACTTGTTACACAAGCTTGTAAGCCTGTGAGGGCACATGTTAATAACTCTTAAATCTCAATGAAAATCTGTATGTCTGAACAGCATGAAGAGGGTGGTGGTCAGTGAACTAAGTCCCTTGATATTATTCCCTTCCTCCTGTGAACTGTTCATAGGAAGTCACTTGTATGTGTAATGTATTGGCATGAATATAACTCTTACACCATCTATATTGTGGTAAGTTTTCACCTCTCTTTTATTTTTTGAAACGATTGGACGAATCTAAAAGGAACTGGAACAATTTGAGAAATCAGAATATTAAAATATGTTCTGAAAGAAAAATCTTCAGTAAAAGAACACTAACATGGCAGTTACAATTACAAGAGGTTACCGTTACCAGCAACAAGAGAATATTGTAGTTTGTCATCTGCTTAAGTATTGGTTTGTGCTCACATATTCTTCTAATGTCATATTTTCCATAACCTACAAAAAACAATCTCAACAAATCTGAGTTTGTATAAATGATTGCTGTAATAAAAATAAACTTTAAAATTGACTAGAATTAGAATCGGGAGGAAAGTGACAGCAATGATTTGGATATTTAAAGAGATTGGATAGAGCAAGGGTACTGAGAAGAGCATTAGAATTAAAATTTAAAAGTAAGATTACCATGTAATGACTCAAAACAAGAGAGTTCTGTCAAGTACTAAGAGGGCTTCTAAAAGAGAGGGCAATGAACTAAAAAGGAAAGATTATGAGAAGATAGAAAGTGGAGACTTTTCATCCATCAACCAATATAAAATTTGAATGATGCTAGAAGAAGAAGGCATGAAGTACATTTTCAGAACACGTTTATATTCATTCTGATGTTGAACCTTAAGATCTCTGCCTTTGCTGCTTTAATAGAAAAATATTGAATGTTAACTTCATTCCAAAATAAGTCTGCCATGTTTACAAACAGGATTTTTTGCTTGTAATCATTCCCTTGAAAATGGTTTCAAGAATTCATGACATCATAGTCTCATTGTTACTAGATTGTGATGCATGGATTAAAATGTGTGGCTGTTAAATAGTGTATTTCACACCATAACCAGTATTTTCTCTTAACTATTTCTGTGCTGAAATGTCTTTTAAAAGAACAGATCGTTTGTTTCATCATTATCATCAGCCTTCCATGTTTTCAGCCCAGTGGCCTGTTACAGTCTGTATGTTTCCTTTCCTGGTAATTACCACTGCCATGGGTGAGAAGCTTTCAGGAGATATCAAGACTCAAGATATGGGAGGGCAAGAGGTATCTTCTGGTATATGTTCATTTTCAAATTAGATTGCATCATTTACATCATGTGCATTTAAGAAAGAAGTATTTTCAGTCTTTATACTGTTCTTCAATTCATTGTAGTATTATATTTGCTTCAGTATTGGAAACTTTTTTACAGGATGTACCTTTTAAAATGCAACCTAACAATAATCGTGTTCTACAGCCCAAAAATGAAATCAGTAACAGGCCCAACTCCATGTTATAGACTTCCCTGTGAAACTCGGTTCAAGGTCGCCATGGTTTCCAGGCCACTGCTCACACCAGTTACACAAAAGCTGGGCAGGTGTGAAAATGGTGTCTCCACAAGCAGAATATGTGTGAACACTACTTCACATTGGAATGATCTGCAGCTGTTCATGATGCATTTAGCAATGTGTATCCTGATGAAGTACTGAATAAGACGACAGTATACCGACTGGTAACAACAAAAATATTTGTGTTTCTTGAAGAAGGTGGTGAACATCTGCTATAAAACTTTTCTGTAAGTTCTTAATAAATAAAAACTAAAAAAAACTCATTTATCATGTTACATTGATGTCACCAAATCTTACAAATACTATTGTAGTGAGGATTGCATTTTAAATGATAACTCCTGCAGAAACAGAACATAGTTCCAAATTAGGCAGTGTCCTATTGAAATTACAAAATATGGTAACCCTAAATTACTGACTGCATATAGCATGTTTTTATATTCATGGAGTTTATGCATGTAGTTCAAGTGTTAAATCTCTAACCACTAATTATAAAGCTGCACTAATTGTAGATGGCATATTGTATTTGGTATCTGCTATAAACTTTGATTAAATACACCACTAAAAAGCAAAATGTTGGACATGTAAGATGTTTCACTATACTATTCATGGCTATTTATTTATTCATTCATTCACCTTCAGAGAGTTTCTTTCTGTACAGTTGCACAGAACACTTCCAAATTAAGCCCTATTGAAATGTCAATATGGTAACTCTAAAACAATGATTCCATATAGTGTTTTTTCATATTTATGGATTTTATACATGAACTAATTGTGTAGTTCAGGTGTTAGGTCTCTAATGACCAACGAAAAAGTTGTGGTAATAGATGGTATACAATATTATGTATCAGTCATTTAGTTTAAATGTGTTACCAAAAGTGCAAAATCTTTGACATGCAAGATGTTACACTGTACTGTTCGCAAATATTTATTTTCATTGCTATTTATATGTTCACGATTGGAGAATTTCTTTCTGTACAAAAAACACCTCCACATCCTATTGAAATTTCAGAATATTGTAACTGACACTAATTGCTTATAGCAGTTTTATATTTATGGAGTTTAAACATGAACCAATTCTCTAGTTCATGCGTTTGATCTCTACCCACCAGTGAAAAAGCTGCATTAATAAATGGTATACAGTATTATGTATTGGCCATTTTGTTAAAATCTATTATTAAAAAGCAAAATTTTCAACATATAAGGTGTTACACTGCACTTTTCATAGATGTTTATTTCCAAAAATATTAATTTAGATCTTACATGTATATTGAAATGTCCGTATGTGTTTGTAATTGTAATAAATACTTTACACTGCAGATGACAATTTCCAAATTTTTTCATGAACTTCAATGAAAATTATATTCACGTTCTGCGACATTGCTCTCACTTTTAGTCCCTTCTACTCAGTACAGTATGTACCAAAAATTTTCTTGGTTGGTCAGCTGCATCAAAGCTGGATTATAATCTGACATCTTGGAGAAGTGCACAATCTCCAGCAATAGGGTCAGTGTGGTGAGTAACCATTAAGTTGCTGATATAAAAAGTGTGTCCCAAAAATATGTATGTACAGCAGCAACTTTGGTGGCCGCTTGTCAGTTGCTCACTGCCATCAACTGTGCTATGAAGCTAATTGTGGTTATCTGAACATTACACTAGATCTGCTAATTCACTAAATGCCATTGTTGGTGCACGTAATGGTTCAGTTTATTAAAATGTCTTTATTTCATTCAATGTATATCTTTTTGTTGGTATACCAGTCTGCCAATATGATGCCTCTTCCTGTTTGGTATGTTGGTTGATCAGGTTGCACAGTCAGTTTCATCGGTAACTCATCCCACTTCTGATCTCAGATCTTACTGCTTACCCTGAAGAATGATCTTCTGTCAAATAGTTTCTGTCTATTGTTTAACTTGCTGTTTTGGGGTGTTTTCTACTCAGGTGTATTATTTCTATCACCCCACTAACTAATCATTCCATATAACCTGATGCTTTGGTGGTTACTTCAGTCTTGTGTGGCCTGATTCAGTCCTATTTTCTGCTATTGCAGATTTTTTCAGTTGATGCTGGGAATGACCATTACATGGTGCGTATGTGAACATGTGAGGAAGGAGCGATGTTATCCCCACTTAATATAGGATTCTGAAATTATATATGGTAACAGATAAATGAAAATATGCAATTTTCATTTCTGCATTTATTTTGCAGAATGTAGGATCATTGTGCCTCCAGGGTCTATGAATTTAATTTTGTCATATTTTCAGTGCCTCACAGATGTCTATTGAGAGGATATACACAGAATGAAAGAAACAGTATTCACTGGCCATAGTGAAGCAGAAGAAAAGAGCCTCGAGGAGTTGACCAATGTCTATCCCTTGCTCGTTCCAAACACTGTCCAGTGTCAAATCATTTCAGGGTGTTCACCTACGTACACAGAAGCATCCATTTGATGACAAATATAGAGGCTTCCCATCTTACAGGCTTGAAACGTTGATTTGTTTTATTACAACACAGTGCCACGTATAATGCATACCACGAATCACAACCAGTAAATTAGTGGTTTACAAACTAGATGGTGTGCATAAAAATCATAGGAATGCTTTTAATTGTAATTGTGCTCCAAGTTATAAAGCACAATAGCTGCGATTATGTAGTATGGTAAGCGTAAAAGATTAGGCAGTATGAGCACTAACAATCTAGTGGTATTTTGTAACGAAACTGACCCAAGCTTACGTGTAGATTAGTAGCGACTTTTCTCAGACAAGAGCAATAAACACCCCTCTTCAAATGCACACTAAAGCAATAAAGTGCGAAGTGAGATTTCATGGGGACAACTATGTAGCTCGCTATTTTCTGGGATGTTGCCCCGTGTGGTCTGGTGGTTTCCGACATTTCAGAGGTGCTTGCTGTATCCATCATCAGGTCGACGCGGCAAGCATCTCTGAAACGTTGGCCAACTTCTACACCTACATGGAGCAACAACCCAGAGGTCATATACCTTAATAAAATGCTAGTAGATGAAAAAAATGTAAGTGGTCATTGAATATCGCATATTTCATAATTTACATCAACTTAATATTTCGTTTATGAGTCATCATAATTACTGTCAGCCGTGATGCGCTACTTATGAGGTGGTTGGATGATGCAATAAGTCACAACGAGGCACTGCCAAGTGAGTGATATAATTTTCAAAATGATATCGTTGATGTCACGATGTGAATTGTTAACAATGGAATGCACGCTGTTTCTATAAGTGACTTATATTGTGTATCGACTGTCACTGCTAATTAGTTGATTCGGTTTGGATCATGCTAAGAATTAGTTAAAGATGTTATGTTGGCGAAAATTGCCTGTTTCTTCTTTTTCTATTTTTGCCTTTGTTATTTAATCTGTGCATAGGAAATAATCTGTGTTACTACGAGTCCACTGGAGTCAACTGAAGTCTCCTTAGTACTTTTCAATTACCATAAGAGCAATAGATCTCAGACATTGGCTAGAGTTTTCTCTAAAAAAATACTTATGTGGGGATTTATATTTTCTATTCATTTGTATATTAATTTTATTTTCGTGAATACATATACCATAGTTCAATTGACCGCAGTCACGCTGCCCGTCATTTTAAACCAGAAAAATTGAACAGCAAAATATTTCGCTGCAACATAATTCACATTACTGGTTAACTATTTGAATTATTGAGAGGCATTAATTTGTTGAAAAACATTAGTTTACTCATATTATTCAGAGTAAGATTGGAAAAATGGCTACAGCTCAACTGCGGCGACTGAAAGAAGCAACAGATATGGTAAGTACACAGTACAGGGAACTGTATTATGAGAATATGGCAGTTTTTGAAATACATTTATTTGTTATGAATAACACAGGCTTTCGTATTTTTAATATAACTGCTGGTACCGGCAAATACCAGCTTATGCGTTGGTACCATATCTCCTTTGGGGAGAACGGGCAGCCTGAATTTAACTGTAAATATTATTTTTATCAATATGCCTTAATCATAAATGCAGGTTTAAAAGAAAATACTAGAGACAAGAAGAATAACAATTTAAATTCCCCCCAAATCCATATAAATGTAAATTTTCCAGAAGTTACTAAAATTTAATGCAGACCAGTTTGGAGGG